>JAZAYU010000636.1:128804-202988 GCA_038501625.1 Corbicula japonica | reverse complement strand
CAATTGTCAACATACTCAACTTAAACATCATCCCATTCAAATTCTAAATAAAGCCAGAAAACAACAATAGCTAACTGTTATTGGACAAAGATAATTTGGCACTGGCGTGTTTACACTGGCGTTACATGTAAACAATGAAATTATATTTTAATCGTTGTTTAATACAAATCGTAACGTTCCCAACAAGTGTCCCATTAATGGGGGGTCTAAGCCTTAATAAAATACTTTGAAATGCAATGATAGCAGCGATGTTACATGTTTTTTTTTTACTTTTATTTACTCTTTTCATCATAATTATTTCCTCAATAAAATATATTCAAGCAAAATATATACAGTACTTGGAAACAACTGCACAAAAATATAAAAGAAAAATAATCCAAAATATATTTCTAATAGTCGTGTGTCAACGTAAATGGAACCCTTAAATTTGCCTTAATCCTTGTTTACTTTCATTTATAATTGTAAACATCGCCGATTTATCTTGGTCAACCCATAGTAAATGGCATATAGCAAAAGATATGTAACAATTATTATTGATGCTTAGCAAAGTTTGAGTAGTGTAAGTAGTGTGCTCAATGAACTCTACAGGGCTATATAATTAATAATCGCACTTAATGTCACTGTCAAAACATTCTTAAACAAAATGAAAAGTGTACCAACCTTGAGAGTATTTTGAGCCTGCAAGAAGGGTTAAATTGTCACCATTACTGTAGGTTTTCGTACATCCCGTACATTCCCTTGACGAAGGTTGATAGAATATGCTGCGGCAAGATAGCTTCCCAGCACAAACTGCCGAGCAGGTAATTTCTGACAGGTTGTATACCTTGAAGACAACCTCGTTGTTTAAACATAACAAACCATCCAAGCTGACATCAAGAACATATACAACGCCGGCGGATGCAACACCCAGAAGACCCAGACGAAAGAGCAATGACATTTTTAAAGAAATGATTTTCAATCGAATACCTTAAGATATATTTTTCCTACATAAAGTTCGTAAAATGTAGTCAGAGAAAAAATAAAAACCTGAACTTTTATCAAAATTACTCGTTTTGGTTTTAAATGTTTAGAAAACCTACAATAGCGTACAAATACAGCGTCAGCGCTTAGACAAGGATGCAAGAGACAGACTCAGTACAAATTAGCACATTGCAATCAATGCGGTAATTGAAACTGATAATTACACTGAAAGTTTGACGAGTTATTATTTATTCAGCAAGCTTACAAAGCGGACTTCTTTGAAATTGTTTAAAACGCATTAATCACACATGTCATCATTTCCCTTAAGAGGAATACAAAATGTCTATTTCAATCTGCGGATATCGACTCGTTCAAAGACCGTTCGCCATTTCAGCCAATCAGGTCCTTGAGATTTGAGACTGGTTTCCATTCCCAGTTTTATAACATTGGGCCTGTATTTTTCTGTTCAAATTATGGATCATGCTTTCAGTTCCTATTTCTAGATGGGTCGTTATAATGCAAATATATTCCGATCCATGAGAGATAAGATCATGGTTCCTAACAATTAGCTGAAATATGTTTTTTTTGTGAAAATATATTGAAATATATGGTTATGGAAATTCCTGTGATAAAGAATCGATATTTTACACAAAAAACGTTTAGTTATAGCAAGCCAATTAAGACAATTTTCAATATCCATTTTTCAACAGAAACCAGGAAGAAATAGAGAGAGAGAGTGGGTGGGTTTGTGGGTGCGTGGGTGGGTGGCTGGGTGGGTGTGTGAGTGTGTGAGTGCGTGAGTGTGTGAGTGCGTGGGTGGGTGGTTGGGTGGGTGGGTTGGTGGGTGGGTGAGTGAGTGAGTGAGTGAGGGAGGGAGGGAGGGAGGGAGGGAGGGAGGGAGGGGGAGGGAGGGAGGGAGGGAGGGAGGGAGGGAGGGAGGGAGGGAGGGAGGGAGGGAGGGAGGGAGGGAGGGAGGGAGGGAGGGAGGGAGGGAGGGAGGGAGGGAGGGAGGGAGGGAGGGAGGGAGGGAGTGATAGAGAGGGAGACAGAGAGAGAGACAGAGAGATAAGGAGAGAGACAGAGAGAGATATTGAGAGAGATAAGGAGAGTGTGGGAGAGGGAGAGAGAAAGAGAGAGAGAGAGATAGAGATGTCTTTTCCACACACACAAAAACACCATGACGCCAATTTAAAGTATTACTGTTGGTAAGCCAAATGAAGTTTGATTGTGTTACTTTTTAGCCTTTGGGTTATAAAATTGATATAGATTAATGGAAGCCTAAACCCAGCCAAATGCAAATACCGAAAATATTCACTAACTTAACTTAAATATTAATACGTTTAACCAGAATATCTAACATGCTTAGAAACAGCTATAACAGAAATGCAAACTAACTGCGACAATCATTCATATGTAAATGATTAGAGACAAAGATATTTTTATTCAGCTCTTTCAATAATTCAAGCCTTCATTGATCCTTCAACTAGTTTTACATTCATCCGGCTCAGAAGTGACACCATTGCCCAAGGTTATATAACTTATTATTAGATGTGTTACTATAAATAGTAACAAATAATGACCAAAATGCCCGAGTACTCTGCAAGACAAAGGGCGGGCCGAAAACCTGATATCGCGGGCCGAAATCCCGTATCACGAATTATGGCACGTGGTAACCATTGATACAGGATTTAACTTTTACATTTCCAGATGGCGACGATTGAATCGATCAAGTGCCATTCAAGTTTTTTTGAAGCTAGATGCAAAAAGTAGCATATTTAAACAAGAATCTGCATGTTAACGAAAAGAATGAGACATATTTAGACCTTGAGCTGCCAATAGACCCCCTCCCCCCTCCCTCGGGGAATTTTGAAGGGTATGTTTTTCTGAAAGCCTATACCATTCTACGGATTTTGCAATTTGTTTGCACCTGGCGAGTGGGGCGTTTTTCCGTAACGCCTGTTCAAATATGTTACCTTTGAAAAAAGTTAGTGTAAGAATGGAATATTTGACAATTATAAAAGTTCTAAAATAAACCTATTTTTTCTACACCAGGAAGCTTTTATCTACATTACTTACGTATGCAATTAAACATCTGTAACCTAAGGTATTGGTCTAAAATAGTGATTAAGTTATGTTACTTAACATAAAAACCTAGAAAAATAAGATATATGAAACTTTTCTTACGTGCAGTAGCAAGTAATTTGTGCTTATAAGAAAAATAAAGTAAGATAAATGAGAATTCAGGACAAATGTAATACAGTGACATACATTGGGACATAAGCCCGTAACGCTATATTGAAATATGTTACCGAAAGAAAAGGAAATGGGAAAACAGGTAATAAATGTATTAGACCTTGAGCTTCCAATAGACCCCCCTCCCCCATCCCACCAAAAAGTAAAAGGCATCCCAATGGGTACTTATTGTGCACCCCTTGTTGTTGATCTGTTTTTATATTGTTATGAAAGAGACTTTTTTATCTCTTTCTACCGAACATCAAGATGAAATTATTACAGTTTTTAACAACACCACGAGGTACCTAGATGATTTATTAAATATAGATAATAACCATTTTCCATCACTGGTTAATAAGATTTATCATAAAGAACTACAGCTTAATAGAGCGAACACCAGAGAAGCAAGCAAACTTTCTTGATCTAAATCTTTCGATTGAAAATGGTTACGTCACCACTAAAATATGTGATAAAAGAGATTATTTTAATTTTAATACAGTAAATTTTCCGTTTTTTAGACGGCGTTGATCCTCCCCCTCGTGCAACATCTTACGGGGTTTATATCTCACAGCTTGTTCGCTTTTCAAGAACTTGCAACGATGTGAATAATTTCAATGAACGCAATCTTTGCATTACAGAAAAACTTTTAAAACAAGCTTATCGGTATCATAAATTAAGGAAACCCTTTTGCAAGTTTTATCGCCGATACCCAAATCTAATTAAAAAATACAGGTGCAGTTTAAAATCGCTATTGAAACAAGGTATTTCACAGCCAGTTTTTATGGAGATTTAATTTATAAACTTAAGAAGATAAAAGGCAATGTTAATTTCTCCCGGTTATTCTTAAAATAAAACAGGAAAGGTTACCAACATGATATTCTACAGCGCTCTGCAGGCCTGGTGATTAACCCATCTACAGTGTTCATTATGCTTACCTCTTTGGTTGCACGACGGTGGCAGGGTTTTAAGAGTTTATTGAGGTTTATGGGGAAATATTTTCTTAAAAGAACACAGAAGCTCAATTTGTTTCTTTTATCTCTGTCATCGTGTTCTTGCTGATTTTACTCTAGGAGCTCCGTTCTCGCTAAGATTATTGAGTACCCGCCCCTTGGCTTTGCAATGCTATTAGCTTTTTATGTTTTATATGTTTGTGTGGCGGCCGTAAAATGTCTCCTCGTACATTCTGGTTCAATCAATACTGTTATATTTTCATCCCTCAGGGATCGCTGTTTACATTCACTTTTCACATCCCTCCCAAACCACCCAAATTCTCTCATATACCGGGTGTGTGGGGAGGTTGTGTCTCCTGATATGCATATTTCACTTTCTTGCATGCAACATTGTTGAGCCGATAGGTAGGTTGGAGTTATTTCAGCAAGACGACTTGTACTTGTTTTGTTATACGAGAACCTGTTGGGGCAAGTGTGAGGTTGGTGCACCCTAGAACCTGGTTTAAACCTCCAGTGGCAATTTGTTTTGCCACTGGCCGTTCCAAGGCGGTACCCCTCGGGTTCCACTTTCGTTAATTGTTTGTGGCGTCCATATTGAAATTGATTATTGTAATATTATGCTCTCGTTTCCTCTCTACTTTTTGGCTGTGTGGGGAGGCTGTGTCTGCTGAATGTGGCCATCCCTAGGCAGATGCGGTATTTACGTTCGGATGCTTACTACGTTATAACTTAAGAGTTACCATCTATAAATAAAGAATTTATTATTATATTATTTTATGAAGCAAAGCACATACACTCACAAACACACAATATAGATTGCATCAGACCACATGAATTGCTGTTTGAAAGTTCTAGAAAAACGATATAAAAGATCGCGTATACACTTACACTTATGTGCTCAACTGTATTTTTGAATAATACAACAAAATGTTTGCGTTTAAAAGCCGAAGAGGACTGGAAGGGAGACTTTCCTGAATAAAGTTGACTGAACTCAGCGCGCAAATGTAAATGCAACTTAAAATAATTACATTTCTTCAATGAAATCAATTTTCACTTTTCCTCACCGTTCAACGTATTTTGTGAGCGTTGGAAATGATTTTTCCTTCACGGGAAGTCAAATATATACATTTCCAATATATACATTTTAAAATATGAGGTCACAAATGCAGATTTTCTCCACTCGTTTTCCTTATTTTGTACTGATCAAGTGTGAAAAGATTACAGATTGCAACTTAACCAGCCGTTAGTTCAAGACTTCAAGATCACAGAAAGACTATTAATCAACGATGTACTTATTACAAAAATAATTTCTGCAAAAAGCACGTTTACTTTGAATATATTTTACAAATAAAAAGCCGATGTCGCGTGTTTTTCTGTAAGCAACTATGTGATCATCGGCGTACAGATCAGCAACTTCCGTTTCGGTTTACTGTACGCTTAGACACTGTGGTTGTAGTGTTTCAGGCGATTTTGCGAATAATACTTGATCATCGGCGAAAAGTAATAAAAATATTTTTAATTCGTTTATTGTGAAGATTCCCTCAAGGTCAGTGTTTATATTTTCTGTAATATCATTAACGAAAAGCATAAAAAGTAAAGGGGAACTCGGGTCCCCTTGTTTCAAACCGATATGTGATTCAAAATATGGTGAAAAAGTTCCTTTGAAACGAACGCACGATTTAAAAGTTGAGTACATAGATTGAAGAGCTTTTACTATTTTTGAACTTGCTCTTTGTTTTAAAAGCTTTTGCCATAAAACGATCTATCAATTTTATCGAAACATAATTCGTAATCTATGAAAATACAGTATAATGTTTCTTTGGAATTCAATACTTTAGTGATAATTGAATGTAGAACGAATATACAGTCGATATTAGATTTACCTTTCGGAAATCCAAATTGGTTTTTATTGACTTTTTCTAGATGATATGACCAGGCTGTTAATCTATTTAACAAAACTTGTGAATATACTTTAGAAAGAATATTTACTAGTGTTATACCTCTATAATTTCGGGGGTCGTTTTTTTATCCCTTTTTGAAAATTGGTGAGATTATTCCTTCTCCCCATGACGTGGGATATTCGCACGTTTGAAACATTCTGTTAAATAATTTTTAAAAAAAACGGGGAAATAATATCATAGACAGATTTAAGAATTTCACTGCTCAACTGATCGTTTCCGGGTGATTTGTTCTATTTTTGTGTAAACACTGCTTTTCGAATTTCTGTTTCTGTGATATCCATATCGAGGTTTTCGTCAAAAATATTTTCATCTATTTCCTTATTAATATTATTTTCATCGTTGTTCATTTCTGAGCCGAACATTGATTGAAAGTGTTCGTATAATTGGTTGACAGTCAATCAATCGTCATATTCGGGTTTCGGTTTGTAAGTATTATTTATATTTTTCCAAAAATTTCTCTGCTGTTTTTTTTTGCAAGATTATCAATTTTTTGGCCTTCTTGTATACGGTGTTTTCGCCTAGTTTTTTTTCTTAATTGTGTTATACTTATTTCTAGTTTGAACGAAATTAATGCGGGTTTCCTCTTTTTTATTTCGAAAATAAATATTTCTTGCTTTTTTGAATTCAGTTCGCGCTATAAAGCATTCTGCATTGAAGTAGATTTTACGAACTGTTTTTTTTTTCGGTGTACTGACTGTTTTTTCCAAACGCGTCGTGCGCATGTTTTGATAATAAAGTAGTAAAATCATTGACCACGTGATCAGTCGGTTGGCCAGTTATGGCGACGGTCATTTGTTCTAATAACTCATTACTATTCATAAGCATTGAGCGAAACAACGGTACATTTTCTTCGTTAAACCTAAGTAATTTACATGGTTCATTTTTATTATTATCGTACGGCTTGTAATGCGGTTTTATGCGGAAGGAAAACGATAATGCTGCATGATCTGAAAATTCGGCGAAATTTTCAACACAGAATGTTTTTAAAGAATCAAAATCTGTAAAATAAATTAACAGATAATCATCTACACTAACACCCCTATGAGAGCAAAAAGTGATATCCCCATTATCCATACGGCCGTAAGCTATAACAATACCGCAAGTAATGCAAAGATCAAGCAGACGTCGTCCGTTTTGGTCAAGTACTTGGTCTACATTTTTCCGTTGAGGTATTTCGTTTTCGTTAATAAAAAATAAGTTTTGATCTAAGTATTTGTCGCGCGTAATGTGATCTAAATTGTTGGAAGTTCGACTTTTCATATCGCCCGAAATATAAACTTTGCCCAAAGTGTTATATTTAACGATATCAGTTTTTAGTAAATCAAAAATATCAGTATCACAATTTGACAAAACTGTGGAATTTGTAGGAGGGATATAAACATGTCCTAAGTAAACATTTTGTTGGAACGGAAATAAATCACCACAAAGTATACCTTGTTGATGTTTTTCAACATTTATATATTTCTTTAAATGACATTTATAGTAAAAAGTAATGCCTCCGCTAAAGCGACCCCTTCGAGAGTTATTTGACTTATTTCCATAGATTAAATCACAATAATCTCCGTTTATATTAACATTTAAAATGTCTTGTGTAGATAACCATTTTTCATTTAAGAAAACTAAATCAAATTTTGAAATATATTCTAAAAAGTCTTGATCCCCAAGCTTTCGTTTAAGTCCGTTAACATTCCATGTTAAGATCTTTAGATGATCCTCATCTTGACCCCTCTAGCGTGCTGCTGTGGCTGTTTCTCCCGTTGGTAACGGTCGATGTTCGACCCCGTCGATATAAAGCTTCGTCCCCACGAATTTGACCTCTTTTCCAGCGTCCTTGGCTTCTTTCATAGCCGCGTAGAAGGGTTTCCGACCTTCCCTAATCTCCTTCGGCAGCTGGGCACCAACACCTCGTTTTGCCGACTTTAAATTCGCGGCGAAATCAAATGTACGTTGTCGAATTGCGTCTCTTTCTTTCATATAATGGAAGTGAGCCACAATAGGCCGGATCTTCTTTCCCGACTTTGTCCCAACTCTGTACGCTTTATCGATACTGATCTTACCAGCTTGATCTTCGTCCATTTGCAGTTCCGTTGTGAATAACATTTTTACTTTTTCGACACAATTTTCATCTTTGTCTTCTCCAATTCCATAGAACATCAAATTATTGTTCATGCTCCTATACTCAAGGGAGGTAACGTTTTGCATTAATTTCATTGTTTTGTGTCCTCAAATAATCAGTTCTCTTTGTGAGCATTTCACATGATTGCTTCCAATTTCTTATCTCTGATTTAGCTTCACGACAGTCATTCCTGCTACTTTCGATTGTACTGGATATGAATTCACATGCTGTCGCTGTTTCGTCTACTCTTTGTTCTAGTGTTTTGATGTTGTACTAGACAAATTGAATTGAGTTATTATAATAGATTACTTATTAATTATATTAGACACTTACTATAAATACCTGCTATTCGTTTGATATAACTGGATAAAAATATTTATTTATCAATCATTCTTGTTTATTTTGTATAACGCATCCTAACATAAGAACATAACGGTTCTTATGGTAGGCGAAATTGATTGGAGGTTAGTCATTGAAAATGTTCAATGTGAGGGAGTATATAAAACAATGATGATAAACCACTGGGACTTTAACAGCCAGATACCACAATATAATTTCGATCTAGCCCCCCCCCCCCCCCCCACCCCACCAACCTTAACTAGCAAACATTCAACCATATTATCAAAACAAACTTAAAAGTTTAATGATAATCAAATAAACATGTGGCATATATAAATATTTGACAAGTTTTCACTATGTCTATATAATTATGTTTCTCCATTTTACCGGACATCACAATAAACTTTTAAAACATATATGATGAAAGTTTTAATATAACCTATGGTCTAGTCCAAAAAGTTTTATATAACATATGTTCTGGTTACAAAAATGTATGTGTGCATAACAATTATTTTTATCATATTATTTTTTGTCTTTAATATTTGTATATTTGTTTTGTACGGTGTTTCTTTTATCCTGAAGCAAATTCGTGATAACGACGACATTTATCGCAGAGATATTCTTCGCAATCCGTACAATAACCACCCGAGTCAACTCTTTGCATTCTTCTTGCACATGGTTTGCACCAGTTTAATGGTTGTACTTCTTCATAATGTCCGTAATACACTTTAATCTTATTGTGTTTCTTTAAGCATTTCCTACACATGTTCTCCTTACATTTCCTACAATGACTCTAAGCATCAGCTTGATTATTTTTAGTAAGACATGGTACGCAATTGTCGATGTTTTCTGCTGTCAACGATGGAACAGTAAAACTCGGCCCTGAAACAAATATAACAATGTAAACTGTTAGAAAATAATTTCACATATTAAGTTTACAGCGCAGTTAACTGATATATGCTCTCGTTATGATCGCTGTATTTTTCTAAAATGTCCCTGCTGCATTAAGACGATCACTAAAAGCCTTCACACCCACTCCTCAACCCCCGCCTTCACTGGGCGTCAAATACCCGAGGTATTGGTGATTCTTTTACAAGCCTCATCTTATGTTAAAGTGGATCCGGTCGGTCAGCCATATTGTTTTGAAAATTATGAGGCGTCACAATGAAATTGTATTTTTTCTTCTATTTAAATAATGAAAACAGTTATAATATTATCAAGTAGTCTGTAATGATACAAACATCAGACAAGTGTGGAAAAGATTAGTATTATTACATATTGAAATAAGTGCAGTACCTGGAATGAGTTGTATATCTGGTTAACCACTTTCCATTCCGATGAATTAAAAAATAATTAATCACAATATCCAATTAATGACCCCATAATTGTCATTTAAAACATTGACTACAAGAATTGCCAGCAATATTACTGCTGTTGATTGACACAATGCCAGGAAAAATAGCCTTGCAGACTAAGGTTTTCATATATTTGATATTCAAATCAAATCAAGCACAACACTTAAAATTTGGAGATAATAGTCATGTTTCTCCGAATCAAAACATCATGTAGCCGTCTTAAATGATAACTTTTGATTGATGTCGGGATTGCAATTACAAAAGTGTTGCCCGAACAAAAGATTATTCGTTCTATAATCCACAGCTGAGACCTTAATATTTACGGTTCAATATATTATTGAAGTGTGGCTGATGTTAGCGCGATGCTCAACTGAGCATGCTTGACCTTCATTTTGTGAAAACTTTTTGTGTGGTAAAACGTGTGTAAATTGGGACTTGTCCCACTGGTCCCATAATGATTGCACAAAAGGTGCTTTTCTCGGATCGAGGACATTGAAATACATACATTTTGTCTCACGTAATTACAAATACTTATTTAAAAGGGATAACATAGTATTTTTCTACTAACCTTTAGGTACTGAGTTCATAGCTCTCATAGTTTTTACTTCTTCTGTTGATATGTCTGGCTTATTGATCAGTCGATGCTCCCTGGAAGCACTGGGTCTCTGATGGAAATCGTAGCAGCTTGGGCAAAGACTCTCTGCGCAATCAAGACAGAACCCTGAGGATTGCATATTCCTTTCTTCTCTGGAGCAAGGTTTACAAAGGAATAGCTGTCTTGGCTCACACTGGACGTTGTGATTTAAAAACACTTTGAAGGTTGGATGGTATTCCATGCATACTTTACACAAGTTTTCCACGCATTCTGTACAGTACCCAGTTGCCCCTGCTGTTTCGCCAGAATTCGAGCAAGGTCCGCAGTAAATATTTTCATGATACTCGGTTGATCCTTGCATGAGAGAATCTTGATTCATTCTTGAAAAAGCCATGATTGATGATATCCAAGATCAGGAACTGAAACAAAACTGTTCTGTATATAAAAGCAAATGACAAAAACAAAGACTTATATAATGTGTATTCTTTTTGAAGTGCTTACAAAAGGGAAACGCTATATTGCAAATAGCATAATATTGTATTGCTAATAACGAAGGACATTTAATTCAGTTTATAAATTGATGTTCATAATAGAAAAGGAATTTAAAATGTAACCAAACGCGAAAAAAATATTTATAAATGTGCAGGCTTTGTTTGTTTGAACTATTTATTGGCAGTAATAGAATTGCATACTATTCTACTCCGGAATTAATTTCAACACGGTTGAGTGCACTAAAAAGCTTCAAAATTAATGTAAATTGTTCAAGTTATGATCCGATTTTGCGCATCAGATGGAATTGATGGAACTCCAATCTGGTACTTTCAGATTATTACCATTTTAATAACAGCACCGTATGGTGCCAGATACTTTTGATAGAAGTTGCATGCAATGTTTTTTTTATTAACAGCAAACCCTTAATGAAACAGTCAATTATTGTTGATTTTAAGTAATTTCGTAATGAAAGTCAGTGTTTTCTTACAGTGACTATTTACTTTATAAAATTGCATTCAGCTACTGATACAGATATGTGTTTGTGTAAAATGCTAGAAAACGAAAATTACTGATCTTTTAGAAAACAATATACTCAGAAAGAATAATGTGACTAAAGCTACAATACAGCTTAGACTAACCCAAGAAATTGTTACAATTACTTGCTATGAGACATACATTCCAAGTTATATAAATCAAATACAGTCCTATTTGTTCTCAGCTTTGGATTAAGGGTATATTACATTCAAGATTACAAAAATTTAATGAATTTCAGCGTTCTTTATTTAAATACATGTGTAACTGTCTATTAGAGGTATAAAGGGACGCAACACTATATCATAAGCTGTACATGCTGTGAAAGTTACTCCTTCAACACTACATATTATTAATGTTCTGTTGTTTTGGATCAGTAAGAGTTTTGTAAATGCACTTGTATGTCGAACAATAAAGCTTGAAACTATATTCTTCGAATAGTCGAGCTAAGGCCAACAAAAAAAAGGTTTGTTTCTGGTTACCCGACCGACCGTCTCTAAATTGCGCCGACCGTAACTTTTTTTCAGCCCTCCCAAAAAAATTGTATGAAAAGCCGACCGGGATTTTGACCGACGAAAAATTCTGTTATTTTCGGGCACAATGTCAGGTGCAAAATAACAGCCAGCACCGTTTCATTTTTGGAAAATTTACGTTCACTTTCTTCTCCGGTGCTATTTTAACAGTTAAACGCGTGATTTTTGTCCATGTAACATATGTGAACCCCGTTGCGTGTGCTTTCGGGTCAACGTTGCTAATTCCATGATTGAATTCGCCCAGGTAAACAATCATGGATGTCAACGTTCGGCGAGCCAGTAAAAATATTCCTTTTGATCCACCGACGACTTCATTGAAGAATTAAGGAAGCCAATAGATTAAGATTTCTGTTCGAAGTGCATACGTGATACGGCGTAAATGCAGAATCGTTTAATAATGGTTTTATGAGTGAACAATTATGTACTGATATCTGTATCGTAAAATGTGTGAAAGAAACAGCACTGATCAAATTATTAACCCTGCTTTGGTGGTAGTGATAGAACTTTTACCATCTTTGACGGGATATGTATATATTTGATTATGTGTTAATTGCAACAATATCACGAATGTAAAGCTAAAAACGACTTAATACGAGTTGGAAGTGGGGCACAGTGGTTGCAAAAAGTGGTAGGTATTAAGGTAAGTATATCCAACATATTTTTTTACAAAAAATAGCCATGAACAAATCAACAATATCCACGCATTAAACCACATTACGGCATTACACATCTAATTGTAATTAAAAGAATAACTATTTATATTACATGTTAAGCAAAACAATTCAACTTTAAGTTGAAACACTGGTTTATTAGTTTCAATGGAATTAAAGTATAAAATGCAGTGAGTTTTCCCTTTTCTACACTTCAATACCTTAATAGATACATTTCCGGGCAAACAATCTGTAACCTGTCACCTCTTTTAAACAGCTTATTCAATCAGGCGTTAAAATCTGTTACAAATACACAGGAACCTAGGCCCATCCGTTATCGAGACGTTATTGGTACACGTGCTTACAATAATCCACGTTCAAATTCCATTGTCTCTTTTAAATTATCGCATAATCCGCACAATTTAAAAACAAACAAAAATAAATTTTCTCAAAAATGTTTTTAAAATACTCGTAGATTAATGTACATTTCTTCGATCCGCCTTCCTTGTTAATTTCATACGGAGACTGAATTTGATTGACAGTCAGTATGGAGGTAAACATTGATACCAACCGTCAATGAAATGCAACTTCAAAGGAAATTGTCGGCTCATATCAAGACTGTGTTGTTTTATCGGCTCTGCTTTGAAATCGTTTGATCTACAAGAAGTGTGTACGTGACATTTGTCATTTTTAGCTGAGTTAAATTGGTTGATGATGCAATAATACTGAAATATGATACTTGAGATAAAATTGGGATGTAATTTATTATGGAATATGTTCGCATTGTTAAGTGTTTTAATCAAAGACCTGTATAGGTAATATATAGGTCTTCGTGTTAATACTTATTTTACATTCACGTTGTAAATTTCGCGGTGTCATAATATAATTTGAAACTTTGATTTTGTAGCAGTACATGACAGAAGGGTCTGTTAATCAATTAATAAACATATAAATAATGCATATTTATCACGAGTATTGTCCAGAACACGATCTACCTGACCTCCCTTGTCAACAAATATATGCAGATTTAATGATGAATACGATTACCGGCGAATCGAACACTCCGGGCAATAGAATATTTTTAGCTGACAATTTGTGTATTCGATTTCCCGGCGTCTACTGTACAAATTTAACCATTAAAATCTTTAATGTACTTACTAACACACAAGATGGTATATAACTGGACTTTGGTTCCTTCCCCTAAAAAAAAATATTAAAAAAAAGAAAACCGACCTACCGACCCATTGTTTTTTCAAGGATGTAACCAGAAACAAACCTAATTTTTTTCGGCCTAAAAATAGTGAAAAATTAAAGTTCATAAAAATTCCAATTTTGTTATTCTGTACGTTTTGCTTATTGAAACTGAGTACAGAACTGAAAAGATTTTTGAAATCAGTCAACTGGTTGCGGAGATATTGTCATTTGAAAAATGACAAGTGAAGTGAAAAAATGTAAAGAATTTAAGTTCATAAAAAGTCCAAACTGGTTGCTCCATATGTTTGTACAATCTTTACAGTGATCAAAATCAATCGAGTTATACTCATATGTGGCAGAATAAAAAAATTATGGAATTTATTGACCAACATTAAATAAATCACAAGAATTTTAGTTTATGTGCTTTAAATACAATTTTACTTAAATGTGCATTTCTGTTAAAAAAAAACATGTTGAAGCATCAAATAAAAGTGCTTTAGAACTTGTGGTATCGCATCAAGATAAAAAAAAATCATATTTTAAGAAAGTGTGTCACACTTGTGTCACACTCCTGACAACCATTTAAGTGCATTGTACTAAAAATGTTTCACTAAGGCCGTTCCAATTAATTGCAGTTAATAAATAAGTAAAATGACATATAGCTAAAACTTGATGTATTTTGAAACATTAGTAAAAGTGAGAGATGTTAAAATTTACAATAA
The DNA here is from genome assembly GCA_038501625.1 of Corbicula japonica. Classification (NCBI taxonomy): domain Eukaryota; kingdom Metazoa; phylum Mollusca; class Bivalvia; order Venerida; family Cyrenidae; genus Corbicula; species Corbicula japonica. The sequence continues at coordinate 188,358 of JAZAYU010000636.1, read as the reverse complement.
AAATAAAATTACAGTTAGGTTTTCCTCGTTGTACTTGTCCAAAGCCAGATCAAATATAAAGCGAGATAACGCGTGTTTGTGTCCTTGAAGTGGGTGAGAAATGAATATTTGCTCGTTATAAGGGGAGGCAAAAATTGTCAAGGGCAAAAATAGACTTACATTTCAAAAATGGATTTTCGGAAAAAAAACTTAGATCGTTATTAAATTTTAGGTGAAGCCATATAGTTGTATTAAACATATGCACATTGGGTTTAGACGAATTTATATTGCTGTAATAAGATATTGTACAAGATTAGTATTACCTCTAATTACTATGCATTTTCTACATTATAGCATATTGCATGTTGTAACATTTTAAGTATTAAAATGTTCCTTTTTTTTTTAAAAAGCACATGTGAAATTCGCGATACAAAGTAAATTTATATCATTTTTGGAAAAGTAAATATTTTGAAAACTTTGTTGATGAAGTAAAATTCTTATGACTCTTTCAGAATTTTGTCAGTAATTCAAACAATGAAGATTATCAAATAGATGTTAAAATTGAAATCTGGTTAAATATATTTAATCGCTTTTGAATTGTAATGATATGTTACCTTCATTTTTTAAAAAGTATTCTAGTCGACAGATTTTTGTTATAGGTAACGATGTCCGAACCCGAAACTGAAAGTATCAGTATAAGAAACGCCTAAACTTTTGTTCTTAAAGGGGCAGGGGATAGTTTCGCACTTTGGTCCCGGTCGATTTTCTAAGTATTTGGGGTAGCCGTGATTAAAATGCATTAAAATCATTGTTTGAATTAAAGATGACATATTCTTTTATAATATTGTATAGTATATGAAATGTGAAATCTGATCACAGTGGCTCAAATGCATTGATGCTAGCTTTGTATGTTCTGAGTTGAACAGTTGCCGGATGAAAACGCATTCGGCCGGGCTGAATTTGAGAATAACTTGGGGGTGAGGTATTTCAATGTCAAATGCTGAAAAATCGAGACTGATGGGAGACACTTTCCAGCTGCTTGGGAGATTAGGGACACATAAAATATTAGCATGAAAGGGGTTTTATTTGAAAAATCATTGCAGGAAATATTTTGCAGGTTCTCAAATATGTAGAATTTCGGCCAAATTTGCATTGGAAAATCAGGACTTGGGGTGACTTTAAATGCCTGTGTAGTTCAAATGACTGGTTCTGTGGAACAGTTGGTTGTGGTTTGTAAAAAGCTAGACTCCTGCAGCACAGAAAGTACAACAATACAATTTTAGCTGTGCAAAGTTTTTATTTTCGGTCAATGTAAGCTTGCACGGGGTCCCAGACTCTGGCGGAAGCCTCGGAAACTGTCCCCTGCGCCCTTAATAATAATAATACTTTCTGGACTGATCAAGACCTAATAGAGTCGCTAACTTTCTTACTGGATAACATTTATGTTAGATTCAGTACCTCATTTGTAAACAAGACAAAGACATCCCATTGCGTTATAATTGTGCATCCCTTGTTGATGATCTGTTATGAAAGAAATTTTATGATATCCCTCTCTATCAAACATCAAGATGACATTATTACAGCCTTTAACAACACCTCGAGTAACCTTGATGATTTATTTATAATATAGATGATAACTATTTTCCATCACTGGTTAATTAAATTTATCCTAATGAAGTACAGCTTAACAAAGCGACACTTTAGAAAAGCAAGCAAACTCTCTTGATCTTAATGTTTCCATAGAAACTGGTTACTTTACTATTAAAATATATGATAAAAGAGATGATTTAAATATTAAATTCAAAAAGAAAGGTTACCAAGACGATATTCTACAGCGCTCTACATACCTGATGATTAACCCATCAACAGTTGATCATTATGCTTATCTCTTTGTTTGCACGGCGGTGGCAGTGGTATAAGATTTATGAAGGTTTATCTGGAAATCTTGTTAAACAAGCTAGAAGTTCGATCTTAACAGATTAACCACGTGATCGTGTTCTTGCTGGTTCGACACCATGGTCTCTGGTCTCTGTAAGTTCATTGAGTACCCACCATTTTTACAATGCTTTAAGCTTCTTATGTTTTATAAGGGTTCTCATTTTCGTTAATTGTTTGTGGTGTCTTATTTGAATTTGACATACATGTACTTATAAACACATGCTCTCTTTTCCTCTCCTCTTTTTCGCTGTGTGTGGAGGCTGTGTTTTGTGAGTGTGGCGATTCCTGATAAGCCTATTTCATTTTTATATGTTTGTGTGCTTTTGCATGCAACATTGTCGGGTGGATGTGTGGGACATCTGGCAGTCGTTTCTTCATTTTAGAACATATTGGGTCAAGTGTGAGGTTGGTGCACCCTACAACCTAGTTTAAATCCCCAATGGCAAATTGATCGTTTTCAAGGCGGTCATCCCTATGGTTCTTATTATCATTTATTCATTGTAGTGTCTACTTTGAAATTGATTCTCTTATAAACTCATGCAAGTGAATACGTTTTGCCAACTGCAATATTAATATCGCTAATATCGCTTAAGTCAAAAATGCTTTACAGTTTTTTTTAATTTTTACAAATTAAATTTTCAGACATCCATCAATTTACGTTGATCAACAAATCCACAGTGATATCATTGTATTTCAAAAATGAATTGGTAAATTTTGATGTTAAAAACAGTATATGCCCACTGTTAAATTCACATAAGGAAAAGTTTAAATGTCTTGTTGTATTTATCAATTTTGTGTATATTATTAATGAAATAGATTAAAGGGGAATTTTAAAAGAAACCGAACACAACAAATACACAGTGTAAGAAAATATTGCAAGCTCGGTTTGATTGAGTCTGTTTATGGGCAGTAAAGAAAATGGATATTACTGCCCACGCCGCATAGCCCCGGGGTGAGCGCAACTCAATATTTACACCAGGAAATATTATAACTGTGTTCCATCCCTCACGATGGAATGCATATGACGGTGAACATGGAACCTTCAATGTGGTATATTTGATCCAACCTAAAACGATGATAAAATCTCCTTTTCTTTTAGAATAGTAAGGACCCCTGGGCTCAAAAACTGTGTCAGCTGTGATCTTAAACTCCAGATATACAGCTAATGTTTTCCTTAAGTTAGATCTGCTAAGTCAGCAACTTTTCTTCAAAATAGAACTGCTGATAGAACCGAACGCGAGAGCATATTGTTCCCAACCAGAGTGTGCCATATTAATTAACGTTCAAGTAAAATGTTGGCATACTCTACTTCAAATGTGTTTCGCCTTCCTGAGTGCCGACCTGGTTTTGCTAAGTAATGCCTTTAGTGTCTTACGTTTTATGTGTTTGTGTGCTTTTGCATGCAATATTGTCATGTTGATGGGTGGGTTGAAACTATTTCGCTCAGACAATACCTTTGTGGAGAATCATATGGTTAACGTGTTATTTAAATTACCTACTTTTTGTTTCTTTTACAATTAAAAAAATTCTTCCTTATTTTTCAGCGGTTTTATACATTTTAATGAATAATGTTAAAATAGTTTGTTTTATAAGCCAACGCTTCCTTTTCCTCTCAGCTTTTTGGCTGTGTGGGGAGGGCTGTATTTTATGAGTGTGGCTATTTGAGATAAATACAGTTGGCTTTAAAAAATTCCCTAGAATGGTTTTGTTCATATGTTGTTGTTGGTTTTTTTTTGTTTTGATAGATAGATACATTTGCACCTAAGTTTTTATTTAAATAGGACTATTATAATTTACTCACTGAAAACCGTCAGATGTCCCATTTTGAAAAATATTCAATGGACTGTATAGAAAGCTGAGGTGGGTAAAGTCTCAGTGTTAAAACTGAAAGCAATTAACTTCAATATCTATAAAAAATATGAAAAACAAACAACGAAATCTTAATTTGTATAAAACCATTTACATCTCCTAAGTACAGAGACAAGAAAAATGTGGAGCTGCGTCTTACCCAGTTCTAAAGGGACAAAGTGAAAAATGGTGAATAATATACCCATTAACATTTTATCTTCTGTTGTTCAACTAATGTATGTATATAATTATAACCAGCCGCCAGCCCCCAACACCCCCCTCCCCCTCTCCAAAAAAAGCAAACAAAGAATGCTGCAAGTGCTAAATTTTCACAAATAATGTTTTTCTGTAGATAATACGTTTATTTTATCGGCGTCAAGTGCTAATGTGTCTTTGTTGAAGAATTCAAGTTCAACAGACGACATTACGGCATTATTATGCATTTCGCGGATTAAAATAAAAAACACAAAACAATTTAAGAAAACCACATCATTTTATGAAATAGGTGTGTCCTAACTAAAAATTCAAAAGATAAAAAAGGCGTTTGTTTAATAGAACAATTTAATTCAATTCAAATTACTAGTTAAAATGAGAAAGTTCTTTTAAAAGCTTCATTTGTCTCCCTTCTTGGCGGAAAGGTTGTTATTGTGTATTGCTTTTTTTTATTTTCGTAAAATTTGAGAAACGTGCTTCAGTATTCTTGATTCTGTGCCCAAGGTTATAAAACTGAACATGGAAACCAGTCTCAAATCTCAGTCGCCATTTCAGCCAATCAGATGCTTGAGATTTGAGACTGGTTTCCATGCTCAGTTTTATAACCTTCAGCCCTAAACTTCTCATAGACAGTCTAGCACTTACACGAGGCCCAGTGTGGAATATAAAATTATCGAAATTACGTATAAAAAATTTGCCATGCGCTATTTTATTTTGGTGATTAGTGTTAATAATTCAAAGAATCACATTAACGGATTATCCAATTTCCAGTAGATGTTTATTGGATTAAAATTTAAAATCACGCAAACTCGTGGTCTTGTTGCCTCAAAATCAATGGGGCGTTGACCAATAGGTAACAACCTATTCTCGTAATAAGAAAGAGAGAGGCTGAAAAATTTTGTCGTGAAAAAAAGATTAAGTATCACCTTAAAGATTTGGTGCATTTAAAGTACTTCCCTGTGTATTATATGGGCGTGGATGTATACATCGTTGATCCAACCAAACTGATAAGAGGCCTTGAAATGGCAAAAGAATGTTAAAGTGGGCAAAATAAAAAGATTTTAAATTATCAGTTAAAAGAATCTGTAAAGATGAACTATTGCCAGACTTATGTGGAATGGGAAGAAACAAGCGATGACACTTGCCATACACGCGTGGCAAGTTAAGTAACAAGAGCTAGCCAATGTTTCTTTAGATATAAGTTGTATTCCCGTGTCTAGTCAATATTAGTGGTGTTTTGACTTACTTACCTGGGTCCAAGACCATAAAACTAAGAACTGAAGACTTGTCTCAAATCTCAAGCATCTGATTGGCTGAAATGGCGACCAGTCGATATGATGCTTGCGATTTGAGACTGGTCTCCAGATTTAGTTTTTTGATCTAGGGCACTGGTATTGTTACGAGCTGGATGTTTTGAGTGTAAGTGAAAAAAAAAACGAAAATTATGTAATACATTTAGAACAAGTCACTATTGTCTGCAAGAATGTCAGAGGGTAAAAAGAAATTTATAATATGTAATTCGATGTACATGGTTAAAATGTTATTGGTCTGTCGCCACAAGTTACCGAGTCATTTTAAAGTAGCATGATAGTTTTCTCAGCGTATACTTCGTCTTAAATACTACTTAATGCCTGTTCTCAGTATGAAATATTTAAGGCAAACATTTTAGCCATTTGATCAATGGATACGTCTTGTGTCCCATGTGGGACCAAGGTCAAGATCAGCATTCTTGTAGTCTGGTGAGGTTTTACACAAGTCGCTTGTTGATAACGTACATTAGGTTGGTTTTTTTACCAAGAAGTGAACAAAGTAGATCCTGATCAGACTGCACGAAGGTACACGATATAATATCAGTTTCCTATTCATTATTCAGATTCGAAATAGAAACTGGAGATTTTTGGTAATGCTTTACGTTTTATCGATCACTGTTGAAATTATCTCCCCATTGTTGAACATAACGCTTTAATAAGAAAATTATTGGAAACAAAGCGTTTTTCAATCATTTTCAAATTATCTTCCCTTTGTTCTGAACAACGGCTTTGATCTAAAAACCGCTTGAGCAAAACAAACCTTCAACTACACATGATCATTTTTGCATAAGGCTGGATTTATTTGTACTGGTCAAGATATACGAGTATATTTTTTACAATAAATATTATGATGTAACCATGGTGGACACCATAATGTTTATGTAACCAATAAATTGAGACAACTTTTAGCAAAATTAAACCAATTGCATTCATCCTAATAAAACAATTACAATATTTTATAGTTATAGTCGACGCAAGTTATAGGATTTAAATTTATAACTGTTCACATCGTAGGCCTATATGACAAGCAGCTCTGAACAATAGCCACATTCGCCCTAATGTACATTTTGTTTTTCAAAATTGATGCAAATGTATTACGATTTCGCCATAAATGGTTAGTTTGTTTTAGGAAAACTCTTATTTCTTTATCACAAATGTAAAACCCAGCGGAATTTACCCATGTAATACTATGTCTTAATAGAAAAATACTATTGCGCGAAATTCTATTTATGGCATTTGTGCAAAAACTCGTCCCCGAAATATTAAATGATTTCACGGTAGTTTATGTATTATTTTAAATTCTTAAAATAAGCTGAACTGAATAAAATGTTGCAATTGCATATCAGGAAATAGACAGAGAGCCTATCAAAACAGTAAGAGTGGCAATTCGAAGCCGTTCAAATGGATATAAACTAGAGTGTTTCCTCGGACACTGATTCCCCCACTGCTGGAACAAAATTTGTAATAAAAAATGGGCATAAATATGCTAAAATGGTCTTAGGAAAAAATCCTATCTTTACGATCATCTACACATCCTGCTTGATCATCGGTGCAAGTTTGAAAGAAATCCGCCTTAAAGTTTAGATCATACATGTATATTTCACATTTAACGGGCGTACTTGTCTTTACACAGTTCATATTCACTTTAATAAAAATAATTTATTATACAGAACAGCAAATATTTAGTTGGATTTTCAACTCAACTCAAAGTGGTAATATCAAAATTGTGAAGATACAAAGCTTATATAAACCGAGAGGTTTACATGCAATACGCGTAAACATTAAACACTGGCTTAACAGTTCGCACTTAACGTGATCAGAATCCAGGACTATAAATGTACGAATGGAGATCTGTCTAAAATCGCAAGCATCTTATTGGATGAAATGGCGACCAATTCAGCCAATCAGATGATTGAGATTTGAGACTGGTCTCCTTATTTATATTATTATATATATTATTATTTATATTTTCAAGTTTTAGTTTAAAATGATAAGAATTATTATTTGGTATCATTAAATTTCGCCGGAATGAATTTTCGCGCATAAACCCAAAATTATTCGCACGGGAATAAATTCGCGCAATTTCATTTTTCTATTTAAAAATAAAACATAGTGTAATTTCTTTGGGATTTAAATTCACGCCCTTACCATAGCCGAAATGCGTGAAATAAGAACAAATGGCTTAAAATTCGTGCATTAACTTCAGCCTGAAATACGCGAAATTTATATCCGCACTAAAAATAACGATACCGCAGTATACGATGTGGCGTGTTTTCAATGTTGACGAGTATCTTTTATTATCTGTTTCCTGCGGAACATTTATCTTGTCGACTTTGGTTGAATGTAAATAGCTAAACTGATCAACGCTTTCCGTTAACAAATAAAAAAAACTACTTTCATTCGCCGGTCGTTGTGTGTCATATGTCACGGAAATAGGCTTGTATTGTCAGATCACTTATATGTCTATTAACTGTTTAGTTATATACCAACGGTCTAGTGTTGCGGATAGTTCACGACAGCAACTCAGTCTCAAGGACGAGATGCAGAAAGACTTTTTGTCAACAGATTCCTCATTTGACATGTTTGACCGAATACAGAGTCGTGTCTAAGAAGATATCGGATCTCTAAACCTACGGTACCAGTAAATATTTACTGTTGGTGTTTGTTGCAAACAGGGAACTTTATATTCCTACGACCCGTTCGCCAAGTGACGCCCCCCCTCCCGCGTGCTGCCATTCTTTTCGTCTTCTGTTTCATAAGTATGTTTTGCTTTTTAGCTCACCTGAACACGAAGTGCGAGCTTTTGTGATCGCCTGATGTCCGTCGTCCGTCGTCCGTCCGTGCGTCGTAAACTTTTTCTTCAAACGACTTCTTCTCCTGAACTCCTGGGCCAATCTTGCTGAAACTTGGCAGGAATGTTACTTGCATGAAGCTTTACCAAAATTGTTTAAATGGTTCCAGTCCATTGCCTATCTAGGTCACAGAGGATAAAAATAGATTTTTAATTTTTTTTAAAAAATCTTCTTCTCTGAAACCGTAAGGCCTAGAACTTTGATTTTGGTGTGTAGCATCACCTAGTGGTCCTCTACCAAGATTGTTCAAATTATAGCCCTGGGGTCAAAATTGGCCCCGCCCGGGTGGGGTCATGGGTTTTCCTTATAAATATATAGCAAAAACTTAAAAAATCTTCTTCTCCAAAACCGCAATGGCTAGAAGTTAGATATTTGGCATGAAACATTGTCTAATGGACCTCTAACAAAGTTGTTCAAATTATGGCCCTGGGGTCAAAATTTGCCCCGCCCCAGAGGTCATGGGTTTTCCTTATATCAATATATAGCAAAAACTTAAAAAATCTTCTTCTCTGAAACTGTAAGGCCTAGAACTTTGATATTTGGTGTGTAGCATCACCTAGTGGTCCTCTACTAAGATTGTTAAAATTATAGCCCTGTGTTCAAAATTTGCCCCGCCCCAGAGGTCATGGGTTTTCATTATATCAATATATAGCAAAAACTTAAAAAATCTTCTTCTCCGAAACCGCAATGGCCAGAGGTTAGATATTTGGCATGAAACATTGCCTAATGGACCTCTAACAAAGTTGTTCAAATTATGGCCCTGGGGTCAAAATTTGCCCCGCCCCAGAGGTCATGGGTTCTCCTTATATCAGTATATAGCAAAAACTTAAAACATCTTCTTTTCCGAAACCGCAATGGCCAGAGGTTAGATATTTGGCATGAAACATTGTCTAATAGACCTCTAACAAAGTTGTTCAAATTATGGCCCTGGGGTCAAAATTTGCCATGCCCCAGAGGTCATGGGTTTTCCTTATATCAATATATTGCAAAAACTTAAAAAATCTTCTTCTCCGAAACCGCAATGGCCAGAGGTTAGATATTTGGCATGAAACATTGTCTAATGGACCTCTAACAAAGTTGTTCAAATTATGGCCCTGGGGTCAAAATTTGCCCCGCCCCAGAGGTCATGGGTTTTCCTTATATCAATATATAGCAAAAACTTAAAAAATCTTCTTCTCCGAAACCGCAATGGCCAGAGGTTAGATATTTGGCATGAAACATTGTCTAATAGACCTCTAACAAAGTTGTTCAAATTATGGCCCTGGGGTCAAAATTTGCCCCGCCCCAGAGGTCATGGGTTTTCCTTTTATCAATATATTGCAAAAACTTAAAAAATCTTCTTCTCCAAAACCGTTATGGCTAGAGGTTAGATATTTGGCATGAAACATTGTCTAATGGACCTCTAACAAAGTTGTTCAAATTATGGCCCTGGGGTCAAAATTTGCCCCGCCCCAGGGGTCGCCCATTTTACATAGAATTATATAGGAAAAATCTTGTAAAAGTCTTCTTCTCTAGAACCATAACACATAGAGCTTAGAATTTTTACATGTAACATCACTTTGTGGACCTTTACCACGTTTATACATATCATGACCCCAGGCTCGAATTGGCCCCACCCAGGGGCTTATCAATTTTTACATAGAGCTAAATAGTAAGAACTGAAGACATGTAGAATGTTTGCTAGTGTCAAACTACACCCCTTGTTCTCTGAAAATAATGCGACTAGACCTTAGATATTTCGTGTTGAGTATTGTAAAGAGACCCTTTACCAGCATTATTTAAATGTTGGCCCTGGGGTAAAGCTGAAAGTACTTTTGTACTCAGGTGAGCGATACAGGGCCATCATGGCCCTCTTGTATTAACTCAAAGTCCCGTATTCCCAAGTTCCTTTCTGTCTTCAAATTTCACAATTATAATTCCGTGATATATGTTGATCCTTCCCGAGCTAAGACCCCGGTGGAAATGTTGGAACTTACGTATTTGCACAACCTTTACAGACATGATATGCGAATAGGAAAACCTCCATCGGGCTGTCGGAACACATGTTTCGCCTAAAGTTGCATTTTAAAAGGGCATTACCAAACAAAAAGCGAAACAGGAGTTATCGTTATTGTTGTTTTCGATGGCTTTGTTCATTTATATGCATTAAAAGAGTAAGACAAGTACTTTCAAAGTTACATGCGAAATTTAGTTTCACATTAAATTGGGGGCTGCCTGACGACGATGCCGCCGACGCCGGTGCCGTACAATAGGATCCCTATGTGTCTAAATGCTATCGCAGGCATCACAATCAAGTACCCGTTTCCTTTCGTACTGTTTTATTTACTGGTTTATAAACGAAACAATACTCTCCAAACGAAAACAAGAAAAGTTTATTACTGCAAAAATAGATTTACATTTATCGTTTAAGAATTGTTTTCCTCAAAAGTATGTGTGATCATGTTCCTGAAAATAAGACGTGTTTGTTTCGGAGTAAATGAATATAAATGAAATACTATCATAAAACAGCCTACCTCGAACACAAAATATCACAGTCACAGATTTGCATATGACCAGAAGCATCTTCATCATAACATGGGGCGCGTCACGGGAAAAGTCTTCGGATATTTGACATCAATCCTTTGAATAATAAACGTTCAGCAGACGACAATGTTCTTTGTGCATTTCGCGGCAAAAATCATATTATAAAGTCAAAATGATTATCAAATTACCCTTTAATATATGAGAAAATAATGGAAAAATAATAGTTAATTACGATTGTTTGCCAAAAAGTAACAATTAAAATGTCAAACATATGACCGAAGAGACCTTTTCCCGTGACGTACCCCATAATCTATTATTCTCGTTTTTTTTTTCAAATGTGGTTACCGTGACTAGTCCTGCTCAGTTGGTGACTGGTTTATCGAACACTGGTAATATTGTCTCCAAATGTATTATACGTAATCAAGTAACATTTTCTGTTTTAAAGACTGGTTCTTTCAATTTTAATTCATGATTTAAACCAAAAACGCTGGTTTCATAAAGAACATGGTGTAGAAAAAGCATGGCGTCTGGTGTGACGTAATGATAACTGATCGAGTATCGTGAACAGCAATCCTTTCCCTGCAATAAAACAAGCAAACATTTTACATGTAATGTAACATAGATGACATTTTTATAAGACAACTTGAATTACACAAATCAGGAGTTCGCATCCTCCCTACACAGCCGGTAAATTAAAAACAATATTAACTGTAGAAGAACTGTAAACACAGTAAAATTATATGATATATATTTTCACACAGTCCATGTACAAGTGAATATATTTAAAGCAAACGTTGTTAAAACCTACGTAACACAGTAGTCTTCCCTGACAACAGATCATAAATTGTACTGGTAAGTCCAAAATTACGACGAAATTCGCCCATGTTCATTCATTTATAGGCATGATATAGTGGTACACTTTTTATTTACCAAAACTGGGTTATTTAAGTATTACATCCTGTGAACAGTCAGCTTTGATGCGATGGACTTAAGAATCCAAACTATAAATATTAGCATTATTTTCAATTATTTTTTTAATTTGATAAATATATAACATATAATTTTGTTCTGAGACTTCTGCAAAAGATGCTTAAAGAAGCGCGGTCAACAGCCGTCGATTCTAGACTTAATTTTAAAGGGTAATCTTTCACGTTACCAGTGAGATGGTCACGTCAAAGCGAAACCATGTTTGATCAAACAGATTCTAATAATTTATATAATAGCTTAATGACTAATATATACACACAATCAAGTGATTGTGTGTACCATAACTATTTTAATTGTTTAAAATAAATGAAGTTCATTTTGGTTCAGTAAGCCCTTTGGGGATTAAAAACAAAGTCACAGCAATCAACAGGTAGGCAGGCAGCTTCCACCGAAGAACCTTGGTAAGTACAAACATGGCAGGTTCACTTATAACATAACTTAGTTTCGAAGATTTACCTATTTTCAAGCAAAAATCTAAGAACAAATAAGTAAAGGCTGTGCTACTCACACTTTTCATTGGGTATTTAGCCCAGCTGTAAATATATCCCGGAAGATTACCAAACAAATGCCTGTCTAGTGTATAAGCATGAAAAGTCTCTCTCCCTTCCGAATCTAAAGAACTCCATGTCTTTACTCCGGCGGCCTCCAAACACCTTCCGGTTTCTATATCCTCCGAGTTTTCCGGGTCATCCGGTCTTGTTTTAATCTCACAAAGGCCATTTTGATATCCTCGTTCAATCAAATGACGTAGTCCACGATTACTGATGACGTAACCCGCGCCTCCGCTCATATATCCACTAGTCACAAATTTGTTAAAATGAAAACCTAAATATCCTGGTTCGTTTGTATCATAATGGAACAAAAGAAATTTCAAGTTTTCAACAATTATATAAGTATCATCGTCAGCTTTGAGCAAAAAATCGAAATCATTCATATACTTTTTATAAATTTCCTTATAAACCTCTTGCATTTTATAAATTAAATTATTTCTATGATCTGGAATGTCAATATTTAAAAAGTCTGATCTAATTATTTTGGAATGTATAATGTAAAGGTGTTTATCACAGCGAGTTGCCCACGTTTGATTCACGGCAGCTACTTTGGTGTCAAGGTCTTTCTCCATCGTGAGAATAAGGCACAGAAGTCGAACTTTCTTCACTATTTGTACGGCATTGAGCGGCTTGTTTTGGTTTCCTGAAAAAATGTAAATTAATGTTGTGTTCATTATCATTTATTTGTATTCACAGCAAGATTCGAGTATTGAGAACATCATTAATTTTTCTTTTCATCTATTTGCCTGTCTGCAACATAACAACAAAATTGAATAACAAAAATGAGAAAAGGCTTCAATTATCCCGTTTTTGTCTTTGTTCTAACGCTTTGCTATTAGTGTCAAAACAGCCATGAAAATAATAAATGTTTATGGTCTAACACACAAAGATTTAGAACTGGGTCTATAAATTGACAATTTAAGCAGGGCTTTTGACCACAGTCCTCTTCGACCATGTCAAAGATTTTGAAATTAAATGCCTACGAATTTCAATCAGAATAGAACGGTCTAAGGGATATTTGTGACAAGGTGTCTTGGAGCTAATTCACCAAGACAACTTGTATTTGTTTACCTGTATGTTAACCTGTTGGTGCCAATGTGAAGTTGTTGCACCCTAGAAACTGGTTGAAACCCCGAGCGACAAATTGTTTTGCCCTTTCCCTTTTCAAGGCGATAACTCCTCGTGTTCTCTTTTTCGTTAATTGTGGTGTCACATATAAAACTGATCTTTTTATAAACCCATTCTCTCTTTTCTTCCCTTTACCTCTGCAGTTTTAACTGTATGGAGAGGCTGTGTTTTCTTAGTGTGGATATTGTGATTCGTGCACGTTACACTTTTTCATTTAGTTTGTTGTTTAAACATGCAACGACTTTTCGTCATTATCCTGTCTCCAGATTTAGTTTTATGATCTTGGGCACAAAAAACTAAGCTACCCAAAAAAGAGGATATAACAGGAGATATTTCCGCTCCTTATACGCAAATAAGGTAATAAATAATATATAATCAATAAATACGCAAAGTTACAACAATGAGTGCTAAGTGCAAACAAATGCATGAAAGCTTTTCTTGCCAAAAACAAAATTGTTGGTTGATGATTGACTGGTTGCCATTTCAGCCAATCAGATGCTAGAGATTTGAGACTGATCTCCAAACAATGGTTTATGATCTTGGCCCTGGCCAATCGTAAACCGGTTTTGTAGCCGCTACTTGTATAACGCGTTACCTGAAAAATTCGTGGTAGGCAAAGTATGTATCCATGGTCTCGGTTCGGAAGTTTCTCTCTGAATACGTATGTCTGAAACAATAAGTCTACAAGATGTTTAGCCGGCAGATTTTAGGGACACTCCTATAATGATGGTAGACCACTATTTCCAATAATAAGTCCATTATATTCAGTGAATAAATTTATGCAAGACAATTTGTGAAATAATGGTATGGAAAAAAACAAAGCATATATGCCCGTCGTATGCAAACTAAATCTAAAACGTCTAGCTACAGCAAAACTCACTAATCCCAAAATCAATCGGGGACATCTTATGAACATGAGAAATCTATATACCAAGTTAGGTGTGTGCTGGGCTGTAAATTATAAAACTGAAATTGAAGACCAGTCTAAAATCTCAAGCATCTCACTGGCTGAATCAAGTCTTCATTTCAGCCAATCAGATACTGGAGATTTGAGATTCGAGATTGTTCTCCTTTATTAGTTTTATAGTCTGATGTTTATAAAGCTAAGATTGGAAACCAGTCTCAAATCTCAAGCATCTGATTGGCTGAAATGGCGACCAGTCGCCATTTCAGCCAATCAGAAGCTTGAGGTTTGAGACTGGTTTCTCTGCTCAGTTTTATAACCTTGGGCACTGATGTTTGACTTCGGTCACCATGTATTGCAGTTATTTATCGAAAATCATTTTTGGATTGGAAGTGACAGTGACCTTGACTTTTGACCCCCAGAAGGTGTCATATATGCCATAAGGCCAAGCCCCATATCAAGTTTGGTGACTGTAAGTGAAACCATTTCTCAGTTATTGATCGGAACCAAACATTGTACGAACGGACTGACGGACAGATTGATCTGCGCCTCGACACATTTATACCTTTTTTTAAACGGGCTTCATAAAAAAATGAAAGACAATATCCTAGAGTCACGAACAGTGGTTCAAATCATAAAGTGGTTTTATACAATTCTGCACATATAAACACAACTTAGCAGAAAAAGTCAAACAAATTTCATATCTATCCAAAAGAACATGCATCGGCGCGTTTAGAACGCGCTCGTATGTCAATAATCAACATAAGTACACATGCATGCATTTACCTGTTTCCTTGAGACTAAGTGTGATAAACACCAGAAGGAGTAATGCAGTTAATATGACGAACACCATGGCCTTCAAGTTTACTTTCCACCTGCCCAGCCGGAAGTTGTGGTCCCTGACTTCAGTCATATCGAGACTATTAAGATGTAGATATGCGACGTCCGTTTAATAACACGGTCGATCTTGGTCACAACACTGAAAATATATTTGATTAACGAATAAATTGCTTTAGTTACAACGGTGTAATTAATAAAAAAAAGTATTAGAGCTTAACGTAAGTTACACGATACCTTACGGCGGCAATTAATCAAGTATCAAATACCGTAGGAGTTTTGTTACGGTAGTTAGCTGTTTTGAGAATAACAACTGTTGTGATGAAATCTAAAACATATGTCTAATGAAAATGGATAATGATAACAATCAAAAACAGTTCAGACCGAGATAAACTGTAGCTCGGATAAACGTTGTTCATAAGACCTGTGCCCAAGATCATAAAACTAAATCTGGAGACCAGTCTCAAATCTCACGGATCAGATTGGCTGAATGGCGACTGTTCGCCATTTCAGCAAATCAGATGCTTGAGATTTGAGACTGGTCTCCAATCTTGGTTTTTTAAACTTAGGCCCAGAAGACGTTTATCCTTATTCGCAATAAATATTCCTCTTTTGGGGCACATACGGGAACATGTGCCTTAGGTAATATTTTTTTGGATTTTAGTTTTTACTTTATTTGGAAAGAATTTACAATTTTCTTTGATTTTCTCATAACTAGCATGTATTTTTTACAGATTTTGACAATATAATGGTTATTTTACCTCAGAATGCGTAATTATTAATGTCGTTTGTTCAACGATATGGCGTCATTTCCAGGATTGACGTCATCTGTCCTAAAAATATTCTAAACAATATTATAAATCTAAGTGTTGAAATATTCTAAATTTAAACTTTGTTTAGTTTTTCCTACTGCAGAAGCGCCTTCTCCTTTAAGAAAATACTCTTTAAAATTATGATTACTATAAAATATCCCTATAATGAAACTGCACACTAGATTTTTATTTCCATTAAGAGGAATATCACGCTTTTTGTTCCAAAATAACTAGGCACGGGTGCCTATGCAAGCGAGAAAAATGACAAAATACTCTCTCGCAGTAAGTTAATAAAAAATTCTTCCGTCCACCAGTATCACAGAGACAATATATGGATGCTGTTAGGCATATCTCGCCTGTAAAGGTCGTGAGTAGTTGCTAGTATAGATAGTTTTTCCATGAAAAATACATTTTAAAAATAGCATCTACCAGGGGATGAATGTTAAGTAAGCGGTTACAAGCTAGTTTAAACAGGATGTGCACAAGAATAAGTGCATCATGATTCATAACAACCAGGATCTAGTTTTGCAAACAGGAAAACCGAAGAAACAATACTTGTTGGTAAGTAAATCAAACAGAATGTAACTAGATCTATAACTGTGTCCAAGATCATAAAACTAAATCTGGAGATCAGTCTCAAATCTCAAGCATCTGATTGGCTGAAATGGCGACCAGTCGCCATTTCAGCCAATCAGATGCTTGAGATTTGAGACTGATCTCAAAACTTAGTTTTATGATCTTGGGTCCTGGTCTCTGTTTGCAATAACGTGAGTAATAAGTACCTGAAGCAGAATAAGACAAAAACAATTACTGTTAGAACGTATGTACAGCGCAAGTGATGTTAACATTTTAAACTAAGTTCATGCCATTCCGTTTCTTAATGAAGTTAACGCTTTACTCCATACACATGGGTTTTATCAGACGTGCGAACAGGTACATGTAAGATCCTGATCACCCAGCATATCCATGGCGCCCGATCAGGGTGTGCCGGCTGATCTGGATCTACACTGTTCGAACATGGATAACACTCATATACCATGGAGAAAAGGTTAATGCTAATTTGCAAATACGTTTATAAAAAGATACTTGACAAGAACTTCACTTATCATCATCAACCAAGCACACAATACACTGTGCCTAATTATATGTACCGATCATTGTCTAATTATTGTTTTAAACAGGTTTGATAAAGTACAACTTTAGTACGTTAAACTAACGTCGCTAGTCGCCGAATAAAAGTTTAGTAAGTTTTTGTTGGACAGCAAACAGGTGTCATGCATGGTTCATCGCCTATCGTAATCAGTAAAACGTGAAAAATATACAAAATTTGATAACGGTCATTTTTGTAGCCTGCAAGTTTTCCCTTTAAGATACTTTTACATTCATGTTTCAGTTCAACAATTCTTCTAATCGGTTTTATAAAATGCATAAAACAAATAAAAAACTGTTCAAAATGTTAAAGTAAACATATAAAAGACATTTTGAGATTGTTCATTCATTTAGGGAAGGACATTCCATTTTTCTGAACTCCTCACGTTGTGGAGTTGGTCGGAGTTCATATTCGGCAATAGTTTTCTCCAAATATCCAAACACACTAGTTTCAAGTCTATATTTCAGGTCTTCATATTTATGTTACAGAACTGATATGCAGTTATTTTCAACTCGATTAGGGTTATTCATTTGTTGTTCGAGAGCACTGTATGATCCTGCAGATTTGGAATTAACACTATCGTGCAAAGTTGCTGATATTTTGAATTCTTCTAACGTGAAAATTGTTCGAAAATGTTAGAGTTGGTGTTATGTACAATATTTTCACGCAAGCGCAGAAGAGTTTGTCGGACACACCGTCGACCTTTGCAGTGAATTTCGGTGTTTTTAACACGAATTTTTCACAACACAAGAAAAACTTCTCCAACTTCATGCCGGTGCCACTTCGCAGATTTGAAACGCAGAGATTTGCGACTGAAACATCTGACAATAACACTTCTCAAATCTAGTTATTTTATATGCGGAAAACATGCTTTCATTTCCAAACACACCGTCAGGTTTTAATTTAGAGAGAACGTCACCTCGATAAGATCCTGGTCCCGCTTCCAACGTTATCGATAAACCACGGTGAAACACACAATAAAAGTTCACGCATGACATCATCCTAAATTAGTGGTCAAACTGAATTGTATTGTTCTCGCCGTAAATATCACTCGTAAATATATCAAAACTTCGTAAACATATCAAAACTATGTCAACAAATTTAAGGTTTCATATCACTCTTCGAGTGAAACTCTAGGAGCGAAATTAAATTGTACTTACATGATGATCACATCCCGTTTCATTTAAACGCAAATCAGCTGAAACTACTGACCTCTCTCCGAATAAACATTGAAACCTTAAACACCTTGTTATCAGCTCGGTATACTCCAGTAAAATTACAGTATCGGTTAGAAGCTATCCTGATCATTAATATAAACATTGCTAGGTAGAGGCTATCCTGACGAAAATATTTCAAACAGTTTATAACGAATGCACTGGCCTCTGAAAATCTGTTCCGGCGTAACTTACAAAGCTTTTCAGTTTGAAACGACGTAGATCCAAGTTGTTTTCCGAAGAAGGTTAACAAAAAATTTAGCTTTCCACGTAAACGAGATGTTTTACAAGTTTTCTGATTTTAACAAAGCTCGTCATCAGTTTGGTGTACTTCAGTTAAAATAATAGTATCGGGTAGAAGCTGTGTTTATATTTTATCATAGCACTGCTAGGTAGAGGCTATCCTGGCGTATGTTTTTCGTTAATAGTGTGGCAGACATGGGTTGGAAAGAGTAACCTTGACCAGGATTTGAACCTCTGACCTCCGGTTTACCATGACGACGCTCTACCATTTTAGCTACCGATGCCATTGATGCGAAATATACTACATTCATCCCCACTTATACGAGAAATTTCCAATTAACTTTGCAAATGTCTGCAAGGGTCTGCTAATACCACAGCCACCTGCTTTGCCCAAAGGAGCTCCAATGGTAATTCGCCCTGCCGACAACGCCAATGTGGCGATTTAGTAGTAGTAGTAGTAGTAGTAGTAGTAGTAGTAGTAGTAGTAGTAGTAGTAGTAGTAGTAGTAGTAGTAGTGGTAGTAGTAGTAGTAGTAAGTCAAAGAGTAAAATTATCAACATTGCCTAACTTTTTAAATTCTCTCTCCAAAAATGACACAAAATTCTTATAATTTTATGTTTAAGCTGGCGAGATGATAAATATTCTACATGTGTAATGATAAATTATGTACTACGTGAAACATGCATATATCAGGATTAGCCACACAAAAAACACAACCTCCTCACACAGCCTAAAAACGGAAAATAGAGCATAATAAAATTATCAATGTCAATTAAGACACCACAAACAATTAACGAAAATGAGAACCTGAATGGTTACCGCCTTGGACATTAATTGCCTGTCAAAACAATAACATTTTATTTACTTTATGTTTCCTATTAAAACATCCCATCAGGTAGCCCCACCTCGATCTGGGTTCGTGTAGCAGCCTCACCATTGACAACAAAACAGTACATGTACATCTAACAGCGTTTTGCATTATTTTTATAAAAGATCTGTTCAAATCGGAAATGCTATGTGACTTGACCGAGTCACCTGGTTACCATCTCGTTAGCGTGGTCCATCTCTGTGGTCGTTTACCGTTCTCTCCAGTGGCAACAAAACTGAGTACATGTACATCTAACAGCGCTTGTCAAAGTTCTGTTTGAATCGGGTAAAGCCATGTTTTGGTACCGAGATACATTGTAAACATCCCATCAGTGTGCACCACCTTTGTGGTCTCGCCAGTGACAACAAAACTGAATACATCTACATCCAAAAGCGTTTGTATCGGTGTTATATATGATGGAACCTGAATCACGAGTCACCTGATTAAAGCCGGACATTTTACTATAATTTATTCCGCAAACTTTTCAAGTGAAACGGTTTGTTTATTTGGAGTGATATGCAATTGGTTAAATTCCTTGTTCGGTATGAGCAACGTTATCTGATTTTATACAAATGAAGTGCTCATTTAGCAGCCAACTTATCTATCTTTAATCAATCTATTCTGTTGACGCATTCTTATGTTCTGATATATGGTATGATTACACACTGAAAGTTTCCACTGTATATAAACCGATTGTATCATATGCCGGATATAGCAAGCTGATTGCATGGCTGCGATATAAACAATTCCTAAATAACACATTGAAAACGGAATTATTAGGATCATTTTAAGTACCTTCAACAAAAACAAGTACGCTATATTTTGTATAGTCCTGATTGGTTGTAATACCATTTGTTTTGCGCATATATAGGGATAAAAACTTGCAAAATTGCATTTAATCACAAGAAAGTCTGGCAAATGACCCACATGATTGTATCAAAATACTGTTATTCTCTACAAATAAACGCTCTGATGCACGAATACATACTAGTTATATGACTATATGACATTAATATAAAGATTATTACATTACAATATTGCTTTAAATGTATAGATAGTGTAAATTATTAAAATGTTTGAGGGGTGTGTTTCGTAATGTCTGTATCATCTATAGCATTATCATACTATCATTTATAGCAAACGCACCTATTTCTGTTTATTTAGTGCGATCTTTCAAAGATTTTTCAATAATCTGTATCACTTATGGCGATGGGCATTTGCTGATTTTATCAACTTTATGCTTTTAGGTAAGATGGAGGAGTTCGTCTACTTATATTGTCTCTACAAATCGGGTATATTTGGAGAAATAATAAATCATGGCGTTCAAAAACACGGAGAGAAAAACTTCAAAATAATAAAACAGAATGATACACAATTGTGACTATAGGTTATTGTTAGTTTGGAGGCTTGTGTAAAAATTAAACAGTCAGGCCCAAAGACCGTTTACTTTTTCATACAAACCTCGAAATAAATTATAAACTGTTTTTGTAACTGATAAATTGGCTTACACATAGTTTACACAAATCGGTTGTCAAAACAGTATTTTAATGGCTAGTATAAATGTATTATGAGAATATGTTATAAAGCGAATTCGTTAATTTCTTTAACTGAAATCAGCATGGGAACAAACCTGACTCTCAAGGGAAGACCTTTGTGATAGTCAATCCTTGGGCGGAAAACAAGACATTGATTCCTTTGCTAAAGTTCCATTTGACCCTTTACTCCATGGGATATGGAGTACGTTGTTTTTGCTGTACACTGTTTGCTATTACATTTATTAGAATATTTCTGAAAACAAGTGACTATTGTATATTCCGATCGAATGACATGGATGTTTCAACTGACGATGATCTGCATTGGTCGTACATTGAGTAAAGGATTTATCATCAGCTTAAAATATCAGTATTTAAATAACTTGCTTTGCCTCATAATTTGTATGTCACGCCTACCTGCTAATGTATTTATAATCGCGAACCTTGAGTTTTGAAACTATTACTTTAAAAAGAACAACATTAGACTATGTTTATCAAATCCAAAACATTTTGGGACGACATTAATTATCGCTTGTTGTAAATTGTTGTTCTGAGAGCGGCCTGGGTGTTACTAATGAAGTCAGGTAGATCCAATTGTTTCGTTTCGCCGCAGTATATAAAGGCACCGAGGCCCTTAATTATTTCATAACGTATCATATTTCTGTACGAAGCAAATTTAATACATGTTTTTACATCAAGGCCTTGTTTTTAAATCTGAAAAATATACTAAAATCATCTTTAAACAATCGCCATAAATGGTACACATATATCACTAGAAACATACAAATGATTGGGTTGAGATGTTCAATAAATGAAACAGTCTGGGTCGAGCTACATGCATGTTTGGTCTAATGTTTTGATGTTCAACTGATGAGCTATGGTATTCTTATTATTGTAAGAATAAAAATGATATGTTTCATCATCGCCAGCATGAGAATACCTCTAAAAACCTGTTAAAACATAAACATTTACGCTGATTTTATAACATTACACAGTGCAAACGGTACTTTGTGTGAGTGATTTAAGCGATTTTTTTAAAGTATATTGCATAAAAAAGGTAACAACGTCTTTCATAACAAGTGCTACAAGAATCGCCTGTTGAACATGTATTTGTCGATTGGATTTCTCATTACAATACATTCAAAATCTACTCATTTTTAACTGTTTACTATGTTTTTGCGACAATCAGTGCGCTATATCCGGTAGATGATACAATCGGTTAATATACATTGGTAACTAAGCGACAGCTATTCAGTATTTGCTTCAGTGCTCACTATCAATATTCGCAGATACCTGTACTGGTTCCTATTTACAATCACTGATTACACGGTAACATCTTTAAATCCTTGTAAGTCAGCGCGTGAAAGTCAGCATTGTTTCCAGTATCAACCAAATTACTTCCGCATTCTTTTTAGAAGGATGCCGGTGTCGCATTTTTAAAGTCTTATAGGATCTACAAGTTTATTTTCACAATTTTCTCAGCAAGTACATTCCTTATACATTCATACATACACACATTCAAACGTGTCACTCAAACATAAATCAATTTATGAAAATAAAATATGTAAAGCAAAGTTTAAAAAAACGACATAATCTGGATCTGTGTGGCTCGTCTCAATGACCGAGCTTGTGCTGTTTGAAGTCCCGGTCTGAGTGTACTATTTGTGTAAATATGTACGAAGATGACATAATAGTAAGTTAACGATAACTAGACAGTCACGTGACGGACATGCATAAAATTATAAAATTAATATCACCGTCTTTTTTGTTGTTGTTTTGTTTTTGACTGGAAATATATGGGGCGCGTCGCGGGAACAGGTACTGAGGTACCTTCGGACAGCCCACGTCAATCATGAAATGACGTCATAAAGTTTTGCAGACGACTTTGCTTTTTACGCGTTTTGAGGTTAAACTAACATTATGTAGTCAAAATGTGTGATAAAACTAGTAATTCGTTGTGAGAAAATAAATTATCAAAGTAACAGTGTGCCAATTAAAATGACAAAAATATCCGACGACACGCTTTCCCGTGACGTGCCCCATAGTTAAGAGGCCGATCTGTTATAACATTAAGTTGGTTATGCAAACATAGAACTACATGACTTTCTACTTAATTAAATAAATAAAGAATCGGCTTGCAATATTTAAATTGGCGTTTCGTGTAAACAATACCATTATTAATCATCGTTTATTTTAACAACAACAACATGATACAATACAATACAATACAATACAATTTATTTCTCTCAGATCATGGTACATGATAGCATGAGGTACAACAAAATATTCAAAGCAAAAACGAGACAACAATGAAACATAACTGATCAATTGATGATTTAGAGAATGTACGTAATAAAGTAGCTATCTTGTTATTTGAAGAAGGATTACAGTAAAAAAAAAAGAACAAAAAAGAAACGTATCAAAGAGAGAGTACCCTAAGAGGAAAGAATATAGTACACTAGATTTTACCTGGCATTAAGTATTATTTCTTTAACAAACAAGCACAGTTTCTGATATTCATTTGTGTCTACATTGTTTATATTCATTAAAAAACTAAATGTATGTATGTTTGGTCTTGAACTAAACCTTGTATTGATGTACCGTTTTCTACTATTACTGAAAAATGAACATTCAAATATATAGTGGAATTCGTCACCTATAGATCTATGACAAAGATTACATACTCTTAGATGAAGGGCTGTGTTGTTCCAGCTTCCTGTTTCGACGGGTAATCTGTTGTTTCTTGTTCTAAATTTTATCATATATTTGAGCTGCTTTGAATTTGTATATATCAAATATTTTTCGAATTTAAATTCTGTTTTAAATAATTTATAATTTCTGCATTTACCTGATTGTTCAAGATCGGAATACCATTCATTGAGAAATAAATCAGAAAGCTTTTGTTTTACTGTTTCCGTTAGCCATTTAGAATTGGGATAATTATTGGTAACCCATACATTATTTAAACCACATTTAATTAAAATGTTTTGGACATTTTTTAACCAACTGAATCTTGATCTTGGTAGATTTGGGGTATGTAATAAATTGCTAAGAACACATTTATATATAGAGCTAGCAAGTTTGTCGTTTTCCGGTAATGATAATTTTGACCAGTAAGAAATAATTCTTGTTTCTATATCAATATGGAGGGGTTTGACTCCTGTTTCGCCGTATACAATACATGTAGCGGTGGTAGATTTAAGTCCTAGCAAATATTTTAAGAATTTCAATTGAACTCTTTCTAAGATACTATTGTTTCCGTAACAATATGTTTGTTTTAACAAGTAAGCAAGTCCTACTAGCCGGGAGGTCTGAAGCGCTGACACATATATTTAACTTTGCAAAATGCAAGTATGGTCGTTAGTTCGATTCTTCTATTTTAAATTTCTTTGTTCATTATAAATTTATTCTAAATCTCGTTTTGCTTAAATCTCTTTTTTAAAGCAATATTTTGATTCCACTCAATCCTCGAGACGGAGAAAACTCCTAGGATGAAATGTTTCTTATATTATCGGATATGCACACATTTGCAAACGAAATATTGATTCTGAGAAAATAAAACAACCTTAAGAATAAGGGTATCTATACGAATAACTTAATGATAATAACATTGAGAGGAGAATATACATGCATATACAGATGTGATGTGTCTTTAAAAATTGGATTCGAGCCTAAGGCCTTGATAGTCGTGCCTGGCATACTCGATGTCTAGATTACTAGGCAAACTAACGGATGATACTTGTAATTAATTAAGTAATTTGAGTAAATAAATAAGCGTCATGTGCTTTAATTCACATTTTCATTTTATTTAAAGTTAAAAACATCGCCACTTTATCTTGGTTGAGCAATACATTTCCGTAGTGAGTAATAATAATTGTTCATTGTTTACAATGAATAGTATTCTGACTTACCTGTGACCTGTGTGAGTCTCACGCCAGATATAGTATTATATTCAGGTGATAATGAAGGGGAATAACTCTATGTATCGATATTGTAAGGTCCAGCAGGAGTTAATAAACCAGATTAAATTTGAATTTCCATGTTAGAAAAATAGGGGGATGGAGGTCATTCTAACCTATTTGTTTCTGTAGTACGTTGTATATTACAAACAGTGATGTATAATTATCCGATAAATGGTGTTTATTTAATTTAAATGAACAAAAAAAAAAGCAAATTGAATACTGTACTCACCGTGTCAAAGAATAACTATAATATAATCCATCGTATAATGTTTTCTATCTCTGATCAAGTAGCAAACGGAATTCCATTTTCACTATAATATTGATCAATAAATACAACTATCATGTATTAAAACTCTGTAGGGAATTAACTAGTGCATAGTGCCGAGTAAAATCGATGTCTTGGTCACGGATATTGATCCGTGCAGTTTCAGCAAACCTCATTGTCTCTATCAATAATTGGGATCTTCCTGCCAGTGCTTTAAGACGAAACTTTAAGATACAAAATAACTTCCAGTTTAATTAGTATTCATGTTTTTTTAAAACAATCAATAATGCGAAAGCTTTTGGAGATATCGACATTATCATGGCTGTCTAAGCTGGCGTTTGCCCTGGTTTTACAATGAAGTGTTCTAAATAATTAATAAGCGTGCTTAATTATTATGCAGAGGAAAAATAAGATAAATATTTTGACTAATGCATGTTATGCACTGTGGTATTTTTTGTAAAACATGAACAGAACGGTTTGAACAAACAATGCGAGAGAGAGAGAGAGAGAGAACGCGCAAAACTTTGTAATATGAATGATGATTTGCTAATATAATAGTAACATGGGGTATCTATTTCGACATAAATGAAATGGTTTAACGTGGCATCCTTCAATAATTCAAATGGAATCACACGGCATCAACAACGCCTTTTTAAACGCATGTTTGCAAGCATAATTATTATACTTCTTTCTTATAAAAATTGCAATTAAAACCGCGCCAAATGGAAATCACATTTTATGGAAACAATAAAATTTATTGTCAGAGAAAAGAGTTTGAAAACAGTAGTCGTCTTGCTAAGCTACTAGCGCATTTATATCTACCAGCAGAAATCTAGAAAGCTTCGCATATGTCTAGATTCCTGCTTCCAGACACAGTGCCTACGGTCATGCTGGGCCAAATAGGAAACAATCAATCACTGAACCAACAATCCTTTTCATCCTATGAACCAAGTATACCTGTCTATACAAAACAGTATGTGGAGAAATTGAACACAACAAAACAAATCCTTTTTATTTCCCTATTTTGTCGCCATCTTGAGAACTAACCGGGCACGCCAAATTCGATACAGGCAATCCTTACACGACAATGTATTCTTAAAAGACATATCTAAAGTTATCGAACACAACATATACAGAAATATCGCATTTCTGTTCGTGACAGTTAATTTAATTACATGTACATGTTACGACCAACGCTGCCTGGCCTTATGCCTGTTCATTGGCAGCTAAAAGAATACACTATAAGGCCAACGCCGCCTGGCGCAACTATATATCTGAGCGCAACTCGATGTCTGTACAGGTCGATGTCTGTACAAAACTTGATCCATTCCAATCGTAGCTGTGCATAAAAAACTTGGCACAAAACTCTCAATGCGGTGTTTTCAGAATAATACCATTCCATGTTCACCGGCTTACAGTCCCCATATATTAGAATAGGTTTGCCTCAGACGATAACATAATAAGAGGAACTGGAGAAAATAGATTGTTACTTGGGATTTAAGAATATAAACTCTTCATATCAACGGAAAACACACAACATTAAACAGAAACAAGACATATATATCCTTGTGGTGATTGAACATGAATCGGAGCCGTCTACTAGTTTGGATATTGAAACCACCCATAAAACATGGCGAAATTGAAACAAAAGTATTTGTAAGAGTACTGTTAACAAAAATAGGTTACCTATTTTTGTTAACAGTACTCTTACAAATACTTTTGTTTCAAAAAGGGCGGGGCGCGGCGCCCCGCTATCCCGCTATAGATACAACACTAACGTATTACGTTCAACGTTCTTTAAAGGACGCAATTGATAACAGCACTGATTTAACAGGGTAACTTTACAGTCATCAAATGACAAAAACAACGACGCATCTGAGATATTGAAATAGATGAAAATAGAATTTATAAAGACAGATATTATAAGCAGGGTTAAACTTCTGGACTGATTTTGATCAGACAAAGAGCACCGTACTCCTGTTAAAAAGCACTTTCCTCGACACTTAACCTTCATTATCACTCGGCTGCCGTTTTTTTCCCTAACATTCAAAGGCGGCATTTCAAACAAAATTTGTCTTCGAATGTTTGAGAAAACGGCAGTCGATTGATATTGGAGATTAAAATTTAATGTTGGTGAAAATTCGTGTTAACAGAAGTACTGTGCGTTAAAATCTGCGTGTTAACAGAAGTACTGTGCGCTTTATCTGATCAAAATCGGTCCAGAAATAACTGAGAAATAAGCAAAAAAACCTACCTGAAGCGAGTATTTTTTCCGAAATCAAATTTAATGTGTGCACGATATTCTAAAAGTCACGTGATATAGCCACTCTGATAAGGAAACGTTGCTGGCTTGGTTTGATTTATCCAGTTCATGGGCAGTAAAGAAATTACATGTATACTATGTGGTTATAAATGTCGTATCAAATTGAAGCTTTGGTTCTCACCTTTAATAAGCTGTAATAAATTGATAATTTAAAACACTTTTACGCCGAAATATCATTTATATTCAGCAGAAAAAATGTATATAACATTATATCCGAAACACTTCAATAAATCAGTAAATTGTAAGATGCTATCATGTTAATAAACTAAATATAGAATTGTAATAGTTTACATCTTGTAAAGAAATAATGATTAAAATTTAAATTAAACCACCATCTATTCAACCGAAAATCTCAATCACGGAACCCAAATAATTTAATTACTCAAAAGAGACAATTTTCAACATGTAATTAAAATTAAGTTTAAAGTTCTTAAATTATAATTTACCAACCGATTTTTATTCTGTTTTCATCTTTAACTCTGCAAACAATTTATCTTGATATAAATGTAAATATTTATACCAGTTATTTGCTATATTAAAAAATACGCGAAAGAACGTTAACACATGTGCAGAACTTTTTTTGTTGGGTATATATTGCTTTTTGTTAATTTTACAAACAGCTAATCGTACAAAACTAATGGAGAATAAGTCATAGGTCATTAAACGTATGTTTGTATTGTTTGTTTGCTAAAATAATAATAATAATAATAATAATAATAATAATAATAATAATAATAATAATAATAATAATAATAATAATAATAATAATAATAGAATTCGGGACTCGGGGACAGCAGTTATTATTATTATTATTATTATTATTATTATTATTATTATTATTATTATTATTATTATTATTATTATTATATTCCTCTAAAAGTATAGTGATCAATAAATTTATTTGCTTACAATATTCTTTCATTGCACGGTGGTGGAAGGGGATTAAGAGTTTATGAAGGTTTATATGGAAATCTTGTAAAGAACCTGGAAAAGCTCTTCTATTGCGCACAAATAGTTGGGCTAGTGTTTTTCTGGCTGTGGCAATTCCTGATGTGCATCTTTCATCTTTTCATCACGAAACTATTTCAGGTTTTTTATTAAAAATGTAAATTTAATTAAATGTCAATTTCAGAAATTTTATTATTTGATCATAGATAACTATAATTTCCAGCGAAATTCTTATTTTGTATCTAGTTACCTTTTTCAGATTAACTCAGTGAAATTGAAAGCACTTGTCTACAGAAAAAGACAGCGCAAACGCTTGGAATATGTTCTGGATTTCAACCAAGCGTTCATTGCATGTATTAACATGGCGGACACCAGCTCGTTGCTTACCGTCGGTGGCGACCGAACAACAGGGCAGACTGTACGAACTCAAAATGGTAATTTTAAATATATTGTTCAGATTTGAAAAGAAATCTTACGAGTTAAATTTTAATTGAAATAAGCAAGATTTTCAAGCGGAGAAGATGATAAATTCATAAGAGAAAAACATCACATGGTCTGGAACATTCCCGAGCTTAATTTCAGGTGGGTGGGGTATGATGTCATATAATATGATGAGGTGACAAATTATTTGGACTTTAAAAAATGCTTTCCCCGTGTTCCGAATTCCAAATAAAGTGACAGCAGCTTCCTTTGCAGCAGTATTGCTATTGAGCTTGCTTTCCGGCATCATGAAACTTGAGTGTACTGACTGCCAGTGCCCAACAAGCAACTGAGACTAACTGTTTGCTGTGTTATCAGTAGTCCATCATTCAGTGTAAAATGTTATTTACTCTTCAGCTGGTGGAATAAGCATTGTCCTCTTTTTTCAGTTATGGCAGCGGCCTCGATAGCGAATATTGTCAAGAGTAGTTTAGGACCAGTTGGTCTGGATAAAATGTTGGTGGATGACGTTGGGGTTTGTATAATAATTTTTACTCTTTTTTTCAATTTAACTTGTTTCAACATACAATAGGCTTACAAGTTACATTTTACAACCATTGTAGATACAGTGCCTGCTGATCTGAATCTTCTTTGCTTTTAGATTTAGTAGATTATTTCAGACAAAGAAAGGTATAGGAACGACTTTAATAAAATAAAAGATTTTTAATGACCTGATAGTATTTCCATGTAGCCATACATATGAGAAACTCAACATAAAAAATTTCATCAAGAAATGGCAAAGTTATGGTCCCTTTTGCATCATCATAGCAGTACGCCATTTCCAATTTTTTTTAAAAAAGTAAGAAAATTTGGTTCCCAACATTTAAATCGATACAGATTTAATTAGAAAGAATGTTTTGTGTTGAAAGCTATACATATTAGTAAATTCAGTTAAAATATCACATTTTTAAGGAAAAAAAAATGATTTTGTAAGAAAAATACTGAAACAACTATCTTTTTTCCCCCACAAAATAAGCAAAAACCATAAGAATCATAACTTTCTCAAAAATTGATGTAATTTGCTATTTCTTGAAGCATGTTTATAAAAATTCAAAATATAAACAATTTTTATTCCCATAAATCAAATTTTAATGAGTAATACTAATTATTATCCATTACATATCATGAAACAAGTCTCTGTCTCTGGTCAACAAAGTATTTTTTTAGTGAAGTTTTTTTCAAATATATAAGCTGCAAACTGTCAATAGCTTTACACTGCTTCTTCAAGTTCTTGGATACAGCTTTACTCAACACATATAATCCACTTGCTGATTAAATTCCTCATCCTTCTTAGTGTCTATAGTATACATCTGGACTTCAATCAACTGAAATATGTGAAAAGCAGTTTAGCAATTTTCAAAGTAACATTAATTATTTCTATGAATTTATGAACAAATAAAATATTCAATACTTAATTTCAAGTTGCAAATAGACTTATCATTCTCATGACAGTTGTGAGAGATAGCGGTTGAATATCAAATCTGAACAAAAAATACGTAAAACAGGGAAACAAAATAGAAAACAAGGGATGCATTGTCGAGTTCATACTTTGCAAGTTTAATTTTAAATCAATCAAACATTTAAAATGGATCACTAACAAAAATCTGTTGTGAAAACGTTTACCAAAATCAACATTTTACATATTTCAGGAAATAATTCATTGACTGGCACAATATATGTTAATTATCAGCAAGAATAGTTTGTTTATTTATTTCGGGATGAATTTCTCAGGAAAAACATACTTCGACACCGGGAAAAATAATAACGAGTTTTTGCATAATATCAGTTGTTTTCATCTTCAATACTCGTATATGCATTTAATAGATCATTGAATAATTCACTTACAATCGATGGTTTTACAAGGAATGCTTCAAAATATTCAATTTGAGCCAACTACGCCGATTTTTAGTTTTACGTCGTAATCAACATTATTCCGGGTCAAAAGTTATGGATACACCGGCAGATGAAAACAAATTACAGTGGAGTTGAAATTAATAAAGCTTACCAGGGCTTTTTCAGGGGTTTTTGGGAAAAGGCCCCTGCCCAAATTGGGAATTTTTGACGCGGTAAATAGTCAGATTTGGGAAAAAAGTATCAACAAATCAAAGCAAATTGGGAAATTTCAACATTCATTTATCTGCACTATAGCTTGATTTGCCTTGCTTTAGTGTCCCTGGAAATGTTACAAATCTCTTCCAGGGTTTGTTCTGACAGATGTATCACTTATACAGTAGAATGGCTCTCTGATCCTTAGAAACTTGGCAAGTTTCAACTGAGTGGGAAAGAACTTTTGAAACATTTGATGTTTTGTTCCACAGAGAGTTTAGTTTTGGAGTACCTATGGCATCTTTTTTTTCGTGGCCTTTTTGCATAGTTTTTACTTTTATACATTTTTAAATTTTCGTCACTAGTTTTCGCGGGTCAGTATAAAAGCCGGTACTGCACATACCATTTTTGATTCATCCTTTCTGTTTGTACGCAGTCGAACGATTATCGCGAAAAAAACATTTGTTAACGAAATAAAAATATAATTTCTGTTAATATTCAAACCATAATTTGACCATAATATAAGTTATCTGGAATCATGGGCGCCGCGCTCCTTCTTCAACTTGCGTTACGGTAAATACCGGTTTTTACACCAGTACATACATTTTTCACGGAAAGAAGTTTTCACAGATCGCCGATAAACAAACGATCCCCTTTCATATGCAAAAAGAATTTTGAAGATATCTTACTAAATAAAAAAGTTAAGGGGTAGGGCCGTGTTTTCCGTTTTTGACGAAATTTGAATCTAAAGACGGCCCATCTTTGAGACAAAAATTTATTAACTTCTTATTGAAATATTTTCAAAAGAAAATGTTTCTATTATAGCCAAGAGGGTCCCCTTTCATATGCAAAAAGAATTTTGGAGATATCTTAAGAAATAAAAAAGTTAAGGGGTAGGGCTGTGTTTTCCTTTTTGGGCCGTACTTTATTTTACGGCCGGGCCGTGTTTTAAACTCGTCCCGATTTGTGCTTGAAAAGTCTCGATATTATAGTTTATCGTTTATCATTTTTTTAAGGCAAATGCGTTTCGGTTCAAAAGGGGAATAAATTTACGAGATTGGGAATTTTTTTCTTGAAATTGGGAAAAATGGTCCCTATTTTGCATTGGGAACGGGGCCGAATATCGGCCCCGTGAGATAGGCTGAAAAAGCCCTGCTTACGGAATGACGGTACCAAACAAAGTTGCAAATACAATTGATAATAGTTGAAAAGGGTATAAAGCATGAGAATATGGCCGTTTTTTGTGAAAAACAGCTTTTAATTAGTTTTAATTTAATTTCAGAAAACTTTACTTACATTTTTAATTTATTTCCAATGATCTGTTCCCCCTCAAATTTTTTGGTCACGTCCATGGAACATTCCTTAGACTGGTTCAGTAAGTTTTTTTGTTAAATAACACTGCTTTTATAGCGTAAAACAGCGTAAACCAGACACACCATTTCGGAACCAGAAAATTCGCGGTGACAAGGGCAACGGGAAGAGTTAGCTCCCCTACCGTTCCTATCGCTAACAAAGAAGCTAGCAGTATACTGTAT
Organism: Corbicula japonica; assembly: GCA_038501625.1. NCBI lineage: Eukaryota > Metazoa > Mollusca > Bivalvia > Venerida > Cyrenidae > Corbicula > Corbicula japonica. Next base: position 155,910 of record JAZAYU010000636.1, on the reverse strand, counting down.
AGACTCCAATCCAGGGTTTCAGGGCTTTTTTTCACCATTTTGGGAATATGACCCATACCCCTGGAATTGGGAAATTTATCGTCGTTTTGCCAGAAATTAGTAATTTTTTTAGCATCATTGGGGGAATAACAAGTGTTACTGTTATCTGCTGTTTTTTTAATCATTGCCATCCATATTTAATATTGTCAATAATTCCTGGCTTAAAGAGCAAAAGATGCAGTGTTGATGCTGTTGTTTTTCATCAGAAATGTTTGTTTTGATTCAATTGGGAATTTTTCTTCTCAAATTGGGAAAAAAGTATATGTTTTGCCATTGGGAACATGACCAAATAACGGCTATAAAATCAACTGAAAAAAAGCCCTGGGTTTTTCTGCCTATTTTGGGAAAAGGAGTCTGGACATTTTGGGAATTTTTTATCGTCCATTTTGGGAAATTTAGGTATGCACTTGTTTAACTTAAATCAGTTAATTTTTACAATACCAGTCTTCGCCTTAAGGTTTCAAAACCACTTGTCCGTTCGGGCAAGTAGGATAGGATTTTTACTTGCCCGACCCAGACTTTAGTTGTCCGAAAATGCAAGATGATATAAACTCAATAAAAAGACAGATTATTCGTGTTTACACAGTCATAAACAAACCACAGTCTTTTGTCCCTCCAGGAATCTTAAAACTCCCTGTCTTGTTGATCTTCGTATGCTTTTTTGACCTTTTTCGAATCGCCGATCTTCTCTTTTTTCACCCGCTTACCCGGCTGTGCACCTTCGTATAATTTTAATTGCATCGCCATAACTAATGACAAATTGAAATAGATCGGTTATCGAAATTACAAGCGTCTTACAGATAATTATTACGTTATTTGCAATAAGCCTTTGGTGTACCTGATTAGTTTAAAAATAACCCGTCATGGTTTACAAGTGATAAAGTCTGTCTGTCACGATCCTGACCGTTTTTTAGCATAAAAACCGTCCCGGACGGACTTGCCCATTCGGGCAACCGACCTGGCACACTAGGGTTGTCCGGACCGTAATTTACTTGTCCCGGGCATCGGGCAACCCGCTTACGTCGAAGACTGCAATACCATTATACATTTACCAGCTTGTTGGTCTTTATTCAAACAACTAATGCAAAACTGGTAACTTTTAAGCAAACTGTTATAAGAAAATAATTTTCTCAAATTATTCAAAAATAATTTTCTCATTTAAATTATTCATTATATGAAATTGAAATTCTTTATAAAATAGTGAAACTGTAGTAAATTTAATGGTTAATTTAGAGTATTAACTAAATAGACCAGATAAACAAAAGATTTTATTGTAGTACTTATTGTTGGGCAAAGCCATCATAGTTGCGAAAATACATTACAATAAGAATTAATTGCTAATGAGTCATATTATAATGCATCTTCTGCAGATACAGGTGCTTTTTGTAAACTTATGCCAGCGTTTCTTTTCCCCAAAGGGGAAAGGTTCCCCTTCCCCTACAATTGGGAAATTTTCGCGTCGTAAAATCTTGAAATTGGGAAAAAAATCAGTCGCAAATCAGCCAAATTGGGATTTTTTCTTTATTCATGTAAATAAACACTAGGGATTTTATTCAGCTTCACCAAGCATCATAAGCTCTGGTTTTTCACAGGAAACCCTTAAGTGATGTAACTGTTAAGCCAGGACTAAGTTACAGCCAATCCATTGACTGCCTGTCTATGGAAAAATAATTTCCATTGGCAGGAAAAGTTTCATTGAGGTTGCAATTCATGTGAAATGAATCTGCATTTGAAATTGTAATGGAAGGAGTGGGGGCTGGAGTCAGTGTCAGGTTGAGGCAATGTGTCTTTGAGCTACATCTAGCTCAAGGATAGCTTCTAAGTGGGACTCAGTTTGGTTTCCAAATACGTCGGAAGGTTGGATTCAAGTTTAGTTTCAGTCTGATTTTCGGGGGAAAGTACGGGAGGTTGCTCGATACCGGTACCTACATTCATTGGTTCAAATCGCTCAGACTCGGGACTCGTTGCCAATGGCATGGGATTGGTCGATATATACCCAAAATCTCGCAACAAAAGAGTGCCAGTGTTCGTGTTTAACGGCTTCCTTTGAATAATCGCTCATTCTAAACGTTGTTGCCAAGTTTGTTAACTACTTTCAGTTTCTGGAGACTGGTCATTGCGCTTCAATTTTGTAAGAATCAGTCAACTTGCAATTATTTTCCGTAAATCAGTCTGAAAAAAGGACGTGTATAAAACGCGGACCGGATCAATGACGTCACATGTCTATTTTATTTAATGGTAACAACTGAGTAAGAGTCTAACCGGAGCATTGATAGAGTTACTCCCCTTTTGAACGGTACGGTTTGTTTACGTGGAACGACATTTCTTGCAAAAAACTCTTTGGTCAATTGGGAAACGGCACTGTTTGTTGTTGGAAACATTAGCTTTGGGGATTGGGAATGTCCGGTACTTTAAATTGGGAAGACTCCGGTCAGCTTTGGGAATGGTACCGTTTTGCGGAGGTAGTTAAAGAAGGAAAAAAAACGCTGTATGCAGAATAGTTCTAAATTTATTGATATAATTAATTGCTATAATGTTGAAAGAAGGTCCGGAAAATATTCATGTTTACATCGGGGTCACTGAATGCTTCCATAGGTTCTTGAAATAAGTTATTTTTAATGTTCTATATGGGCTATATACTATAATAAGACTAATTATAGTATATAGCCCATAAAGAACATTAAAAATAGTTTGTTTCAAGTACCTGAGAATGCTTCCAATATCTAGATAAAGGGAAGTCACTCTTCTATTACCTGTGTATTTTGATATATTTTATGTGATTTTTGCTGAAATTTCGGAATTAAAATATGTTTTCAATTGGGAAAAATGACAACTGGATATGATTGGGAACGGGGCCATTTGCTTTGGGAACACCTCCGTTTTCCGGAGACGCAGACAGTGCTGAAAAACCCCTGCGATCAGACTGTAAGATGTGCAGACTGTTCTGGATCTTTATTGGTCACACACAAGGCTCCCACTAGACTTGAAAATAAGGGAGAAGTTTTGTCATAATTTTACTGAATTATGGAAAAGTTTGCAGTCATCAGCATGTTTTCCCTATATAATATAGTCTGAACAAAATGACCTACCATAGCTCAAAGAAGGGAGAAGTCTGGTCACTTCCGGGACACCACTTCTCCCAAATCTCCCTCTAGTGAATGCCCTGACACATGGATATTTGTCATATCTTAGGGCTTTTCATCAGAAAATTGGCTGCTGATGCTTCAAAGGGAAGCTTAGTATTATTAGTATGCAGTGCTCACGCTGGCTGTTTTAAAATAATAGCCACAAAATTTTTGAAAATTAAATTAATAGCCAAAGTTTAACGCGTTGTTTCCCCATCCGTGGGAAATAGCATTATAATTATTTGTTTTGTTTTTTAATTAACATGATTTATCTAACATAACATCTATGTTATGAAGATAAACTGTTAATCATTACTTTATTAATTTAACCTAGTCAATGAAAATAATTTGCTTTATGTAAAATTACTAATGATTTTTAATAATAAGGCATTCTTCACTTCAAGATTGCAGACAAAATCAATTGGATTCACTGCTAAGTAAACATACCAAAAAGGTCTAACCTTCAAAGCAGTCTTAACAAAACAAAATTGTAAAATATTGCATTAAAGTTTTGGGCAAAATAATTTAATTCACATCAATTTTCTGCTTAGAATGAGTTTTTATGCTAATGGGTAGTGGCAAAGACGATTCGGGATTAGATTAATGGTATGTCAAAAATAGACGTCGCGAAAATGGATGACAAACGTAATTACTAATAAACCAGTAGAAAATTGCAATGTGAAATAACTTTTCCAAAGCAAAAAATAACCAAAGCAGCTGATTAAACACATTTTTTTGAGAAAATAGGAAGTATTTTCTCCGTTAACATGGTTAAAAAATCGGCAATTTGAACCGCGAATTTTCGTCCTATTCATCACTTGAGGTACAGTATCCGGCTAGGTTTTTGCTTTGAGAATGGATTTAGAATTAGGCCAGTATTTAATATTAGATTAGAAAAAAAGAACACATCATTTATTCTTATTCTTAAAATATTTGTCTGCTTTGATAAACATGATAGGGGAATCCATAATATCTATAAATAGCATCAACCTTAGAATTCCCTTGTCATGACGTAATGGAAATGCCCAAAGTTTACCGATTACAATCATCAATCATTGACCCGTAGGCAAGGACGCCAAGGTGATTATCTTAAGTGACACTTTGTTAGTTCAATTAGGGGATTAACGACCCACAATTATCAGGAATGTGGCGACCGCTCAGGGCAAAGCGAATGCAAATAGCTAACAATATCTTGCTTTTTTGACAATTATTTAATCGCCAAATTTTACCGCCAATTCATTGAAATAATCGACAAAAACGTAAAATTATCGCAAATGGCGACAATGTCGACTGACAGCGTGAGCACTGAGTATGTAAACTTCACAAATTACTTGTTAGTGTCACAACTGATAAGCATGTGTTGCTAATGGCATTTGATTTGACTTTTTTACATATCTATCTTTATTAACCCAAGAAAGCAATTTATACATATAATTTTTTACATAAAAAAAAAACAACACAAAATGTTGGAGGGTTAGGTACAAGTTAACAACAATGCGAGTTAACCCTAACAAGATTCAGTATTTAGTATTTGACATTCCACTAATGCTTAAAACAGGGTTTCAATAGTTTTAGCAAGATCAGTGGTCATCTGATCTTGTTGAGAATTTTCAAGGGGTCACAATACGATTGTCACATGTTGTATCTTGTATTTGACAGTGAAATTCACTACCTATAAAATTGTTTTAACATCATCTTTAATTATATTTCTGCTTCGAAGAAGAGGGGGTATACTGTTTTACCCGTGTCCGCTTGTCCATCCATCAGTCCTTCCATCTGTCTGTCCATAACAAAATTTCTGTCACAGTTTTCTAAGCTATAACATGCAGCAGCCTGATATTTTGCATATTACTTTATACTGTAGTTCCAAGGCCCCCACAAAGTGGAAGGCATATAGAGTTACACTCGTCCATCTGTCCGTCCGTACGCCCCCAAATCTTGTGGCATCAACTCCTCATAAACAATCAGACAGATTTCTTTCAAACTTACACAGATGATCAAGCAGGACATGTAGATGATCGTTAAGAAAGGATTTTTTCCTACCACCGTTTTATCCAGGGATATAGCCCTTCTTATTACAAATTTTGTTGCATCATTGTCCGAGGACACATTCTAGTTTCCTTCTATAGCAGGGGCAGTTTATGGTCGCCTTTCCCTCAGAAAATTTCTTTAAAATCATGCAGTTTTCCCCAAAAAGTAACCTTACATCAGCTTTTTTATTTCCCTTCAGTGAATAAATGGCGCTGTTTTCCACAAAATGATAGGGCTTGCAGGTGTTTTTGTCTGTTTTGGGAAAAGGTGTGTGGGCATTTTTTTGGAATTTTTTACCGATAAAAATGCCCGTTTTGGGAATTTCACATCGATAGAATGGTCCATTTTGGGAAATTTTGGTATAAGCATTTATTTTTGCAAAGTTTCATTGAATGGGATTTTGCCATTATTGAGATTTTGATCATTTTCATTTTTATTGATGAATGAACAAGGAGGAGTGTAGTGGATCCTTAATGGCCTGGGCGAAGAGTGCAGATCCAGATCAGCTGGCACATCCATACTGTGATCACGATCTGCACTGTTTGCCTTTTGATAAATTAGGTTATTTCTGACATACAATAAAGCAAACAGTGCAGATCCTAATCAGATGGCATGGATGTGCAGGCTGATCTGGATCTGTATGGTCAAACGTGATATAAAAGTGTATATATGGAATCAAGGGTTAAAAGTCATAGTTTTTTAAGATTTGGACTAAAACAATCTCACCATACATAAGTAATAGCGGTTTTCCATGATTACTATTTTTAGAAATTGTCAACACAGGAAGCATTATTTATAATTCTTGCAAAAAGATCTGACGACAGGGTTCTCCCCAGGCCATTTTAGCGTAGCGGACCCACTACGCTTAAATTTTAAATCCATAAATCCGCTATCCCTAAAATTAACCGCTATGCTTTAGAAGATCAGCGCTACGCCTAATTTCCTGCTGATAAAGTTTTTGTGTATTCCAACAAACACAGTAAAGTGTGTCAATTATGTTTATTGCCCGAAGCGTCTGAGATAAATCCAGTCAAACGTCACGTGATCTGTATCAGTAGACGCTCGCTATATCATGCAGTTAACACTGATACATTATTAAGACGGTCAAGGTCGTTATCATAGTGAAGCAGACGCCGTATATTGGGAAGATTAGAATAATTGCAATTACCTGTGAGATGCATGTGTCAATTAAGGGATTAAGTGGATGAAAAATACTACTCGCGATGATAAAATGATTGCTGTAAATTAACTGAACAATTGATGGGCTGGTAATTGGCAGTTAGCGAGAATGTCGGTAGCATTTGATGTGTTTTGGGTAAGTATTGATGACAATACATTTTTGTTCACAGTTTTCTTAGCAATTTAAAGGTGATAAGTAAAACAATCTATAAGAACTGATTGCTAAACCAGTGAGCCTTATTCTTTAGATCCCTTTCTTGAAAGGCAAATAACAATATAAAGCTAGTTTATTTGTCTGTCTGTCTGTCTGATAAGAGCCACAGAGAATTGGTATAAGGAAAAGCCAAGAAGGACTGTGTTTTGATCATGCTTGAACTGTTTCATAATTGGTGACATAAGTCTCTCCTCAACTTGGTCCTTAAACATAAGAATGATAGGTTTTCTGTGAACTTGACCAATGATTTAACTTACATAAATCAATATATTTGATGTAATGAAATAAATGTTCTTTTGTAAATGCTTTCTTTATTATTTAACCAGCAGAATGGCTTAGAATGGCATGAAATTATAATAAAAGAGGGTAAAACTACCAAAAACTTTGCCGCAGGCGCGCGGGAGGGGCCACCCCTTACACATATTATGAGCTATCCCTTAAAAAATTCCTGGGCAGAACCCTGGACGATGTCATTACATTAGAAATGAATGCAATAATACATAAACACATATATCTCCAGTAAAATATGTCTTACCCAGGCTGTCAACACTTAACATGGTTTAAATTCTTATGTTTACTTTCACTTTTGCGATTTTGTAGGCGACAATCTGATTGGTTAAAAGGGTTAGTGATAAAAGCACATTTTAATTACTCTTTGTCAGATCCTGATAGCATAGCGGTTTTCAGGAGATGATTTTAATCAGATTGGGACTAAAATAACTTATTAATGTCTTGGATTTTGATAATGAACCAGGTGTGATTGGGATTATATATCATTTTCTGTTTTTAACCTGTTTATGTGTAATTTTTAAATTGGAAGAAATATACCTGTTAGTGCTGAATGCAAAACTTTGCAAAACTTGACAGCAAGATTGTACACATGCTGGGTATTATTCTGAGTTGAAGTACAATTAAAAGATCATTTCATACTATTGATTTTTTGGCTGAGTTTGGTTTTCACTAATTAAACACTTTGCTCTGGATAATTGGATATGCCTTGAATCTCATGGTCGACCATTGTAAATCATATACACTCTTCACTTCTTGTTTAGAAATAAAAGCAAACAGTGTAGATGCAGATCTGACTGAACAGATGAAGAGGGCTGATCTGGATCTACACTGGTGATGTATCAACCCTATCCCATGGAGTGTAGATAAAATTTGGAAGTCAGTTGCAATCAACTTATTTATTTTTCATTAGGATGTGACAATCACAAATGATGGGGCCACCATTCTCAAACTGCTGGAAGTTGAGCACCCAGCAGCTAAAGTGCTGGTAGAGTTAGCCGATCTGCAGGACCAGGAAGTTGGTGATGGCACCACCTCAGTGGTAAGTGGTAGGATTGTTGTCGATTCAGATAAATATTTTGTTATGTTGAGAAAATATTCAATTGAATATCCCATGAGAAATAGCCAGATGTTTGAGCCTTTGCTTATTATTCTCATTTTGAGCATTTCTTGGAATTTAGAGTCGAGACTGTTTTGAGGTCGTCTGATCAGGCCCTACAATGATTGCTTTTAGATTTATTTGGTTATTTCTGACAACAATGCCACCAGTGCACATGAATCTGCTAGCTGATTTGGACCACACTCTTTGCACAAACATTAAAATACTTACATATGGGTAAAAGTTTTCAGGATTATTCCTGAAATTCTGGTTTTGATGTGCCTAAAAATGGTTGATTTTCTTTACTTTCCCTTATAAATTGACAAATTTTAAGACTAGGATTGTCAGAATATTTTTTGCCCATACTAATATATGGAGTAAAGGGTTAAATGGGTGTTGTTGTATTTTTCAGGTGATAATAGCAGCCGAGCTGTTGAAGAACGCTGATGAGCTGGTAAAACAGAAAATCCATCCAACATCCATCATAAGTGGCTACAGACTGGCTTGCAAGTAAGTCAGCACAGTTTGTTGTCATCAGTTACTAATGCAGTTTCTTACTCTTCCAAAATATTGTAAGAGGGCTTTTTTTCAATGCCGAGGGAATGGGCCCTTGCCCGCTATCTTTGGGGTAAATTACACAATTTCTTCTAAACAGGAATGAAATAAACCTGATGTACATTTTGGGGAAAACTGCATGATTTTGAAAAAAATTCCCTGGGGAAGGCACCTGAAATGTCCTCTACTAAAGATAGAAAAAAGCTCAGAGCTATTCATTCAATATATATTCAATGGTACCTTAAGATATTAATTTGTAAATTGAAATCTTTTTTTCTTCTATCATTGACTAGTGATTGATAATCATTGATTATTTCTTTTTGCACAAGGATGTTTGGCAATAGTTGTTGTTGTACTTTTAATCTTCATATTGAATTTACTACCATCTTGAAATAAATTTTGTGATACAATGATGAATATTGCTTTATTTCAAACAAATCAAAAACTCAAGTGGCACTCTCTCCTCTGACATTTTTTTCTCTCTCAAAGTTTGTGATTAAAGTTGCTTATTTTCCATTATATACTGAGCCAAAATGAAAACTTGACAAGAATAACATAGAAAACTCCTATTACATTAATGATGCCTATGAATGCAAATATCTGGAGGATTTCGACCACCAATATGTTTTATCTTTAAAATTGTCGGTTCAGTATATATCGTTTTTTTTAAAGAAACATGGAAACAAATTACGTGGTAGTGGAAAATTAAGCATTGGATTTTGTTCATATTTCAATTAAAAGGGAGGTAATTTGCTAAAACGGATATCTAATTAATTGTAGCTTATTTCTTTGCATTAGATGACTTGAAAGATTGTGTTTTTCCTTCTCTACTTGCCATAAACTTCTTAATTTGACAGTCAAATAATCTGTTTGAGACTTTTATGTAAAAAATTATCGATCCCCTCATTATTTAGGAAAGAGAAGATAACTTTGACTTCTGTGTAAAAACAAAAATATCTTCCCGCTTTATCAAATGTCCAGATATTTGCAAATACCTCAAATCAAATGAAAATTAAAATTTATCATCACTAAACAAAATATTTGAATTTAAAAACTGGTCAGTTTTCATTTTTGTTCAGTATATAAGAAAGGCTAACTTTTCAATTCGAAATGTGATAGTGAAATTTGGGCCAAGGGAATTTTAGGACTTGACTCATTATGAATAATGATGTGCATCTAATTGGTTTTAATGTTCAACTGTTTTATTTCAGGGAGGCATGTAAATACATCCAAGAGCACTTGACTTGCAGTGTTGAGGAACTTGGCAAAGAATGCATCATCAATGTTGCAAAAACCAGCATGTCCAGCAAAATTATTGGACCGTATCCTTTTTGGAATTTTTGTCTTTCACTTGGAAGGTATCTCTATAATTTGGAGGGGGGGGAGGGCATGATTTCCTCACAAAAGGGGAATTCAATACCTAAGTAAAGTTAATTATTAGGACAAAACTGCAGGATTTCAAAGAAATTTTTGAAGGGTGAGGTGCCTTTTAATTTGTCCAAAGTAAAGAAAGAAAAAATAAGCCCTGGCAATAAAGTGGGTCAGTTTAGTGACTCAATGACTGTTTCCTTCAGTGACTGGTACAGGTTATCAAATTTACAAAAATGGTAGTGGGTCAGTTAGTAGAACCCAGGCCCTAAACAAACAATATTAATCTTCCTCTTTAAAAACTCTCCCTTTGAAAATCAATTTTCCACTTGTAAAGTGTTAATTTTTGTTTAAAACGTTAACAAATGCTAATTTTTTTTGTTTAATAATTTAATCTATTACATCTGTAATCTGCACATCTTTAATGAATTGGTGTTTAGGAAATGTGTATGAACAATACCCCTTACTGTTGCCATCAGGCCTCCCCCTCCCCAATCAACTTGCTTCAAGAAATCATTTTGAGCTTGAAGTATATACACTGGGGTATAGAAAACTGCATCATATAAAACAGTTAAGAGTTGTTTACAAGTTTTAGCAATTTATGTGATGCTGACATATTAACCGAGTGCCCACTTTTCACTTTTAATGACCACAGCTAAGGTTGCAGATCCAGATCAGCCTGCACATCTTTGCAGTGTGATCAGAATCTACACTATTAGTTGATGGAATTTAAGCCAAACACACGGAGTACAGTTAAGCTGATTGCTAAAATTTTATGTGGTATTATTTTTTCTTGGAAGAATTTTTATCAAGTATGTCACATTAATGCGAGTGTTCAGAACTACTCATTTGATCTAAGGTTCAATACATGATTAGCCTGGTCCACCATAGGAAAGAAAACTTTAGCCATTGCTCAAGCACGATTCGTCGAAATTAAGTTGTTTAATCAACTTTATTTTGCTTAGCAACTAAGGATCAATTAAGGTGATGATGATCAACTGCAAACCATTGTGAATTGCAAAAAAAATTGAGGAAAATAAATAAGCAGGTTTTTTACAGCTAGGGTAAGGGATCCATACCCCATTATTTGGGGAAAATGGCCCCAACAAGAGTGAACAATTGGCAAGAAAATTGTTCCCCCAAAACATGGAGATATTTCATTTTATGTGAAAAGAGCTTTTATTTTGGAGAAATGATGGGTAAACCACCTGTATGATTTATAGGTCATACCCTGTACATGTAGTAGGAAATTGTCTGGGTCTTGCCATCAAGAAGAACATTTATCATAAAAAGAAAATGGATATTGTTATCCTTATCAACTTGCTTTAAGCATCTATCATTGCTTTGGAGTATATACACTGGGGAAAATTAAATCATTTACATCACCTTTATTGTTGAATGACAGTTTTTGTCAACCAATCAAGGTGATGTAGACATCTTCATGTTTACATTTTCTCTGTAAAGTGCAACGAAAAAACTTTGTCCAAAATCAGAAACTGGAGACTGTTGACCAATCACATAATACTGTCTTTTGATTAGTCAGTTTATAGACAGTTTAAAATTTCATTCAATCAGCTGCTAACAGTTATAAAAGACAGGTCTCGATTTCATTTGTATGATTTTTGGGGTCTTGTATTTACTGTTCATAAGCCAATAAATAATTTAAAATAAGCTAACAAAAACACCAAATGTAACTGAAGAACTGAATACAGTTGAACTTGCCTTAGCAGGCACCTGCATTTAGTAACAACCTGCCTTAAACAGCCAGTTAGAATATGTTTTAAACATCTTGTTCTTATTTTTAGCTCACCTGAGCACTTGTGCTCATGGTGAGCTTTTAGGATCGCCCTGTGTCCGTCGTGCGTCGTCAATTTTTGCTTTAAACAACATCTCCTCTTAAACCCCTGGGCCGAAGTTGATGAAACTTGCCACGGATGTTCCTTGCATGAAGCTCTTCCAAAGTTGTTCAAAGAAATCAATTCCATGCAGAACTCTGGTTGCCATGGCAACCGAAAGGAAAAACTTTAAAAATCTTCTTGTCTGAAACCACAAGGCCTAGAGCTTAGATATTTGGCATTTAGCACCCTCTAGTTGAACTATACAAAGATTGTTCAAATTATTTCCCTGGGGTCAAAATTGGCCCCGCCCCAGGGGTCACTTCATTTTATATAGACTTATATAGGAAAAACTTTAAAAATCTTCTTGTCTGAAACCACAAGGCCTAGAGCTTAGATATTTGGCATTTAGCACCCTCTAGTGGAACTCTACAAAGATTGTTCAAATTATTTCCCTGGGGTCAAAATTGGCCCCGCCCCAGGGGTCACTTCATTTTACATAGACTTATATAGGAAAAACTTTAAAAATCTTCTTGTCTGAAACCACAAGGCCTAGAGCTTAGTTATTTGGCATTTAGCACCCTCTAGTGGAACTCTACAAAGATTGTTCAAATTATTTCCCTTGGGTCAAAATTGGCCCCGCCCCAGGGGTCACTTCATTTTATATAGACTTATATAGGAAAAACTTTAAAAATCTTCTTGTCTGAAACCACAAGGCCTAGAGCTTAGATATTTGGCATTTAGCATCCTCTAGTGGAACTCTACAAAGATTGTTCAAATTATTTCCCTGGGGTCAAAATTGGCCCCGCCCCAGGGGTCACTTCATTTTATATAGACATATATAGGAAAAACTTTAAAAATCTTCTTGTCTGAAACCACAAGGCCTAGAGCTTAGATATTTGGCATTTAGCATCCTCTAGTGGAACTCTACAAAGATTGTTCAAATTATTTCCCTGGGGTCAAAATTGGCCCCGCCCCAGGGGTCACTTCATTTTATATAGACTTATATAGGAAAAACTTTAAAAATCTTTTTGTCTGAAACCACAAGGCCTAGAGCTTAGATATTTGGCATTTAGCATCCTTCAGTGGTACTCTACACAGATTGTTCAAATTATTTCCCTGGGGTCAAAATTGGCCCCCTTCCAGGTGTCACTTCATTTTATATAGACTTATATAGGAAAAACTTTAAAAATCTTCTTATCTGAAACCACAAGGCCTAGAGCTTAGATATTTGGCATTTAGCACCCTCTAGTGGAACTCTACAAAGATTGTTCAAATTATTTCCCTGGGGTCAAAATTGGCCCTGCCCCAGGGGTCACTTCATTTTACATAGACTTATATAGGAAATCTTTAAAAAGCTTCTTCTCACAAACCACAATGCGTACAGCTTAGATATTTTGTAAGTAGCATTGTCTAATGGATGTCTACTAAATTTGTTCAAATTATGTCCCCTGGGCCAAAATCTGCCACGCCCTAGGGTTCTCTTGGTTTACATACAGTTATATAGGAAAAACATGGAAAATCATTTTTCTCCGAAACTAATAGGACTAGACCTTAGATATTTGGTGTTGAGTATTTTGAAGAGACCCTTTACCAACATTGTTTAAATGTTGTCCCTGGGGTCAAAATTGGCCCTGTCCTGGGGGCCCTAAATATGTAAAAAAGGAAAACTTTAAAAATCTTCCTACTGGAAACCTCAATGCCTTAAGCTTACATATTTGGTATGTAGCATTGTCTAGTGGATGTCTACCAAGTTTGTTCAAATTATGTCCCCTGGGCCGAAATTGGCGACACCCCAGGGTTTTCTTAGTTTACATTGATTTATATAGGAAAGCATGAAAAATCATTTTTATCCAAAACTAATAGGACTAGACCTTAGATATTTGGTGTTGAGTATTGTGAAGAGACCCTTTACCAACATTGTTTAAATGTTGGCCCTGGGGTCAATATTGGCCCCGCCCCAGGGGCCCTTAATATGTAAAAAGGCAATTTTTAAAAATCTTCTTACTGGAAACCTCAATGCCTTAAGCTAAGATATTTGGTATGTAGCATTGTCTAGTGGATACTTACCAAGTTTGTTCAAATTATGGCCCCTGGGCCAAAATTGGCCACGCCCCAGGGTTCTCTTAGTTTACATTGATTTATATAGGAAAACATAAATAATCATTTTTCTCTGAAACTAATGAGACTAGACCTTAGATATTTCGTTTTGAGTATTGTGAAGAGAACCTTTACCAGCATTATTTAAATGTAGGCCCTTGGGTAAAGCTGAGAGTACTTTTGTACTCAGGTGAGCAATATAGGGCCATCATGGCCCTCTTGTTTAATTTTTTATGTCTTGAACAGCCACCTGTGTTAAGCTGCCACTTTTTATAACTCCTTGGGTGGCTGCTTAATATAGGTTCGTTTTTATTTGTTTTAAAAGAAACTAACATTGAACTGAAAAAAATGGAAACAAAAGCTTAATGTTATCCCCATTCAACTTGCTTCAAGCATCTATCATTGCTTTGGAGTATATACACTGGGGAAAATCAAACCAACTTCTTCACCTTTACTTTTGAATGACAGATTTTGTCAACCAATCAAGGTGATGTAGACATCTGTCAAAATGTAAATGTTTCCATTTCCACAAATATGATTAGGCAAAATTCAGAAAAAAATCAGTATTTGGTAAAATAAGCACTGCATTTGGAAAGCCTTTATTTCTACTATTCACTAAACTTGAAAGTCTTTGGGCAAAAGTTCTCTGCTAAGTTTGGTAATCAGCAGAATCGTCACAGTCATAGAAGTTATGGCCCTTTGGTAGCCACTTCAACAGGGTAATAATCTAGTGGGCTTTCCACATCTTAAAGTAATCAAACTAATGTAAGCTTGGGCCATTTGCCAACATGTGATAAATCAAGTGTGACATAGACAAATCAGCTGGGGTTGGGGGGCGGGGTTGATGTCACCAATGTGTCTTTGTTCTCAATAAAATAAAAAGAATCAGCATACAACTATTTCAGTAGAGTAACCAAACTTTCTATGAATAATATAGATGCACCAAACCAAGTACATTAAAAACTAAACTTAAATACTTCATATGTTGTGCATTTGGGTCACATTTAAGAAGTTTGTATAAAATTAAAAGCAGAATCATGTAGAATGTTGAAGAAATTCAGATGAAATTAAATGAAACTCAATGACCTCTAATTCAAACTTCTCAGATTGGATTTAAATAACAAATATTTACCTTAACTTCGTGTGTAGTCAGTCTGATTTCTTCTCAAATATGGTAGTTGAAGCTGCATATGCTATAAAAACTTCCGATGGAAAAGGTGGCTTCAGATATCCAATCAAGGCTGTAAATATCCTGAAGGCTCATGGACAAAGCTCCAGTGAGAGTGTACTTGTACATGGTTATGCTTTAAATTGTACAGTAGCATCACAAGGTATGAGAATATTTTAGCCTTTAATCTGTATATATAGAATATTTGCATGTGAGTCCAGTGTAAATCCAGATCAGCCATCAGTTGTGTGCAATCTTACTTGAATCTACACAGTTGCTTCTTGGTAACCAGGGCTTTTTGAGCCAGTCTCACAGGGCCAATATTGGGCCTATTCCCAATGACAAATTGGGATCATTTTTCTGAATTTCAAGCAAAAAATGCCCAATTTCAAGAAAAAAAATCTTATTTCGACAGAAATACCTTTTTTGTCTATAAAAAAGAAACAAAAAACGAGAACATTATTTTCAAGAGACTTTCCAAATAACAAAGTTGTTTTTTTTTACTTTTGATCAGTGATCTGTGAAAACTTACATTCCTAAAATTTATGTATGTAATCGATATAAAACCAGTATGTACCTTGTACAAAAAAACCCCAATTTAGCCAGGGGCCTTTTTCCAACCTCCCCCCCCCATGAAAAAGCCCTGATATGGCATGGGAGAACAGTGTAGATCAAGGTCAGCCAGCAAATCATTGCCATCTGATCAAGATCTACACTGTTCATATTTTGATATATTAGCTTATTTCTGACCAAAACAGCGAACAGTGCAGATCCTGATAAGACAGAAGGGATATGCCAGCTGATATGGATCTACACTGTTTGCTCATTTGATAAAGGTGTAAATATGAAGGAAAAGGTTAAACTATTATTAAAAAAATTTAGCCCCAAGGGAAGAGGAATGCTTAATGTCTCATACGAGCAGTACATTAATTGTTTTATCTCTTTTATTGAAGATACAGTATCTAACTATATTTCAAAAAGCTCATTTAGCTTTATTTTCACACTCGAGCTTAATTTTTGAGCTTATTTAGCTATATTTTCACATTGGAGCTAAATTGTTTTCATGTCCTGATGAACACAATAAATTAACTTTTTAAATTTTTTTTATATTTTCTGTCCGAAATATTCCCGGTTCTTAAAACATTGAAGAATTTGTGTGCTTGCCAATGTCACTAGCAGTCTTCGTGAAAGGGATGAAAAACTGCCAGTCATCCGGTCTGGTGAAAAAAAAGTCTCCCAGACCGAAAAAGAATTTGCCAGACCGAAAAAAAACAACAATTATATTCTTCGTAAAACTAATTTCTTTCACTATATTTATGCTACACATACATTGAAGCCATTCAAATAGCTCTATTTTCACTTTTACCCCCACATATGTTACAAACAACAATACAGATTATTCATTCTATTTTATTCTTGAAAAAATGACAAAATAAATATGGCAAGGTCTTTCTATGTCAGATGATATAAATTTGCCTTGGCACTCCCACTTATGTTCAATAAAACTTGTCTAGCAGTCTGCATCTGTTGCTGGAACTTGGCGTCTCCAACAACCTTCTTGTGTTCTAAAATAATTTAAAAAACATTTCTAAATATATTGGAGGCCTTACTTTTCAGACACAAATTACGGTATACTACATTGTTTCTGTTATGGAACAATAATACACAAATGGAAATTCAGACTGCCAATAAGTAAATAAATATAGATATAAGTAAATAATCGCGCTAAAACAATCAAAATTCTTATTGTTTTGTTGTCAGATGCATGTATATCGCGGTGTTGCGTGATTAACACACCGTGAAATCTACGGGTACATTAGGGAGTACGTTCCATGCTGGACAAATGTTTTAAAACAACTTTTCATATAATTTATTGAGATTAATTTTAAATAAAAAGAAATAAAATGATGTACAAACAATCAAAGATCACCGTCATCAATTTCCAAAGGTGTCAGTACTTTGAACTGATCGACGATCTTTTGGTCGGTCGAAATCGGCGATGTTAGTTCGCCGTTGTTAACCAGCTTGATGTCGATGAGCAGGTATTTGGTAATGTCAAAACAACAAACTGTTTTGACTTTTCCTGCTCAATGTCTATTATGGTTAACAGCTTTCATTAATTGTCGCAAATTTGCGGTTTGTCTCGAGAACGAAATTCTGTCAGTACTGTATCAGCTTGGTGCTTTTCGCACCAGTCCTATTGTTCGTCACATTAAGGGGTTTCATGTCAAATCAAAATCTTTTTTGTATAAAAAAAACTTTCATTTATTTTCATACGTTTGATGTTGTATCTGTTGATGAACTTGTACGTTGCCTCTTAAATTCCTGCATACAAAATGTAATAAACAACCTTGGCCGGTAATGACGTAATACAACATAAAAAAAGCGTGCGTTTCGTGAATTTTTCACCAAAGTTGATTTGATCATTCGGTCTTTTTTACCACCCGCGAAGAATGAACAAACATACACATTGTAAATGTACAAAAAATTGGGATCCACAGACCGAGCGCGATATATTGGATATCGCGATATAAAGGATCGCGATATTACAGAGCTAGAGTGCAATTATAACGGAAATATTGTTTGCATCAAGATTTTTCGTACCCAAAATGCCCAGAAAAATTGCCGGTCGGCCGGACCGACGACTTCGCAAAACTGCTGGACCGAAGCAAATTTTGCCGGACATGACCGGCGGTCCGGTGCCTTTCGCGAAGACTGCACTAGTCAAAACAAGTAGTCCAGTAGTTTGTGAGTGGCTTTGAAGGTAGCCTTGTTAATAAGCAAATGTTTTGCATCAAAGAATGAAAGCCTGATGAAAAATTTTTATTCGTGCAACAAAATCATGCAATATAAAATACTTTAATATTTTAACATACAAAAAAATCACATTGACATCTGTTTTCAGCTTTACCAAAAAAGATTGTTGGAGCAAAGATAGCTTGTCTGGACTTTAGTTTACAGAAGGCTAAAATGAAGATGGGGGTACAAGTTTTGATCAGTGACCCTGATCAGTTAGAGAAAGTCAGACAAAGGTATGTTATTTTGCAGCAAATCGATTTATATATCTGTTCAGGGCTTTTCATCAGTAAATTGGGAAGAGGCCCTGGCCTTTTTAATTGGGAAATTTCTGCGCGATAATTGTTTATTTTGGGAAAACAAAATTAATTGAAAGATGGGTTCAAGGTCATAAAATTGAATAGTAAAAGGTATTTTTAACTTAAATCTAATTTTTAAGCACTTCATTTTTCATACTTCAATTTTCAAAACACCCCTCAGAGGAGTTTTAACCATTTTTGGACATCTTATCTAGCATTTTGGGAAGAATTTCTGCCGCAGTTGGGAAATAATACTATATTTTTGGATTGGGAAGAGGCCTTTTATAGGCATCTGTTATATTACAAGGATGAAAAGCCCTGCTATTGGAGATCGTTGTTGGTATGGGTGACACAATTGTCCAGTGGTGAGGTCATCCAGTATTCCCCGAACTTTAATATAAAATTTCATGTTGCCTAGTATATCTTTAAAAGGACTTTTTGTGAGTTATGCTCCATTCAAATGCAACTTTAGGTGAGGCATTTATGTTCTTCCGTGGTGTAAAATTCTAGTTGTTACATTGTATTGGACGATATGTCCATTATTCATTGGTTGACGTAAATTGAATTGAGTTTAATTGTTGTTTTGAAAATTGTAAAATATATATTTGTTATTAACAAAGAAGCAAAACTGTAAAAAAATCGTTATTAAATGCTTGAAGTCAGCTAACTTGAACATAGTATGACAGCTAACTTAGTTAAATATTGGTGTGAATGAAGATTATGTAAATACAGAAATGCAAACCAAGTGTGACCTGACTATTTTCAGAGAGTCTGATATAACTAAAGAAAGAATTGAAAAGATTCTTGGTGCAGGGGCCAATGTAATTCTGACCACAGGAGGTATTGATGATTTATGTCTGAAATACTTTGTCGAGGCAGGTGCCATGGCTGTCAGACGTTGCAAGAAGGTGGACTTAAAGAGAATTGCTAAAGCAACTGGAGGTGAGATAACTGGCAGAATTAATGTATTTAACCATGTTTTTTTTCAGCCAGTAATAGGGGCCGATATTGGGCCCCATTCCCAATGCCAAATAGCAACCATTTTTCCCAATTTCCAGAAAAATCCCATTTCAAGAAAACAGTTTGACAGAAATACCATTTGCCTGCAAAAAAGAAACAAAGAAACAAGAAACCATTAAGTCTAGAGACTTAAAATTACGTGAACCATAAAACTTAAAAGGAAACCTGTTTACTTTAGATATGTGACCTTGGAAAACTTCATTCTGTGATTTTATGTATGTAATCAGTGAATCAGTAAAAATTGTTCTGTACGGTTTGTCTTCCTTTATTTGTTTATATTCTATACGGTGTAAAAAAAATCTCAATTAGGTTAGGGGCCTTTTTCCCCAAAACCCATGAAAAAGCCCTGTTAACTCGCCAAATGTTCTTCTAATGCGGGCCAGTTCATTTATTGTGCAGATGGGAATGAAATGTTACTATCTGAATTAACTACTAAGCAAATGATCAGACTGTTCTGTGGTGCAGGATGATGAGGGTCTACACTGATCACAAATCTGTCAATTAATATTATACTATTATACTATTAATACTATAACATATCCTATAAGTCAGAGAAGTTGTGGGTAGGGAAATTCAATATTGTCAAATAGATTCCTGTAATGGCATAAAACTGTGTAGTTTTAAAACAGAATGTTTGTGGGTTGTTTAAGCTGTATATTCACAGTTCAGGGTGGTATACTTCAAATATATTCATTGTTCTTTGATGACTGTGTAAGAAAATTACATAAAACATTAACATTGTTTGCTTGTCTTCTAAAGTTTATGTATTAAGAAATTTTAATGTTTGAACATTTTTGAAAATATTTGAATATTTTTCCCCAGATATGTGGTCAGGCTCAGGTACTTTATTAATGGGCTGAGAGTTTTGTTGCAGTTTTAAATTGCCTTGGAAGTAAGTACCCCAACAAAAAATACTGACTTATAGTTTTTTTTTGTTCAACAGTATAATGTCCTGAACTGTTTCAGCTGTCCTTGTAACTACGCTGAGCAATCTGGAGGGTGAGGAAACTTTCGAGCCGTCGTACCTTGGTCAGGCGGAAGAAGTTGTACAAGATAGAATATGTGACGATGAATTGATCCTTGTTAAGGGGTAGGTTTTGTGTTGTGATAATTTATCCCTATCCCATATCCATATAAATGTCTTTATGGCATGGGCAAACAGTGTAGATCCAGATCAGCTGGCACTTAAATCCTGTCTGATTGGTATCTGCACTGTTTGCTTTTTGATTTTTAGGTTATATCTGAACAAGATCCTGATCAGACAGCACTGATGTGTGGAAAGAGTTAATGTGGAGTTTGATGTTAATTCAACTCACTCATCTGGTATATGATAGGCGATTGGTTATACTTAGTGACTGAGTGTCTGTAATTAATCCATTGTGCTCCTTGCCACAATAAACTTAAACTTCTGCATTATTTTATTTGGTTGAAACAAGACTGTTGAGACTGTAATAATATTCTTTGGGCCTTGACTTTCCTGAATTACTACCAGTGTATTATGTTGATACATTTGGTTATGCTATTGGGATAGAAAACATAACAGGACTACTTTGTTTTTATCATGGACACTTTATGTCTTTGATTTACTCTGTAGTGTACAGTATTTATTGCATTTATCACTCGGTAAACATAATTAATTGATTAACATTTTGTTGTCTAATCCAGTATTCTAGCTCCAGTACTAGAGTGACCAAAGTAACTTCATATTTACATGTACTACATCACTCGGTCCTACAACATTGGAAATCACATCAGACCAGTCCAAATGTTACCGGACAGGTCCTACGGTCCGGCAACTTTCAGGAAGTCTGTCTGGTGTATATGGTTCTAAACAGTGAGAGAATAAACTGCAACATTTCCATGTTGATCATGTCCTGTTTCGGACAAACCAATTTCCAAAATGTTGTATATTTCATTTTTTGCTGTAAGAAATATCATACTTTTTTCATGACAGATGTTAAAGATCCCTTATTATGGTCCTATATTTCTGTTTGGAATATATGGTTCTAAACAGGGAGAGAGTAAAACTTGCAATATTTCCATGTTGGTCAAGTTCTTTTATGAATTGATCAATTTTCAAAATGTTGTACATTTGCATGTATTAAACATATTAATAGGTAATTGTTTTAACATTATAATAGGTAATAGATGTTATTTAACCCTTTCCTCCATATTTACGCATTTTGATGCAGGTTCCAACAGAGAAGATCCAGATCAGATGGGACATCAATGCTGTCTTATCTGGATCTGCACTGGTTGCATTTATTTTTGTCAGAAATAACCTAATGAATCAATAAATCAAACAGTTTAGATCCTGATCAGATGGCATGAATGTGCCAGCTGGTCTGGATCTAAACTATTAGCCCTTGCAATTAAGGTGTATCTATGGAGGGAAGAGTTAAAGTGGAGTTAGATGTTAATTTGACTCACTCATCTAGTAGATGATAGAGGATTCGTTATACTTGGTGACTGAGTGCCTGTAGTTAATCAATTGTGCTCCTTACCACACTGAGCTTTAAATGTTTCATTATTATGCCCCCCTTCGAAGAAGCGGGGGTATATTGCTTTGCACATGTCGGTCGGTCGGTCGGTCCGTAGACCACATCTTGTCCGATCAATAACTAGACAACGCTTTGTGATACAGTCCTTATATTTGGTGTGGAGGTTGGTCATGACCAGTTGAAGACCCCTATTGATTTTGGGGTCAGTAGGTCAAAGGTCAAGGTCACAGTGGCCTTGACCACAAAAACCTTGTCCGATCAATAACTAGACAACGCTTTGTGATACAGTCCTCATATTTGGTGTAGAGGTTGGTCATGACCAGTAGAAGACCCCTATTGATTTTGGGGTCAGTAGGTCAAAGGTCAAGGTCACAGTGGCCTTGACCACAAAAACCTTGTCCGATCAATAACTAGACAACGCTTTGTGATACAGTCCTCATATTTGGTGTGGAGGTTGGTCATGACCAGTAGAAGACCCCTATTGATTTTGGGGTCAGTAGGTCAAAGGTCAAGGTCACAGTGGCCTTGACCACAAAAACCTTGTCCGATCAATAACTAGACAACGCTTTGTGATACAGTCCTCATATTTGGTGTGGAGGTTGGTCATGACCAATAGAAGAACCCTATTGATTTTAGGATCAGTAGGTCAAAGGTCAAGGTCACAGTGGCCTTTGCATACAAAAACGTTGTCCGATCAATAACTAGACAACGCTTTGTGATACAGACCTCATATTTGGTGTGGAAGTTGGTCGTGACCAGTAGAAGACCCCTATTGGTTTTGGGGTCAGTTGGTCAAAGGTCAAGGTCACGGTGGCCTTGACAACAAAAAACCTTGTTCGATCAATAACTAGACAACGTTTTTTTTATACAGTCCTAATATATGGTGTGGAGGTTGGTCATGACCAGTACAAGACCCCTTTTGATTTTGTCCTCATATTTGGTATGAATGTTGGTCATGACCTGTAGAAGACCCCTATTGATTTTGGGGTCAGTAGGTCAAAGGTCAAGGTCAAAGTGGCCTTTGTACACAAAAACCTTGTCTGATCAATAACTAGACAACGCTTTGTGATACAGTCCTCATATTTGGTGTCGAGGTTGGCCATGACCAGTACAAGACCCCTATTGATTATGGGGTCATTATGTTAAAGGTCAAGGTCACAGTGGCTTTGACAACAAAAAAACCTTGTCTGATCAAAAAATAGACAACACTTTGAGATACAGTCCTCAAATTTGGTGTGTAGGTTGATCATGACCAGTACACGACCCCTACTGATTTTGGGGTCAGTAGGTCAAAGGTCAAGGTCACGGAGGCCTTGACAACAAAAAACCTTGTTTTAAACTATTTCAATATATGCCGTGTCATAAATAGGCACTGATTATCACTCACTTGTGTTTATTAAATGCTTTGGTTTCGTATGGATGGTCACTAAAGCCTGCACATTACCGGAATTGACATAACACTAGAGCTACTATATCTCCGCCAATAGCGAATATTTGATTTAAATTGCAATAAAATCCTTTGTGTTAGACTAGGTTAATCTACACGCGCTTATGTTTGTCGAGGTAAATGTAATCCTCTCATTGGATGACCTGGTTATTGATATATAGGAGATCCACCGTCTTGTAAATTGCTTTCATGACTGGTACCCTTCATTGCTAAAGCTTACAAAAGTCTCTAAATTTCCAAAAATTTAAATTCAATGCTAATAGATATCACTTGCACGTCAGGGGGGGGCATTTGTGTTTGACAAACACCTCTTGTTTTATTTGGTTGAAACAAGACTGTTGAGACTCTAATAATATTCTTTGGGCCTTAAATTTCCTGAATTACTACCAGTGTATTATATTGATACATTTGGTTATGCTATTGGGATAGAAAACATAACAGGACTACTTTGTTTTTATCATGGACACTTTATGTCTTTGATTTACTCTGTAGTGTACAGTATTTATTGCATTTATCACTTGGTAAACACAATTAATTGATTAACATTTTGTTGTCTAATCCAGTATTCTAGCTCCAGTACTAGAGTGACCTAAGTAACTTCATATATACATGTACTACATCAAAATGGAATACAATTTAGAGATATAGGTTCAGTTCTGGTTCTTGTCCAATTACTCCATAATACATGTTTTAACGTATAGGCAACACGTTTAGATCCAGATCGGCTGGTACATGTGTGACGAGAAATAACTTATTGAACTCAGAGTAAACTGTGTAGATCCTGATCAGATGGAACATATCTGCCAGCTGATCTGGATCTACACTGTTTGCCCACGCAATATAGATAAATGTATGGAGTAAAAGGTTAATAAGGCATAATGTGTCTCATAGTATTTCCTTACAGATATCAAAACTCACCCATTTGTAAATAGGCATGTTGTTTTAGAGTCTTGTATAGCCCTTTCCTCCATATACATGCCTTTATGGCATGGGGAAACAGTGTAGATCCAGATCAGCCGGCCCATCTGTGTTGTCTAATCAGGATTTGCACGGTTCACTTTTTTTTTATACCCCCACAAACGAAGTTTGAGGGGGTATATAGGAGTGAGCTTGTCGGTCGGTCGGTCGGATTCTTCGTTTCCAGATGATAACTCATGAAAGGCTTGACAGAATTAAATAATTTTTGGTACACAGGTATATCGTCATAAGATACAGGTCAAGTTCGATTTTGGGGCTGGTGGGATCAGTGTCAAGGTCACTGTTACTAAAAATAGAAAAATGGTTTCCGGATGATAACTCATGAAACACTTCACAGATTTAATCCTTGTTTGGTAAATAGATGTAACATCACAAGATACAGGTCAAGTTCGACTTTGGGGCTGGTGGGGTCAATGTCAAGGTCAGTATTACTAAAAATAGAAAAAGGGTTTCCAGATAATAACTCATGAAAAACTTCACAGATTAAATCCTTTTTTGGTAAATATATGTAATATCAGAAGATACAGGTCGAGTTCGACTGGGGCCTGAGGGGTCAGTGTCAAGGTCGCTGTAACTTAAAAATGAAAAATTGTTTCTGGACTATAACTCATGAAATACTTCATAGATTTAATTATGTTTTGGGACACAGATGTAACATAACAAGATAAAGATTAGGTTTGACTTTGGGGCCTGTGGGTTCAAGGTCAAGGTCACTGTTATTTAAACTTCAAAACTTCGTTTCCACTCAGTAACTATAGCTTGAAATGAGATTCTTAAATGAAATTTGGTGTATTGATGGTTTTTGTGAAGATGACTTTTGGGATTCAAGGCCTGTGGGGTCAAGGTCACTGTTACTAAAAATAGAAAATAAACTGTATGCTCAATAACTTTGGTTCAGAATGAGATATTGTGATGAAAATTGCTATATAGGTAGTGTCTGTGAAGACGAAACTTGGTATTGAAATTGGGCCTGATGGGGTCAAGGTCACTGTTACTAAAAATAGAAAAAATGGTTTCTGGATGATTTCTCATAAACAATGTTTGGCACACAGTTCTTAGATAAAAGTTAGATAAAGGCCACTGTTACTAACATATTTAAACCATTTCTGCTCAATAAATTTAGAAGGAATGAGATATTGTGATGAAACTTGCTGAATATGTGGCTACTGTGAAGACGACACTTTGGATTGAAAGTGGGGCACATTATGCCATTGATTCGAAGCATTCCCAGTTCAATTATCAAGCATACATGTGGGGGTATTTAATCACTTTCAGTGATAATTCTAGTTTTTATTAGGTTATTACTGACCAAAAAGCAAACATGGATGTGCCGGCTGATCTAGATCTACTAGTGATTATTCTAGACCTCAAAAAGGGGCAGGGTGGCACAAAAAAGGGGCAGGGTGCTGACGGCTCACAGGCAGGACATATAATGATAAACGTGATTTTGTTTCGAAAAAGAATGCATAAAGTTGTTATTGTACAAGTTATGCACATGCCTTTCTTTTAGATTATTTAGTTGCTGCTTCAAATTGTTGTATTGTTATCACTTATATTAACTTTTTATACGCCTGTTTGAAAAACAGGACGTATTATGGGAACACCTGCGGCAGGTGGGCGGGCGGGCGGCGTCCACATGGTTTCAGCTCTCTAAGTCAAAGAGTTTTCATCCGATCTTTATCAAACTTGGTGAATATGTTGGTGGGCATAATATCTCGACCAAGTTCTATAACCAGCCAAATCCCCCCAGGCACTCCTGAATTATGGCCCTTGAATTGTCCAAAATTACTGTTTCCGCTCTCTAAGTCAAAGAGTTTTCATACGGTCTTTATCAAACTTGGTGAATATGTTGGTGGGCATAATATCTTGACCAAGTTCTATAACCAGCCAAATCCCCCCAGGCACTCCTGAATTATGGCCCTTGAATTGTCCAAAATTACTGTTTCCGCACTCTGAGTTTTCATCCGGTCTTTATCAAACTTGGTGAATATGTTGGTGGGCATAATATCTCGACCAAGTTCTATAACCAGCCAAATCCCTCCCAGGCACTCCTGAATTGTGGCCCTTGAATTGTCCAAAGTAAGGGTTTACGCTCTCTAAGTCAAAGAGTTTTCATCAGGTCTTTATGTTGGTGGGCATAATATCTCGACCAAGTTCTATAACCAGCCAATTCCCCGCAGTCACTCCTGAATTATGGCCCTTGAATTGTCCAAAATTACTGTTTCCTGTCTCTAAGTCAGAGTTTTCATCCGGTCTTTATCAAACTTGGTGAATATGTTGGTGGGCATAATATCTCGACCAAGTTCTATAACCTGCCGAATCCTCCAGGCACTCCTGAATTATGGCCCTCGAATTGTCCAAAAACTGAATTAGCGGTATCTGCTCTCCAAGTCGAATAATTTTCATCGGATCGTTACGCAACTTTGATGATCAGCATTTGGACGGGCGTATTTTGTGTCAGTTTGGCACTCTTGTTTAGAAATAAAAATCACAAGCAATAGTTAGTGATGCATAATGCCATAAGCTTAATCCTTTTTAAATTTTAAGGGATCTAGCTGGTAAAAAGTGCTATTACTTAAAATAGTGAAAACCTGCTAAAACTGCATACATGTGATATCAAACTGTAATTTGGGTATCATAACTGGAATGTTTTTATGCCCCCACAAAGTGGGAGGCATATAGAGTTGCACTTGTCCGTCCGTACGTACGTCCGTACGTCCCTAAATCTTGTGGCATCAACTCCTCCTAAACTATAAGGCGGATTTCTTTCAAACTTGCACAGATGATCAAGCAGGATGTGTAGATGATCGTAAAGAAAGGATTTTTTCCTGCGACCATTTTTACCAGAGTTATGGCCCTTTGTTAATTTCAGTTATAAAATCTTGTGGCGTCAACTTCTCCTAAACTACAAGGCAGATTTCTTGCAAACTTGCACAGATGATGAAGCAGGATGTATAGATAATCGTGAAGAAAGGATTTCTTCCTGCGACCATTTTTACCAGAGTTATGGCCCTTTGTTATATTCATTAATTAAATCTTGTGGCGTCAACTCCTCCGAAACTAT
>JAZAYU010000636.1:0-128304 GCA_038501625.1 Corbicula japonica | reverse complement strand
AATGAGATTCTTAAATGAAATTTGGTGTATTGATGGTTTTTGTGAAGATGACTTTTGGGATTCAAGGCCTGTGGGGTCAAGGTCACTGTTACTAAAAATAGAAAATAAACTGTATGCTCAATAACTTTGGTTCAGAATGAGATATTGTGATGAAAATTGCTATATAGGTAGTGTCTGTGAAGACGAAACTTGGTATTGAAATTGGGCCTGATGGGGTCAAGGTCACTGTTACTAAAAATAGAAAAAATGGTTTCTGGATGATTTCTCATAAACAATGTTTGGCACACAGTTCTTAGATAAAAGTTAGATAAAGGCCACTGTTACTAACATATTTAAACCATTTCTGCTCAATAAATTTAGAAGGAATGAGATATTGTGATGAAACTTGCTGAATATGTGGCTACTGTGAAGACGACACTTTGGATTGAAAGTGGGGCACATTATGCCATTGATTCGAAGCATTCCCAGTTCAATTATCAAGCATACATGTGGGGGTATTTAATCACTCAGTGATAATTCTAGTTTTTATTAGGTTATTACTGACCAAAAAGCAAACATGGATGTGCCGGCTGATCTAGATCTACTAGTGATTATTCTAGACCTCAAAAAGGGGCAGGGTGGCACAAAAAAGGGGCAGGGTGCTGACGGCTCACAGGCAGGGCATATAATGATAAACGTGATTTTGTTTCGAAAAAGAATGCATAAAGTTGTTATTGTACAAGTTATGCACATGCCTTTCTTTTAGATTATTTAGTTGCTGCTTCAAATTGTTGTATTGTTATCACTTATATTTACTTTTTATACGCCTGTTTGAAAAACAGGACGTATTATGGGAACACCTGCGGCAGGTGGGCGGGCGGGCAGCGCCACATGGTTTCAGCTCTCTAAGTCAAAGAGTTTTCATCCGATCTTTATCAAACTTGGTGAATATGTTGGTGGGCATAATATCTCGACCAAGTTCTATAACCAGCCAAATCCCCCCAGGCACTCCTGAATTATGGCCCTTGAATTGTCCAAAATTACTGTTTCCACTCTCTAAGTCAAAGAGTTTTCATCCGGTCTTTATCAAACTTGGTGAATATGTTGGTGGGCATAATATCTTGACCAAGTTCTATAACCAGCCAAATCCCCCCAGGCACTCCTGAATTATGGCCCTTGAATTGTCCAAAATTACTGTTTCCGCACTCTAAGTCAAAGAGTTTTCATCCGGTCTTTATCAAACTTGGTGAATATGTTGGTGGGCATAATATCTCGACCAAGTTCTATAACCAGCCAAATCCCTCCCAGGCACTCCTGAATTGTGGCCCTTGAATTGTCCAAAATTACTGTTTCTGCTCTCTAAGTCAAAGAGTTTTCATCCAGTCTTTATCAAACGTGATGAATATGTTGGTGGACATAATATCTCGACCAAGTTCTATAACCAGCCAAATCCCCCCATGCACTCCTGAATTATGGCCCTTGAATTGTCCAAAATAAGGGTTTACGCTCTCTAAGTCAAAGAGTTTTCATCAGGTCTTTATGTTGGTGGGCATAATATCTCGACCAAGTTCTATAACCAGCCAATTCCCCGCAGTCACTCCTGAATTATGGCCCTTGAATTGTCCAAAATTACTGTTTCCTGTCTCTAAGTCAGAGTTTTCATCCGGTCTTTATCAAACTTGGTGAATATGTTGGTGGGCATAATATCTCGACCAAGTTCTATAACCTGCCGAATCCTCCAGGCACTCCTGAATTATGGCCCTCGAATTGTCCAAAAACTGAATTAGCGGTATCTGCTCTCCAAGTCGAATAATTTTATATGGATCGTTACGCAACTTTGATGATCAGCATTTTGACGGGCGTATTTTGTGTCAGTTTGGCACTCTTGTTTAGAAATATATGGATCGTTACGCAACTTTGATGATCAGCATTTTGACGGGCGTATTTTGTGTCAGTTTGGCACTCTTGTTTAGAAATAAAAATCACAAGCAATAGTTAGTGATGCATAATGCCATAAGCTTAATCCTTTTTAAATTTTAAGGGATCTAGCTGGTAAAAAGTGCTATTACTTAAAATAGTGAAAACCTGCTAAAACTGCATACATGTGATATCAAACTGGAATTTGGGTATCATAACTGGAATGTTTTTATGCCCCCACAAAGTGGGAGGCATATAGAGTTGCACTCGTCCGTACGTCTGTACGTCCGTACGTCCCCAAATCTTGTGGCATCAACTCCTCCTAAACTATAAGGCTGATTTCTTTCAAACTTGCACAGATGATCAAGCAGGATGTGTAGATGATCGTAAAGAAAGGATTTTTTCCTGCGACCATTTTTACCAGAGTTATGGCCCTTTGTTAATTTCAGTTATAAAATCTTGTGGCGTCAACTTCTCCTAAACTACAAGGCAGATTTCTTGCAAACTTGCGCAGATGATGAAGCAGGATGTATAGATAATCGTGAAGAAAGGATTTCTTCCTGCGACCATTTTTACCAGAGTTATGGCCCTTTGTTATATTCATTAATTAAATCTTGTGGCGTCAACTCCTCCGAAACTATAAGGCAGATTTCTTGCGAACTTGCACAGATGATGTAGCAGGATGTGTAGATGATCGTAAAGAAAGGATTTTTTCGTGCGACCATTTTTACCAGAGTTATGGCCCTTTGTTAATTTCAGTAATTAAATCTTGTGGCATCAACTCCTCCAAAACTACAAGGCAGATTTCTTGCAAACTTGCACAGATGATGAAGCAGGATGTGTAGATAATCGTGAAGAAAGGATTTCTTCCTGCGACCATTTTTACCAGAGTTATGGCCCTTTGTTATATTCATTAATTAAATCTTGTGGCGTCAACTCCTCCAAAACTATAAGGCAGATTTCTTGCGAACTTGCACAGATGATGAAGCAGGATGTGTAGATGATCGTAAAGAAAGGATTTTTTCCTGCGACCATTTTTACCAGAGTTATGGCCCTTTGTTAATTTCAGTAATTAAATCTTGTGGCATCAACTCCTCCAAAACTACAAGGCAGATTTCTTGCAAACTTGCACAGATGATGAAGCAGGATGTGTAGATGATCGTGAAGAAAGGATTTTTTCCTGCGACTATTTTTACCAGAGTTATGGCCCTTTGTTTTTTTCAGTAATAATATCTTGTGGCATCAACTCCTCATTTACTTTTGGACAGATTTCTTTCTAACTTGCACACATGATCAAGATGGCTTGGTAGATGATCATAAAAAAAAGATTTTTTTCTGCTGCCATTTTTACCACAGTTATGGCCCTTTGTTTATTTCACTTACAAAATTTTGTGGCATCAACTTCACATTTTCTAATTGGCTGATTTCTTTCAAACTTGCACAGATGATTAGACATGATGTGAAGATTGTTGTAAAGGACATTGTCTGGCAACAATTTTCACCACAGTTATGGCCTTTTGTTTATGTTAGTTATTAAATTTTGTGGCACTTACTCCTCATTTACTAATCATGATCACCACATGTTGTTAATACCTGGTACAAAATTTTGTAACAAATGTTATTGCAGCAGTGGGGGCATCAGTGTCCTGTGGACACAGTCTAGTTTGACACTGAAACAGTTTTATATTTCTTCATTACATTTTATATATTTAACTGATTCATCATTAGCTGTCTTGCAGATACTTAAAACATCTAATTCAGGTTCTTTAATTTATTTTAGATTTAATAAGTGTTTAAAATTCATATTCAAAATTCAGACTACCCAAAATTATGTGCACTTACCCCAACTAAGATTTTTGCTGTGTTGATGAAGATTTTCAGCAGCAAATTAATTGTATTGATAGAACTATGTGATCCTAATACATTAAGAACATTTCTGACAGTTTGAAAAGTTTTATATTATGTTATTTTAGCGGATCATCTACACTGGTCGCACATACATAAAAATGCATATATGAAGCAAAGGGATAGTATCCCTTATTATGGTCCTGTATTGCTATCTGGTGTATATGGTTCTAAACAGGGAGAGAATAAACTGCAACATTTCCATGTTAATCATGTCCTGTTTCGCACTGACCACTTTCCAAAATGTTTTATATTTCATTTTTTGCTGTAAGAAATATCATAGTTATTCTTGACAGATGTTAAAGATCCCTTATTATGGTCCTATATACCTGTTTGGAATATATGGTTCTAAATGGGGAGAGAGTAAAACTTGCAATATTTCCATGTTGGTCAAGTTTTTTTATGGATTGACCAATTTCCAAAATGTTGTATAATTTATTATTTGCTTGTAAGAAATATCATTGTTTTTCTTGACAGATGTTAAAGATCCCTTATTATGGTCCTATATACCTGTTTGGAATATATGGTTCTAAATGGGGAGAGAGTAAAACTTGCAACATTTCCATGTTGGTCAAGTTCTTTAATGGATTGACCAATTTCCAAAATGTTGTATATTTCAGGCATTCAACATTATAATAAGTAATTGATGATATTTAAGGTGATCCCTTATTATGGTCCTATATACCTGTTTGGAATATATGGTTCTAAATGGGGAGAGAGTAAAACTTGAATATTTCCATGTTGGTCAAGTACTTTTATGGAGTGATCAATTTCCAAAATGTTGAACATTTGCATGTATTAAATATATAAACTTGTAATTAATGTTATTAAAGAATATACATTATTATCGTCCTATATACCTGTTTGGAATACCTGGTGCTAAACTAGGTTGAGAGTAAAACTTGCAATGTAATATTTCCATGTTGGTCCACAGTGTTTATGAACTGTTGCAGTTAGTGTTCATGAGCCATCACAGTTAATTTTCATAACCTGCCACAATTAGTGTTCACGGACCGTCACAGTTAGTGTTCATGAACTGTCTCAATTAGTGTTCATGAACAGGGTCATCCTTCACAGTGTTTATTTACTCTCATTGTAAGTGATTATTTTCAGAACTAAGGCTCGATCAGCAGCTAGTATAATACTGAGGGGAGCTAATGATTTCTACTGTGACGAGATGGAGCGTTCTGTTCATGATGCATTATGTGTTGTTAGACGTGTTCTGGAGTCCAAGACAGTTGTACCAGGGGGTGGGGCTGTTGAGGCAGCGTTGTCAATATATCTAGAAAACTATGCTACTTCTTTGGTAAGTAAAATTATAAACAGTAATGACAATGGTCAATATCAATCATATAAACTCTATTAGCATTTAAAACAGCAAATTCTTAAACCTTTAATCCATAGATACACCTTGATTGCATGCGCAAGCAGTGTAGGTCCAGACCAGACACCACATTAGTGTCATCTAATCAGGATCTATACTGTTAAATTCTTTAGATTATTACGGACCAAGAGATGACCAGTGCAGATCCAGATCAGGGGATATGAATGTGCCAGCTGATTTGGATCTACTCTTCTTGTACAGGCATAAAATCCTGTATATAAGGAGTAAAGGGTTATTACGAACAAGGTAATATTTGACCCAGCTATTAGGTCTTCAGCAGAGCATTGCCAGAAATTTTGAACAGGAAAACCTCTCTGTTAAAACCACCTCTGCGACTAGACAAGAAAAGTCTTAAAAGTGGGTTGGTCTTAATTCTGGGGTATAAATTAGTGCAATTCTGTTAAAAGCGACCTTAAAATAGTGGTCTTCTTACCAGGTGGTCTTTATAAGGAGTTTTACCGTATCACAATACAATCACATACAATTTACATTGTAGTCTTCTTGTTATTTTATGAAAATATGAACTGCCATTAGAGTGATGTAAACCAGTTATATCAAATGCAAGACAGGACACCTTTCATTCATCTCAATGCAATGATCCAGCGTTCTTGCACACAAAGAATTTAAAAATTCTAGGTTATTCATATTTATTATTGAAAATGGAGAACTGTCTCTGAGATTGAAATTGAAGATCTGAGATATGAATCTTGTTGTCAGTCAGTTTTAGATCTGAGATATGAATCTTGTTGTCAGTCAGTTTTATCACCTTTATACCCTGTCTTAGAAGAAAAGGCCTTTATTTCATCATTTGATCAAATTTAGCAACATTCAGGCCACACCATTGGAATCTGTTGTTTAGAAGTTTAAATCTTGCTTATTGTACATGCTACCGATACAAATATACAGTCAAACCTTTAGGCAAAGACCACTTGGGGTGACCCAATGACCCAATAAAGTGATCTTCAATGGCAGGTGGTCTTTACTCACAGGTTGGACTTCACTATTGTAAGAACAAAATCACTTGGTAAATGACATAAATATTGGTTCTTTTCAAATGCAAAAAATAACACTAATAATTTTCTCAAAACATTTTTTTTTTTCGGTTTGCAGGGTTCCAGAGAACAGCTTGCTATTGCAGAATTTGCCCGATCATTGCTGGTCATCCCCAAACAGCTGGCAGTGAATGCAGCACAGGATTCTACAGATCTGGTTGCCAAACTTAGGGCGTATCACAACATGTCTCAGGTTAAACCAGACCAACGAGAACTTAGATGGTAGGTTTGATTTATATCTGACAAAATTAAAAAAGGGCTTGCCCATGTGCTTGTAATGTTGGTTATGGCTACAGAAATTAAACACAAAAGTGCTATAAATGCCCAATAAAAGCTATTATCTTTTTTATAAAATTAAAAAAAGATGGCTTTAAAGTTTTTTTTGAAGAGCATTTTTTAAAATTATCTGAAATGTCACTTTATTTGGAGATAATGCTTTAACATGCAATTAAGTGAGTTTCTTGATGTGCTTCTACACCTGTCATAATTTGGTCAGTAGGTGTCCTAGTAGCACAATATTTGCTTCTTTTTCTCATACTTGCATCAGTTGCACGGCAGTTGTATAATTTTAAACAATCAGTAAAACTATTTTTCACTATCGCCCATTTTTATACGCCGGTTTGAAAAACGGGACGCATTATGGGAACACCTGCGGCGGGCGGGCGGGTTGGCGGGCGGGCAGCGTCCACAGGGTTTCCGCTCTCTAAGTCAAAGAGTTTTCATAAGGTCTTTATCAAACTTGGTGAAAATGTTGGTGTGCATATTGTCTCGACCAAGTTCTATAACCAGCCAAATCCCCCCAGGCACTCCTGAATTACAGCCCTTTAATTGTCCAAAATTTGGGTTTCCGCTCTCTAAGTCAAAGAGTTTTTGTCCTGTCTTTATCAAACTTGGTGAATATGTTGGTAGGCATAATATCTGGACTAAGTTCTATAACCAGCCAAATCCCCCCATGCACTCCTGAATTATGGCCCTTGAATTGTCCAAAATAAGGGTTTACGCTCTCAAGTCAAAGAGTTTTCATCCGGTCTTTATTAAACTTGTTATCATTTAAATCCAAAATACATTTTATGTTTCTGAAAACGCTTGTTTAATGAAATATATGTATTTGCTAGACATATATAATATTGTTACATATGAGAGCTGCTTGATGTGAAATTGATGTTCTGTGGAACATTTTTTTGTGTTTTTGTCTTACGAGGGAACCATGATTATGTTGACATGAATGTTGAAAAACAGCTCAAGCACTCAATGAGTTGGAAAATCCTGCTCCCAAAAATGTTGTCATTACCATTCAATTTACCACAGATATGACGGGCGTATTTTGTGTCAGTTTGGCACTCTTGTTGTAAATGGAATAGCATATATAGAATTTAAGCACACTTTAGAACAACAAGACAGCTGGGCCCAAGATCATAAAACGTACACCTGATTGGCTGAAATGGTGACTAGATGCCATTTCAACCAATCAGATGCTTGAGATTTTAGAGTGGTCTCCTGATTTAGTTAAATGATCATGGGCTTTGAAAGGTCACATTTGTAGTGCTGAGGTCTTGAAAGTTTGCATTCAACTTTACTTAGAGAGCATGATAAAAAATCGGCTTGCTGTTTTGAGACACGATTAATGAAAGATTGCATATAATCATCTATATCCGACATTAATTATACATTTCAGGGTTGGCCTTGACCTCTACAAAGGTGTTGTTAGAGACAACAAGAAAGCTGGTGTTCTAGAGCCTGCCATTTCCAAGATAAAATCTCTGAAATTCGCCACAGAGGCAGCCATTACAATACTGCGTATTGATGATATGATAAAACTAGCACCGGAGCAGAGAGAAGGCAGTTCTTATCAACAAGCACTAAAATCCGGACAGCTAGGATAGTCCCCTGACACTCATATATTATTAAGTGATCAAATATGATTCTGTGTTCTTTGATTATTTATTTCTTGATATTGAAATTTCATCAGATTAGGGATGAAATTAGGACAAGCACAAAAGGCTGAAATCCTCATGATGGCCGGTCACATACAATGGGTTCAGGACAGTAAGCCATTTAACCCTTTACTCCATGTATACCCATTTTAATGTGTGTGGAACAATGTAGATCCAGATCAGCTTGCACATCTATGCCATCTGATCAGGATCGACACCATTCATTTTTAGATTCATTAGGTTATTCCTGACCAAGATGCGACCAGTGCAGACCCAGATTTGATGGCACAGATGTGTCAGTTGATCTGGATCTACACTGGTCACAAATGCGTTGAAATGTGTATATATGGAAAAAATGACATTGAAACTTAAGAATGAAACAAACACATACCTTTTTATTTTGTGATAAGAATACATCTCTGCTATTATTGTGCAACAAAGAAGTTTGTTTTAAATTGAGATTTAATCTGCTGGTAAAGCTTTCCCTTCCGTTATTTCATAAATGTGATGCTTTTTGTATGAACTAATACATTTTTCATAGAAAATGTATTCTTGTTTTCTTTCTCCTATGGAAATGACACCATAACAGTTTTATATTTAGAGCCCTTGGAGAGTTACTTGACTAAAAAGTGGAGAAAATGTGTTCTGACATTAATTCATTCAGAAACAAGTGACAGGAAATTGTCACAAAACTAGGTCTTTATTTTCTGGACTAATGGCCGAGCGCAAATGTGTTTTTAAAGTCGGTAGATGCACATAATGTGAAAAAGAAACAGTTTTATAATAAGAGTATTCTCCCTTTTCTATATACTTAAATAAGGAGACACAAAATTGCTAACGAACGTAGGTACAGACGACCAGGGGCATAAAATTATACATTGACATTAGGGCCAATTGGCACTAAATCGCAGATAGATGAAATGAAAGGTAGAAAAGAACATAATGAAGTACAGTACAGTACAGTACCAATATTCCAAGATTGGAGTCAATAAGCCAAAGCAAACTCAAGTTATTTAGCTGAAACTGAATTTCTCTTTTTAGCAACAGTGACCTTGATCACAGATACCTGGGTAGCAACCCCAAGCTGCCTCTTGATATAAGCTTCCCATACACCAAGTGTGGTGTCAATAAGCCAAAGCAAACTCAAGTTCTATTTTAGCAACAGTGACATTGACCTTGATCACAGACACCTAGGTAGCAAACCCAAGCTGCCTTTGATATAAGCTACCCATACATTAAGTTTAGAGTCAATAGGCCAAAGCAAACTCGAGTAATTTAGTGGAAATTGAATTTCTATTTTTAGCAACAGTGATCTTTACCTTGACCTGCGCCAGGGCACTTCATGACAATACTTCTGTGAAAGGTTAGTTGAAATCCGTTGAGAAATGTAGGAGGAGTTGCGCACACAAGAAATCGTTAACGCCCGCCGACGTACCCAAATCTAATAACCAGGATTTTTCCTTCGGAAAACCTTGTTAAAAAAACTACAGTTGTTTATTTTTTCCATGGTTGATTTTTTTCCTGGTTGATTCTTTTTAACATGAAATTGAGAAATTAGTGTGGTATATGGGTTTTTTGATAATAGGTCATTTGTTGAGCCCGCTTGCCTTGAACTGGTTCATTGTCCGTAAAGGTCGCAGTTCGGGTCAAAGGTCATGTGAAAGCAGGCTAGTTAGGGGTCAAAGGTCATGTGAAAACAGACTCGATGTTGCAAACAGGCATCTAGTTTCTTTAAATTAACGGATATTTAGTCAATTAACTGGCAGATCTAGAATCCCCCTAAAAATGATGAAATAACCCTTCATTTTCAGCATCTAGTATTATACAAATCGGGCAAGTCACAACACACTTGGCTTAGCCATTTAACATAAAACAAGTTAACTTTTATTGTTTGGATTATACCAGACTGACTTGTTCACATACAGTAGCTTTAAACTGAATATTTTAAACTGATGATTTGGATTTTCGTGTCCAAAAATGTCTGAATGAATACACATTCAAGCTCTGGATTTTGCTTTCTAAATGACTAGGGTCAAAACTTGACATAGAAAAAAATGTTAATATGTCAGATACTTTTTAATGGAGATCACTCTTGTTTTAGGAGTTGTTGTTTGTTACCCCATATATTAAGATTTTATCACATAGGCGAACATTGTAGATCTGTGTTGTCTGATCATGATCTACACTGATCACTAGATCTCCGAGATTGCCTATGCCTTTGTGTCGATTCTGCTTAGGTAGGGTCTACAGCAACGTTTAGGCAGTTACATGCGACAACTACCAGAGGTTGCAACACATTGAACATTTTATACCTTTACACCTTATACCAATTCATTCTAATTTCAAGTTTGTTTCTGAATCATTACAATTCATACTCGTTAGATCTGTGTTGGATAAAACATTAATTTTGTATGATAGGCCATCAAGTATTCTTCGTTTGATTTCATATCTGTGACATGGTAAATATATCTAGGTCATATGGTCTCAAATCTGGGTCGTATCGTATAAATCAGGGCTGTATTGTCCAGTAATGGGTCGTATCGGCAATGGGCTCTATCGTCGGTAATTTCAGATTTGAATATATTTGTCATGTATGCAGTTAGACAAGAATGAATAGTGATTTTGACTTTTAGGGTCTTTATACCAAAAGAACTAAAGGCACACATACAGCTTATCTGTATGAATTACTCCATATAACTGAATTTGACTTTTTTTAAAATAATGGTTCAGTGTTGTGCAGTGCACAATAACTAAAAGACCACATTTTATTATGCCTATAACATACTACATACACGTATTTTACTCGTCACGTTTTTCATTTGTCTAGTAATAATTAAGGGGTCACTTACATTGCAAATGGCGAAAACTTGCTAAAATTTCAAAAGTGAATTTTGGGGAAGTAAGTATTTCTTGAATTTCTTTAAAACCCCAACATTATTTTGACGAATTGGCACTAATGATTGTAGACCAGCATATAATTAGTTCATGTATTAGTTGTTTTGGTATATTGTCTATGCATTTCAGAGTTCTCATGCAAATAGAATTCGTTTGTTTTAGTATGTGCTTGGTAATTAGAACATGAGTTAGACTTAAGGTGGAACGCGACACTGCGAATTTTCGAATTTCTTTATGAAATTTGGTATGGTATTTATTGACGATGATTCCAGCATGAATCCGCAAACCGTTTTTCGATTAATTAAATAGATGTTTAGATATTTACCTTCAAAGTTAGCTATCAACGCCAGTTTTCTACAGTGACGTCAACGACGCTCGCCGAAGACCTTTTCGGGGATGGCTGAAAATTTGGGTTTCTAAATTCATTTATTCTTTCACAGATGAATTGGCGCTGAAAATACCCTTCCGGTGATATAAGATTTAACATATTGTGACGAGATTTAACAACGCTATTAACCGTTAAACGCCGTATTCGCGTTAAATATGACGTCGAGTTTTGCCTTTTTTCTGTCGACTTTTTCAAAATTGTGAAAAATTCCCGAATTTAATTTTTTATTTTTTTGCTTAAAAAGTTTGAAAAAAGCAATTCTAATTGAATAAGCGAATAAAATTTGGGGGTCACCGACTTAGTTATTGTGCTATTAATATTTTAAGTACCCCTACGCCCTTTTGAAAAAATACGTTATTTTTGGAAATTTTAGGAAAAAAATTAGTTCATTAATTAAAAACTTCGCCAAAAGACAACACAGAGGAAGTTGAAATGAATTATCAAATAAAAACGACATCTAATAAATTTCTCTTTTGTTAATTTGTCAAAAGTATCTTTAAAAACGCTACTACGGGTAAAAAAGAACATTCAAAAAAGCGCATGATACTTACGTCAATTATTTCTATTCGGACGTCACACTTATAATTATCAAGTATTTTGGATGTTATACTTACAATTTTATAAATTCGGCTGTTTTCTTCTTATGTTGTCAACGCATTTTTGCAAAGGCGTGCTAACTTTATTTAATAGTGTTCCTAATTACTAAAGGAACGCACAAGATTTCTTTGTAGTTATAGCCATTTGATTAAAACTGTTAAAATCGTTAGTCTTTCCACGTACTAGAAATACTGTAGCGCCTTAATTTGTGCGCGGTGGCGCCTAAAATAATTTAAAAAATATATTTCGTAGCCCCAGCAGATCTATAAATGAAATATCTATCAATTCTAATTAGCTAAGTGCCTTATTTTGTCTTGTAAAAAGTTAAAGGGATGACAATTCATCCATCAGCCGTGCGTATGTTTGTTTGTTCCCATTATTTTCTGCAAATATACATCTTTTTGCTTGTAAGCTGCAATTTCAAATGGTTGACATTGACTTTACCTATATCTAAGGTATTTTTTACTGTTCCATGATGGGATGCTCCTTTAGCGCGGTGGTGCGTCTGTAACTGTATTTCATTTACCAATATACATCGTACTTCATAATGTGCAAATTCTAAATACTTTTATGATTATCGAAGAGTTCACAGTTTTCTCATAAAAGCGTCAAAGAAAGTATAGCAAAACAATAGCCAAGTTGTTAAGTGGTATGTTGCTTGAACTTTTTCTTTGACAGTGAGAATCGCATACAGTGAGAAACGAAACAACAACGGTGAAGGCCGCGGCGCGGAGGTATGGAATACGCCTCTCGTTTTCTTGTTATAATTTTACTTTCTCGGAAACGGCTGCGACACATACACTGACCAAGCAACATGTGGTTCCTGTACGTGTCTGCTTCATGTCCGCCATAGATTGCTAAAACGTTTAAGACCGGCGATTCCGTGCTTATGTCCGGTGTCTGTGGTTATGCGCAATATGCGATTTTCACTGTCTTGACAATCAACATAGATAGGTACCACGAAACGAAGCAGCATCAGACAGAGAAATTGCTGTAAAAATTGATTTAGAAATAATCTGAAATTCGTTTAACCCTTTCCTATAATATATATTTACGCATTTTATCGCATTAGCAAACAGCGTAGATCCAGATCAGCCGGCGCATCCGATCTAATAGATTTCTCTTTTTATATTTTGTCTGATCAGGATCTGCACTGTTAGCTTTTTGGTCAGAAATAACCTTATAAATCAAAAGCGAACAGTGTAGATCCTTATCCTGATCGGGATCTACACTGTTCGTCCATTCCATATTGGCGTTTATATGGAAAACGGGGTTAAGTGAAATTTAAAAATTAACATTTACAATACTGCAAACAATTTCTGAATACAGACCATAGTCTGTGTTGTTCTACGTTTTTTGTTTTGTATTATATCAGAAGCTATTGTGATGCAATAATTGAACATTACATTATTTCCCTTATTATAAATTAATTGAGATTTTTCGTAATATGAATAAGTTGTAAAAATTTTACACAGATAGACTGGTTATAGACTGTTTTTCATCCACACCGAAAATACCAAGTGTGTCAATAAATTTGATTTGCGGCATCAAATTTTTCATAACGATTCAGTCGTAAAGTCGCGGGGACCAGTTTTCGCGCATAAGCCATTGCGGTGCCATAAAATTGCGCAATCATATGTATATTACTCTCAGAAGCATTCATAATAAGCTAACACATGGTTAAATTTCACTGCACTTTTATTTCGCGCATGTTTTCTAGTGAGAATTACGTGAAAATTAAACCCGCATGAAATATAATGATACGACAGTATCTCCCGAGAATTCTCATAGCAGTTAGCCTTATGACGAGGATTTAGCCGGAAAGCCGAGTTTAATAATATAACTTTAAAATTATCGTATAACATTATGTAAGGCACGCTGACAAAATAACACCAGAGTGAACGTTTCTTAACAATGTAAAACTCCAAAAATTGTGAAATTATCATGCGAATTTACCTGCCCTTAAAGCAGCGCATATTGTGTAAAAATATGTTTTATTCATTTTTTTGTTCTTCTTAAATTATTATGAGTCATTGTAATTGCTGTAAAATTGTAGAATTTGAGTAAAGAGTCATAAATTTACAGAAACGTCACTTTACTTTACACGTTTTTTTTAAAAGGGGGAGGGGTGCTGAAAACGACCATGGCGCAATAACGAAGTCGGTGACCCCCAAATTTTATTCGGTTATTCAATTGGAATTGCTTTTTTCAAACTTTTTAAGCAAAAAAATCAAAAATTAAATTCGGGAATTTTTCACAATTATGAAAAAGTCGACAGAAAAAAGGCAAAAGTCGACGTCATTTTTAACGCGAAAACGGCGTTTAACGGTACACAACGTTGTCAAAACTGGTCAGATTATGTTAAATCTTATATCACCGGAAAGGTATTTTCAGCGCCAATTCATCTGTGAAAGAATAAATGAAATTGGAAACCACAATTTTCAGCCAGCCCCGAAAAAGTGTTCGGCGAGCGTCGTTGACGTCACTGCAGAAAACTGGCGTTGATAGCTAACTTTGATGGTAAATATCTAAACAACTATTTGATTAATCGAAAAACGGTTTGCGGATTCATGCTGGAATCATCGTCAAATAATACCATACCAAATTTCATAAAGAAATTCGAAAATTCGCAAAGTGTCGCGTTCCACCTTAACTAAGCACTCACACATTAGTACAACCTTAGATATATACATTTCTTCGCTTAAATCATATTTCCCTTCTGACTGGTATGTAGGCCTACCTAATATGGGGCGCGCCACGAGAAGAGGTACTATAGGACATTTGACGTAAATTCTGGCAATGACATCATAAAGTTGAGCAGACGACTTTTCTTATACTTATGTACTATGTTAATAGTACTTCTAAAATTACTTTTTTTTTAATATTTCGGCGATTTTTGAGATGGGTGGTTTCAATTTCCCAGCCAATATAGATTTGGAAATTGTTCAATATACTTCCTGCTTTTTAAATTTTGCCTTTGGCGTTGTCTGTGATATGCGGGATTTATATTCTAAGATCCCCTGTCAAAATTCTATTCTATTTAGTTTCGCCCATTGTTTTCTCGTTTAGGGCAAATCCATTCTTTTATCTGGGGACCATACGCCGCTGAACATGGAATGGTTTTAATCTGAAAATACCGCATTGAAGATTCAATGTCCACCGCCATATGCACACCATCGTTTGTGATTTGTGATGGTCAAAATTGTACTGTTTATTGGTGTAAAAATATTGAATTTCGCTCAACCCGGGGTTAGGCGACGTGGGAAGTAATATGCATTTCCATTACTGTCCATGAACAAGCTCTATCAAACCGAGCCTGCAATATTTTCATATTTGTCTTGTTCGATGGCTTTCAAAGTTCCCTTTTCATCTATTATTATGCATTTCGTGGTAAATAATCATGTTGTCAAAATGTGTAATAAAATCTCTAATTTGTTATGAGAAAAAAGATAATTGTTCTTTCCAAATACAGAAACAACTTGAATGTCAAATAATATGGCCGAAGCCCCATTTTCCCGTGTACACGTAGTCCCCCATCTGATAAGATTTGGAGAAGCATTAATCAGTTCTAATCGTTTGTAAATGGATTGATGTAATAATGAATCCACATTGATTACCAATGCCTCATCACAGACATTCTTCATGCTATATTCTAATTTTCTCATAAGGTTCAAATTTTCAGCGGTGAAACAACCCTAAAATAATAACAATAAGAGATTATTTGCTATTATTTATAGTAGCAAATGTAATAAAG
Organism: Corbicula japonica; assembly: GCA_038501625.1. Taxonomy (NCBI): domain Eukaryota; kingdom Metazoa; phylum Mollusca; class Bivalvia; order Venerida; family Cyrenidae; genus Corbicula; species Corbicula japonica. Next base: position 112,499 of record JAZAYU010000636.1, on the reverse strand, counting down.
AGCATTACGCGTTTCCTATTGTAAATTAATTCTCTACTGGTTGATCGTTGCCAGATGGAGGAAAACTTGCTGGGACAAACTATATTCTATATTGTGATTATTTATGTCTGGGCTTTCATTGCTCACCTCCATTTTGTTTATCGTCTTTTATAGTATATTACTATTTCCAAGTATGACGATTCACCATACCTATCAAATTCTATAGAAAGTGAATATTTGTGAATGATCTAAGGTAAGAATTAATTATTTAAAGTGTATTTAAAAATCATCATAGTTCTCAGGTACTCAGAAGTGAAGCAGTCTAGTTCGAGATTGTCAATCATTCGATTAATAATTGAACATAATTGTCGCGAATCAAACACAACATCCAAATAAACAACAACAATACACCGATATACTTTTTGAAATATTCCAAAATAATGTAAGAATGTGGAATAAGACAGTGAAATCCATTACACAGAAATAAAAGAATTATTACAATGTAAAGAATTACATATATATTCGCCCGTTGTATTTTGATGTAAAGATTATAACGACTAAACATTTAAACCGAAAGTAGAACTATGAACTTGAACTTACGTCAGGGCTTGATAAAAGTTTTTAAAGATTTTAGACTAACCCGAAGAATGACAACTTCGAACAGCGATGCATACAGTAAGACTGTTTTGTAATATACATTTTAGAGATAAAATATCTGTCTTGTATTGTAGTTGACACATTTTTCAAGACAATATCTTTTACACAAAATATTAATCTGGCATAGAAGACACAGTTCTCACAATAACTCAGTTTCATGAAAATTAATTGCCATGCCCTTTATAAAATTATCACTCTTAATTTGATTTTTTTACGCTTGTCCTTTCTCAAGAAAAATACAGATGTGTTAGATAGCCTAAGTTACATCCATAGTTGGTGTTGTTCATATTGTTTCATATTAATTGCAATGATTTGCTCCTAAAATGATTCAGCACTTTGTAATTAATTATCAGATAATAAAGTGCTATGTTAACTTACTTAAACAATTCTTGTATCCAGACAAACACCATTAAATTTCAGTTCAATTAATTTACACAAATAAATACACTCATTTTTACTGAATTTATCAGAATAATTCATGATATTACGGCTTTTTAAAATGGCTGTCGGAACAGCCACATTGATGACAAAGTGACGGCACGCTTTTTTGAAGAAACACATGTCATGGCAAAATATGCATGCTTGTCAACGTCACAAGTCAATTCATTCTGCAGTCCAATAAATTTTGAGCAGCGTTTACTCTAGCTGGCCTCTTAAAGTAATGCATCATACCTTGTACCATCAGTTATTATTATTTTTTAGATGAATAAGACTCATACCTGTGAACCCTCCCGACTTAGGCGGGAGACTCCTGTTTTTTAAGTCCAATCTCCTGCCTCCCGCATATTATGCTATTTCTCCCGACTTTTGACATTTCCATGTAACATTTGCGAAATCTCCCCATTAAAACACATTTACGATCATGCTTTCATCACGTGAGTATAAATTAGACTGGTTTATGATATTTTGGCGCCTTTTTGAATGACAAGAAGTCGTAAATGGATTACCAGTCAATGAAATGTCATGCATGGCCTTGAACTTCAGATAGGTTGATGTTTTGATAACAGTTATTGATTTTCTCGCCTTACATCATCATGTGCACAAATGAAATTACCGAGTTGGTCATTAGCATTAGGGTACTGGTGGACATCAAAGACACCACATGCACTTTAGTTTGATGCTCGTGATAAATTTCAAAGTGCTACTGTACTAAGAAAGCGTGTGTACTTTACAAATAAACTGTTAAAGCTGTTAAAGATGTTTAACAGTAATGGTCACTAATGAATACACTGTTTGATATGACAAATAACAGGGTTGGATCTAGAGGGGGTTCAGTGGGGTTGATTGACCCCACTTCTTGGGCCAGAATGTATGAAATCATCATATGACTGGCACAAACAACCCCTTTCCTGGAAATCTTCCGTCCAATCCTGAGTCAGATAGTGATTGTTTAACTTTTTGGCTGTCGATTCTTTATGATAAATAAATTATTTATTTATTAAAATTTTTTTTATTTATGTTTAGTAGTGTTTGTAAACTAGAGGTCTCAGAATAAAAGTATATCTGACAAGAAAAACAAGAGTAAATTTGATATATTCTCACTATCCAGAGCTAAAAATGTTCCACAGTTTACCATATAACAACGCTTCGTAAAATCTCCCACTTTTTTACCCTGATCTCCCACTTTTTTTGAGTCAGTCTCCCACCTGAGCACGAATAAAGGTTCACAGGTATGAAGACTTTACTGTAGAGGATAAGGTTGAAGTGAAAATATAGTTACAATTAGGTCGATCAATGCAAACTTTTGGTAACCTATACATACGAGGGTTGTCCCAATTAATCGTAAACTATTTGAATAAAAACAAAACTACTGAACACATGTTTATTTAAATTTCACAGTTAGTAAAGACATCATTTGGTAATTTGTAGACGAAATATCAAAGAAAAATAAACTATCATAAAGAAATTGGAAACATTTTAACAAGGCGGCCTATCGACCACCGGCGCACGTCGCAACGTCATTTCAATGCTGACACAGCATACAGGTACTCCTTCCTGAAGTTCTCTTCAGCATGTTTGATACACTGACAGTGTCTGATCCCCCGACTGTTAAATAAATTAATGTAACACTCTGTTGGAAGACTTTTGTTGAAGGCCAAGCTTTCTGATCTCATCGCAGATCTCAAATTTGCGACCTATGAGCCCAAATGTACACAACGTCTACCGGAGCGGAGTCTGGCAAGTACGGGGGATGACTGATTCTGAGTTTTATTTCCGTTTCGCCATGCGAAAACTTTCTGTACCACTTTTGTATACCAACGCTCTAGATATGAGGATGCTTTTAAACTTGTTTTCATTCCTTAAGCGCGTCTTTTGGCGTCAATTCACTTTTATCACAATATTTGATGATCGAAATGTGCGCCGCGGCTTCTTCAAACGTCGCGATTTTCGTTAGAAGTTAATATTTACTCATTAGCATGAAACAAGTACTACTCTTGTACAAATTATGACAACTTTTTGAAACTTTGCGGGTTGATTTCAGAATGATCACCTATTAAGTCAACATTAATAGTTTGCGGCTAAAATGGCATTGTGTAATGTAGTAAATGTTTAAAGTAAACTATTGAATTCCAAATCATGGCGCATTTTGACGTGCGCCGCCGATGGCTATCACGGTTTAATAAAAAGTATGTAATTTATTTAAAGTAGTAGAGTTTTCATTGAAATTCAGCATACGTGTTACCAAATTATGTCTTAACTAACTGTGAAATTTGCTGAAAAATATGTTCAGTAGTTTTCTTTTTATTCAAAAAGTCTACGATTTATTGGGACAACCCTCGTAGCCTAAACAAAGGTTCAAAGCTAATAGAAATTTATAAAAAATGTGTTCTCATAGTATAATATGTTTATTAATTCCTTTAAGATTTATAAAAACTCATAACGAAATGAAAACAATCAAATATTTACACACATAAATATGCTCACAGAGTTGAATTTGTAACATGTACCAAGCTTAGTGAGCACCTTTTACTGTTGTGAAATGATCCTAAATCAGACAATAACAGCATATTCTCTCTCAAATCAGATAGTAACACATTTACTTTCACCTCAAGAAAAAGCTGATATACTAAATAAACAATTTCAGTCTGCCTTTACAACCCCTCAGCTGCTAAAACTTAGTCACATAACTGAAATGCTCTCCCCTCTTAACCCGTTTAAACCCAAAATGCCAAGTATACTAATCTTAGTACCAGGTGTAATGAAACAAAACAGCTCAACCCTACTACGGCATGTGGCCCAGATAACATACCTCCTAGAGTCCTGAAAGAATTGCATCAGCCTATAGCCACCATCCTTGCTGACATATTTACCACATCTCTCACCAAAGGCAACATCCCTGCTGATTGGAGAAATGCTTCTGTGAGCCCTGTCTTCAAGAAGGGTTCAAGGACAAAACCTGCCAAGTACCGGCCTATATCTCTCACTTGTATTTGCTGTAAATTAATGGAACACATACTAGTCTCAAATATCATGACATTTTTAGATTCCAATAATCTCCTATATACAAATCAACGTGGTTTTAGATCTAAATTAAGCTGCGAAACACAACTCATCCAGTTTGTACAAGATACCATCAATGCAGGTAAACAAACTGATGTTATTATTATGGATTTTAGCAAAGCTTTCGATAAAGTTGATCATCAAAGACTCCTTCTCAAATCAAATAGAATTGGTATTAACCCTGCTGTAACTTCTTGGATTAAATCATTCCTATCTGGCCGCTCTCAGAGGGTTGTCCTTGACGGTGAAACATCCTCAAGTTGCGATGTATATCTGGAGTTCCTCAGGGGTCTGTCCTGGGTCCTTGCCTCTTCCTTATATACATAAATGACATGCCCATTGATATAGTCAGTAATATCAGACTTTTTGCTGATGACACCATAGCATATCTAACCATTACTTCATCAGATGATTGCCAAGTACTACAGACTGATTTAGACAAGCTCCAATCATGGGGAGAAGAATGGTTGATGTTCTTTAATCCCGAAAAATGTGAAGTTCTACGTGTCACAAACATGAAGAAACCAATCATTTTCCCTTACAAACTTCATGGTGTAATACTTCAGTCATCCACATTTGCCAAATACCTTGGAGTAACTATCTCCCCAACCATCTCTTGGTCTAAACACATCAAAATTTTCACTACTAAGGCTAATAACACTCTTAAATTTATCAAAAGAAATATTCAAACCAACATACCAAAACTTAGAAGTAGCATACAAGACATACGTCCGCCCATGTTTGGAGTATTGAGCCTCCGTCTGGGACCTATGGCAAAAGAAATACATTAACCAGATTGAAATGGTACAACATTGCGCAGTGAGATTTATATTGAACGACTACAAATATACCAGTAGTATTACTAAACTTCTAATTAAGATCAATTTACCTACACCTGAAACGCGCCGTAAAATCACATCATTATGTATGTTCTATATGATCAAACACAACCTTGTGAGGATCCCATTCCCACACTATGTACACCATACACAGAGACACAGATATAGTATCCCCTTCTCCAGGATCGACAGACACAGGCATTCCTTCTTTCCACGCACAGCAAAGATCTGGAACAGTCTTCCACCAGACATTGCTCAGGCAGACAGCCTGGCCTTATTCAAGGCCAAGCTGTATAGACACTGCTTCTAACCAGAGTGCTGCAAATGATCATCAGTCACCATCATCAACTCATGATCCATCACCCCCATCAAATCATTTGTTTCTCATCACTCATCTAACATCCATCATTCACCTTTTATTGTAGCACTGTGCTACAATTTGCTTGTAAACCTTATCAGACGTCTTTAATTTAATATTCATGACACTTCTATTAGCTGCTAAGGTGCAGAAACCAACACAAACATCTAAGAAAATTAGTATTACCAAAACATCTAATATTACTCCCAAAGTTTCTGACTGCGCACTCCACATAATACTCTGTTAAGAGGGTTTGGAGTGTTTGGCAGATTCAGATAGCTGTGGTGTTTCCAGACACTTCTGTTACTATTAAATGGCCAAATACAAATAAGGGAGATAATTTTGTTGCAAATTCATGATATTACGGCTTATTTGAATGTCTGTTGGAACATCCACATTGATGACAAAGTGAATGACGGCAATGTGCATGCTTGTTCATGTCACACATCAAAACATTGAGCACAGTCCAATGACTTATGAGCAGCTTTCACTGTAGCCAGGCCTTTAAAAGTCATATGTCACACTGCATATAATCAGAAATTATGGTTCGTTAGATGAAGAAGACTTCATAGAGGAAGAAGTTGAAGTGTAAATATTGTCTTTTTGTGTGCACATAAATGAACAATACTGTCTTACATGTAGCTTGCAAACTATTGATGAATTCGATGACTACTTTACGTGATTTCTGTTGTTTTAGGAATCAAATTTTGTACTTTTCAGAGAACATACTTACAGACAAGTATGGTGGAATAATGACTATTGCTATAAATAGACCAGAGAAAAGAAATGCTGTGAATCCAGAAACAGCAAAGGAATTGGTGCAAGCATTTACTGAATTTGAACATGACAAAGATTCACTGGTAGCAGTGTTCCATGGGAAAGGTATAATACTGTATCTTTTTACTGTACAAAAAAATAAAAAACCTTATTTGTGTCAAATCTGATCTGGATGTTGTCACATTGTTATGTGATCAGTGTCATGTAATCCCAGTTTTTTTCCCTTCTTTAACTACCTTCCCAAAAGGATTCCCAAAGCTGACAGGAGTTTTCCCAATTCAATCACCGGACCTTTCCCGATCCCCAAAACTACTGTTCCCAACAACAAACAGTGCTGTTTCCCTAGTGCCAATAGAGTTTTTCGCAAGAAATGTCGCACAGTGTAAACACAAACCGTACCGTACAAATGCCCCCTCCCCCCTTAGTTATAATTTCAAATGCAGATTCATTTCACATTAATTGCAACCTCAATGAAACTTTACCTGCCAATGGAAATTATTTTTCCATAGACAGGCAGTCATTGGATTGTCAGTAACTCAACTCTGGCATTTTACTTCACAAAAGGCTTTCCTGTTAACGAACCTGACCTTATGATTCTTTGTGAAGCTGATTAAAACCTCTAGTGTGAATATACATGAATTATGAAAAAATCCCAATTGCGCTTATTTTGCGACTAATTTTTTTCCCAGTTTTTTCCCAGTTTCAAGATTTTACGACACAAAAATTTCCCAATTGTAGGGGAAGGGGGCCCATTCCCTGTTGGGGAAAAAAAACGCTGAATCCATGCCAGCACAGTGTGATCTGGCATGTCATTATCAGAAATTAACAGGTAAAGTGATGTCATTCAAACATCGTGATAATTTACGTGATGATGTTGAGCCCCATTTGACAATTTTTGTCAGAATTGACACTGTCAACTTGACAGGGTAGAAGAATAAATGTTTTTTTTTACCAAATGTTTGTAGCTTCATCATTTAAGACAAGAAAGGCATGTAAATTTTTGTTATAAATGAGTCCAGCTAAAGGTAGTTTACACACATTCAGTCAGCTGGAAAATATAACTATTAAATAACAATATTATAATCCTTACGAAGTGCCTTGGGAATTCCATGGGCAAATGTTACATTCACACTGTCTGATCAGTATCTACACTCTTTGCTCCTTGGTCAGAAATAATCTAATGAATCATCAAAGGCCAGTGTAGATCCGGATAAGATTATATGTATGTGCAGACTGATCTGGATCTACACTTGTCACCCATGTGGTTGAAGGGTCTCATAATTGTTGTCATTATCCTAACTTGATGCATAAAAAAATGTGTACATATGAATTTCTCATGGCTTAATCCTCTTTTTATACGCCTGATGAAGACAGGTCACATTATTGGAACACTCATGAAGGGTGTGTGTCCGGGCGGCGTTCACAGCGATGTCTGCACAGTAACTCAAATAGTTTTTGACCGATCTTCATGAAACTTGGGGAAAATGTTTGTGGGCATAATATCTTGGCCAAGTTCAATAACCAGTCAAATGGCTTCAGCCAATGAGATTTCTTCGACGGGCGTATTTTGCGGCACTTTGGCACTCTTTTTAAATGGCCATTGCTCTCTGATATAACACACATTTGACAATTAAAACAATCCTAATGGACAATGTTTCTTTCTTTTTTTTCAAAAATTTTACTTATGGTCATTATTGTTTGTTTGTTTGTAACTTTGTTTTTATAAAGCAACAGTCATTTTAAAATCTGTTCGTGTGCTGGTTTATTTCAGGTGGTAATTTCTGTGCAGGCTATGACCTATCTGCTTTGGCGTTAGCTGATCACAGTCATTTGGAGGAGAAGTACTCTAAAGGGCCTGCACCAATGGTAGTACATTTGGTTTGTAACTGGTCTGGCCCCAAGAATATAAAACTGAGAATGGAAAGCAGTCTCAAATCTTAAGCATCTGATTGGCTGAAATGGCAACTGGTTGCTGAAATGGCAACTGGTTGCCATTTTAGCCATTGAGATGCTTGATATTTTAGACTGGTTTCAAATTTCAGTTTTATAATCTTTAGCACTGATTTACATGGATACCCATACCCCATCGAATCCCAGCCTTTGGTTAACTGAAAAGTCTGAAATCCATGTTCTTGTATAAGATTTCACTTGTTTTTCTGTATGTCAGTTAGAATATCAAGAAAGCAGAGGCAAATTCAGAGGGGGTTCAGAAGGGTAAACCAAACCCACTTTTTGAGCATCAATATTTAATTTTCATTGGAATTTTGACAAGAAAGTTGAAAATTATAATATTATTGCCCTAAGAATGCCCCAAATGAACCTCCTTTCTGACAGTCTTTCTTCTGACTATGAGCATGTTTATTCTTTGGATCAGAACATTAGTTTAAGCCTTTCCTCCATATATACACATTTTTATGCATATGTGATAAGTGTAGATTCAGATCAGCTGGCACATTCGTGCCATCTGATCAGGATCTGCACTGGTCACATTTTAGTCAGAGATAACCAAACAAACCACAAAGTGAACAGATTAGATCCTGATAAGACGGCATGGATGTGCCGGCTGATCTGGATCTAAACTGTTCGCCCTTGCAATAAAGGTGTGTCTATGGAGGAAAGGGTTAATAATAACAATTACAATTTGTTAGATTCATTTTCATCTGGTGTGAGTTAGCCCAAATAAGAATCTTTAAGATTCTTAAGAAAGCTGGAGGGCTAAATGCAAAAGTGCAGTTCATTGGTATCCTTAATGTGATCTGTGTCCTACAAAGATGTGGCTTTGGTAAGTTGACATAACTCCTTGAAATGAGGTCATAAAATTGGGCACCTGAGATTGCTAATTACACAATCATTTAAATGTATAAATCAGTTAATATATGCAGCAATTTTACAATATATGAAATATACAATTTTGTTGATTTACAAAAAGCAAAACCTGAGATTGTCAAATTTTCACCAAAGACACATTTCCCTATACAATGTATTATATATAAAGGCTGATATGGTTGTAAGGATGCATAATTTCTGTTGAAAATTAGAGGTAAGGTAGCAATTTGCAGTCAAGTTTGATTACAAAGTACACGACCTGTATTTTGATTTTAGGGGCCATCAAGAATGTGCTTCAGTAAGCCAGTGATAGCATGTATAGATGGTTATGCAGTAGCGGGTGGACTGGAACTTGCATTGTTGTGTGATCTTAGAGTTATTGAAGAATCGGCTGTCATGGGTGTTTACTGTAGGAGATTTGGTAAGTACTACAAATTCATTAATTTTGTGGGTAACTTATTTTCGTCATTAAACCATGATAATGTAAACCAGGTTTTCAAAATTTTAACACATGAAATTACGAAAACTTAAAATAATGTTGTTTCACAAAAATCCACACAATTTTATGGTTGATTAAAAATGGATTAACACTAATATGGAGTTTCTTTAAAAAAAGAAGCAAACCAAAGCCACTTCAGGAAAAAAGACAGCCAAACTGCACAACCCCCTATATAAACCTAAACACAGCTCCACTGCACAACCCCCTATATAAACCCAAACACAGCCTTACTGCACAACCCCAATATAAACCCAAACACAGCCCACTGCACAACCCCCTATATAAACCCAAAAACAGCCCACTGCATAACCCCCTATATAAACCCAAACATAGCCCACTGCACAACCCCCTATATAAACACAAACACAGCCCACTGCGCAACCCCCTATATAAACCCAAACACAGCCCCACTGCACAACCCCCTATATAAACCCAAACACTGCCCACTGCACAACCCCCTATATAAACCCAAACACAGCCCACTGCACAACCCCCTATATAAACCCAAACACAGCCCTACTGCACAACCCCCTATATAAACCCAAACACAGCCCACTGCGCAACCCCCTATATAAACCCAAACACAGCCAACTGCACAACCCCCTATATAAACCCAAACACAGCCCCACTGTACAACCCCCTATATAAACCCAAACACAGCCCTACTGCACAACCCCCTATATAAACCCAAACACAGCCCTCTGCACAACCCCCTATATAAACCCAAACACAGCCCTACTGCACAACCCTATATAAACCCAAACACAGCCCTCTGCACAACCCCCTATATAAACCCAAACACAGCCCACTGCACAACCCCCTATATAAACCCAAACACAGCCCACTGCACAACCACCAATATAAACCCAAACACAGCCCACTGCACAACCCCCTATATAAACCCAAACACAGCCCACTGCACAACCCCCTATATAAACACAAACACAGCCCACTGCGCAACCCCCTATATAAACCCAAACAAAGCCAACTGCACAACCCCCTATATAAACCCAAACACAGCCCCACTGTACAACCCCCTATATAAACCCAAACACAGCCCTACTGCACAACCCCCTATATAAACCCAAACACAGCCCTCTGCACAACCCCCTATATAAACCCAAACACAGCCCACTGCACAACCCCCTATATAAACCCAAACACAGCCCACTGCACAACCCCCAATATAAACCCAAACACAGCCCACTGCACAACCCCCTATATAAACCCAAACACAGCCCACTGCACAACCCCCTATATAAACACAAACACAGCCCACTGCACAACCCCATATATAAACCCAAACACAGCCCACTGCACAACCCCATATATAAACCCAAACACAGCCCACTGCACAAACCCCGATATAAACCCAAACACAGCCCACTGCACAACCCCTTATATAAACCCAAACACAGCCCACTGCACAACCCCTTATATAAACCCAAACACAGCTCTCTTAATGAGGATTTCCTCTATTAAAACCAGTAGTTAACCCTTTAGACCTTTACCCAACAGGATATGGTGTTATCACATCAGAAAACAGTATAGATCCAAATCAGCTTGCACATCATTGCCATCAAATCAAGATCAACAGTGTTTGATTCATTAGGTTATTTCTGACCAAGAAGCGAATATAGTAGATAATGATGTGCCAGCTGATTTGGATCTATACTGTTCACACATGCATTTAAACCTGTATAAATATATGAAGTAAAGGGTTAAAAACTGCATTTATGTCAATTACTACTAACTTGATCACTATCATATCATCGATGCCAGTCAATTCACAGGATTATTTGACAAAATTTAATAACTTTTTTAAAACAGAATGTTTTCACTGAATAGTAAACAGTGTATACTGTGATCAGATTGTGTGGATGCGCAGGTTGAATGGGTCTACACTGGTCAATCTGTGCTCAGAATTTGAACAGTTATTCCTGTATATTGTGAAAATTGAAGAAAATCTCAGATCTGGTGGTCTGGAATTTGAGAAAAATGCTCTTCATCTAAACAGATGTTCCTCTATTCAACCACTAAATCCCAGTTGTTATGCATAAAACTTAATGGAATGATGTGATTTTAGAATACTATAGTATAATTTAATTTCGCGGGGACGAATTTTGAGCAAAACCCGTAAATAACCAATTTGCGGGGACAAAAATTCTGGCAACTGTATTATCCTCTAAAGAAACACTGTTCAAAAGTTTGATTTCGCTGGGGATGAATTTTCCGCTCTTGCAATAGTGCAAAATACGTGAAAATTAAACCCGCGCGAAATAAAATGATTTAACAGTAGACATTAAATAAACTTATTATCCAATTTAGAATTATATTGAATCATTTATTGATTTTAGTATTATTGTCTCTGCTTTAGGTGTACCATTGTTGGACGGGGGAACTGTAAGACTTCAGAAGTTGATAGGTTTGTCCAGAGCTATGGATTTGATACTTACAGGTAACAGCTCAAGACTGGGATATTTTAAAGACTGTTGCAGTAGTTTCCAATTAATTTAACAATGTAATGAATTTTATATTTTCATTTAACACATCACAGTTGGCAAACTTAGTTGACATAAGTTGATTCACAGTTATTATTTAACAAAGTCATAAAATTACAAGATTTACATTTCTTTAAGACAAAACATTCCTAAACAAGATATAAACTTTGTAAATATGCACACGTAAAATTCATAACACTGTGAAATTATAAAATATTCATTATTGCACATTTTCTTTAATTTTTTCTAGTCTGTTGGTTTGGTAAATATGTTTATCAATGCAAGATTATCCAGCTTTCTCACAGTTTGTCCCCCCAAAAAACTTTTCAGGAATTTTCAGAGATTTCATCACAACAAATTGAAATATCAAACTTTGTTCAGAGGTCATGGCCACTTAGTAAAAGATTACTGTGTTATCATAATATTTCATGGGGGTTTATTTTCACTTGATATTTCCTTCTAAAGGGAAAGTGTGTGAATCAAACCCCAGTGAAATTAAAACCATCGAATATTGAGGCAAATACAACTGTGCCAATTAATTCCCAGCCAAAAATGTCATTCAAGTTTAATGCATAAGTATGGTCCCCACAAAATTACATTATACCACAGTTCTTTTACTGCATTCCTGGTGTTCTGTATGGTAGTTGCCTCAGTTAGTTTTGGTAGGTGAAAATAAATTACTTTCCTTTATTAATATAAATATGAAAAGTGCTCAAGATCATAAAACTCAATCTGGAGGCCAGATCTCAAGCATCTGATTGGCTGAAATGAAGACTGGTCTCCAATCTTAGTTTTATGATCTTAGGCCATGATTGTGCAAAACATGATATCATTAAGTTGCACAAGTCATCAGATTCTTAACTGATGGGTGTCCATCACCAGCATAATAGTTGAAAAATTGCATTTAACTACAGTCACAGAAATACATACTTTACAGAAATAACGAACTGTAATGTATTTAAAAAGAAACATAAAGTTGGCTTTTCAACTACAACTTACTGTTTGCTGTTGACCAGGTAGAAGTGTGACAGCGAAGGAAGCTTTAGAGATTGGACTTGCAAATAGAATGACTGCAACTGGATCAGGTCATATATTTTTATATCAACTGAATTTAGCCCTGAAAAAGTGACAAATGTTTCATGCTTTTGCAGTGTAGATCCAGATCAGAGAGCATGGATGTGCCAGCTGACCTAGATCTACATTGGTCAGTAACATGTCAAAATGTATCCTTTGAGAAAAGGGTTAAGAAGGGAGACTTCACAGTTCCAAGGTCTCATACCAGCTAGCCCCATCCCAGCTTCTTGTACTGATTTCTCGCTACTGTCAAATGGTAATCATACTTATATGTTTTTATTTCCTTGAATGGTGGCATATAGTAATTGTACTGTCCGTCCATCTGTACGGTAATATGTTTTCCATGTTTCATCTCAAAAACAGCTTGGCAATTTCATTGAAAGTTCACCAGAATGTTTGCTACCAAGCCAATTTGTGCATATCATCAGGAGTTTCTGCTTGGATTATTTTTGACAGAGTTTTATGCACTTAATAATCATTTTGTTACTATTACATCTATATTTCTCAAGGGATTTACTTCAAATTCAAGATCTATGTTCAGATATTTACTTTAGATTCAAATATGATCATTACCACCACCAACATTATTCCATTTCATCACCCACATCATAATAGGTTAAGGTCCATAACTCTAACAATCATATTTCCAGGATATCTTCTTCCACATCATATGTGGTAAGGTTCATATCTACAGCATTCATATTTCCTGAATTATCTCCCCATTATATTCAGAAAGTGTATACCAATTTCATTTAAAGCTACATTTCAGTTGCACAAGTCAATTTCGGGTGACAGCTCTTGTTTTAACTCAGTTCTGTTTTCATCATTTAGCGTGAACATAGCATTTTAACATAAAGACCAAGAAAATGTGCCTCCCAGTTATGACCATGAATGATTGTTTGGATGCATCACACTTTGTCTTTCAGGTTTAGCAGAAGCAATACAGTTGGCACATTCGCTCATTAGGTTTCCTCAAAGGTGTATGAATGTTGATAGACAGTCAGCGTATAATGCTGCTTACAACGCATCCTCGCAAGATGATGCTTTAAAATTTGAATATGAAAATGGGATAAAAGTTGTTACTGAAGAATCTATTCCAGGTAGGGAACTGTTGATTGTTTTATATATGCCATTGTCTTTAATATTAGACCTTGGCTGAAGATTATAAAACTGAGATTAAAAACCAGTCTCAAATTTCAAGCTTCTGATTAGCTGAAATGACGACTAGTCGCCATTTCAGCCAATCAGAATGCTTGAGATTTGAGACTGATCTCAATCTTAGTTCCATTCCAATCTCCTTGTTCATGTGAACTTGTTATGAAAAAACTTTGCATAGTTGTTCACCACAAATCCTGCAGTTTTTAACTCAAAAGCTTCAGATTCTTTTAAAAGTCAATTTTACAATAATTAAGCTAACAGGTCATTATTTGAAATGCCAAAGGGCTTGATATGTTGCCAACAGGCTTCTAGCTTGTTGTGTAGGAATCAAACTCTTACCACATACAGATGATTTAGGTAACATAAAGGATGAATCCAGCCTGCTGGGTTAATTTACTATATGAAAACTGCTAGGTTCTTTCCTTATTTGTGTTGTTTATGTTTGATGTTATATTGTATAGCTGTTATATTTATAGCATGTTTATTCACCGAAAGAATAGTAGGATATCTCATAACAGGATGAATGTTTATTTAAATGATACAAAGTGATTTTAACTATCAGCAAATCAGAGGTGTTAAGGTATGTTGTCTCTAGCATATCTAATGATTAATGCAGAGATTTTTGAATTTTCATCAGATGTTAATTTCTTTATTATTTTGTTTCAGGTGCACAGAAATTTCAGAAGGGTATTGGAAAGCATGGCTCCTTTAATTTGAATCATCCAAGCAAACCAAAATTGTGAAACATATTCTTGAAAAAGTCCAGAAATGGATAAGAGTGCTGGGCTGGAGGTTATAAAGCTGAGATTGGAAACCAGTCTCAAATCTCAGGCATCTGATTGACTGAAATGGCGACTGGCCAATCAGATGCTTGAGATTTGAGACTGGTTTCCATGCTCAGCTTTATAACCTTGGGCACTGATTATAATAAGCAACAGCAAAATTTGTGAAACTGTTGGAACAAATGTTTTGGGCATTGAAACATAGTTTTAAACAGGTTTAGGTTTGCAGTCTATATTGTTTCCTACTGCTCAGGGGTCTCCAAGTGCAATCCTGGTGAAGCTAAATATACCGCTCATGTATTTTATAATCCACAAATTGTTATGTGGTTTTGATTGTGTATTCATCATTAGATTGCTTGTACAAAAAAAAATAAATCATGAATTAATACTTTGGTTTGCATTTTATTTACGCTTTTTAGAGTCAGCATAACCCAGGCTTTATACATTTCTTGATTTGTAACAAAAGAGTAATTTTAAATGCTTTAGTTTCTGTAAAGAACTTTAGTTTTTGGAACATTTTTATGCTCCCTGAAAAAAAATTTCATGGGACCATAATTATAGTCTCCTTTTCATCTGTATGTCTGTCTGTGCCATTTTTTAGCAACCATTGACTTGAATTCAATGAAACTTTTTGTGAAGCTTCACTACACTATGGCATGATCTTGTTATCAACACATTCTGTTTCGACGATTTTAATGAAGTTTATGACTTTTTAAAATTTCACAATGACACTTTACTGGAAGCAACACAAAGTAGCGGAGAGATGCCCATCTTAACACGATTCTTCACAATATCAACATGGTTTGATTGAAGAGAATAATGGCCCTGTGAATGTCTTTATAGTGTAAAAAGGCACCACACTCGTTGCCGCTAGATCCCAAGGTTATAAAACTGAGATTTAAACCAGTCTCAAATCTCAAGAATCAAGAATCTGAGATGCTTGAGATTTGAGACTGGTTTCCAAACTCAGTTTTATAACCTATAGATCAGTTCTTAGCAACCACCAGTTATAATTCAATGGAATTATTTAAATTTTGCGAAGCTTCACGTATCAGCTTACAAGTATCTTTAGTTATGGAACCGTAATTGAATTCATACAGCATTTTGTAGCAACATTGCTGCACAATTTATCAGCAGCAACACAATCTATATAAGAAGAGGACCTTATTAATAGAGATATTAAAAGCAAAGCAGCAGGACTAGTGACTGTTTGTGTTTACCGAGTTATTGCCCTTTCATTTAACTACAAATGATAAAGTATATTTAACACCATTCCTGTGTCCTCGCAATACCCTTGGAGCATCCATCGGTCCCACCGATAACGAGTTGTATGCTTTGGATTAGTTCATGTTTTTAGTCGGACTGCACAAGCAAATCAAGGCTTATAGATCGATATATTCAGTTTGTCAATTCATCTACTCCATGAAGGGGTCAGTTAGTTAGCCATCAGTTACCGACGTGCCTTGTATCTTTAAGGGCCGATAGCCCATAGTGTTTGTACATTGAACAAAATGTATTGTGTGCCCTCGTGGGCAGGTATTGTTTATTGTAGTATGGCTATAAACGTTGTATTATGTTTTATGCTGAAATAAACTGATACTATATTGATACTTATATCGATGGAATATTAATAAATACTTGATAGCCATGAAAAAAAATATAAAAAGATAATGTTAAATAAAAAAACAACAAAAAAACAAAAACAAACAACAAAACTTAAACACAGACGGACGAGCTTGTGATGTATCTGAGTTAATTACCCCAAACTTCACACCATAGTATTTTCCTCATCCCAAACACAAACACTGTGCTTTGTGCCAAAATTGAACAGGAGTGTTTAAAAACGTGTTTGCTTTCTGTTGTAATACCGCTCAAATTTGAATTCAGCGTATTATTGCACATTCGTGCATGTAACAGTAGCACAATCGGTATGTATGTTGCAAACAAAGAAGCATATGGTGGCTGATTTATGCCATTTCGTTATTTCGCCGCGAAATAACGCCAAGCGAAAAGACGAAATAACGAATAAACGCCACGCGAAAAGACGAAATAACGAAAAAACACCACGCGAAAAGACGAAATAACGAAAGAACGCCACGCGAAATAACGAAAAAACGCTATTTTTGCGCGAAATAACGAAAAGTCGCCGTGCAAAAAAAACGCCAATTTAACTGTACAAAATAGCGTTCTTTCTAGCTTCGCCTGGCGTTTTTTCGTTCTTTTGCTTGGGGTCTTTTCGTTATTTCGCTTGGCGTCATTTCGCTCGGCGTTATTTCGTTATTTCGCCAGGCATTTTTTCGTTGTTTCGCGTGGCGTTTTGTCGTAATTTCGCGTGGCGTTATTTCGCTTTGCGTCTTTTCGTTATTTCGCCTGGCGTCTTTTCGTTATTTCGCTTGGCGTTTTTTCGTTATTTCGTCTTCAAGTTCGCGTGGCGTTTTTTGTTATTTCGTCTTTTCGCATGGCGTCTTTTCGTTATTTCGCTTGGCGTTTTTCGTAATGTCGTATTTTCGCGTGGCGTTTTTTCGTAATTTCGTCTTTTCGCGTGGCGCCTTTTCGTTATTTCGGTTGGCGTCTTTTCGCTCGGCGTGTTCTCGTTATTTCGCGTGGCGTTATTTCGCTTGGCGTCTTTTCGTTATTTCGCTTGGCGTCTTTTCGCTCGGCATGTTTCTGGCAATGACTCAAAGTGCTATGCACAAGAACCGTAACTCTACCTTCTTTCGATTTTTAGTTATTGCCCTTTGGTTTATTTTACAGAGCATTTCTTCTGCGGAACGTAACTTTGTCACCAGGTTCAAATGACTCCAAACTTGGTTTGCATGTTTCTTGCAATGACTCGAAGTGCATTGCACAAAAACCGTAACTCTACCTTGTTCCGTTTTTGAATTAATTTTCTTTGATTTGTATAGAGCATTTCTTGTTAGGAGCGTAACAATGTCACAATATGTTCAAATGACTCCGAACTTGGTATGCATGTTTCATAAAAGCAGTGTTAAGTATGCATTGCGACAATATTGCTCAGATTTTGTCCCATTAATGTCGTAAAATTTTCCCCTTTGATTCACTTTATAGAGCATTTCTTGTCATTCTTTTAAATTATTCCCCTGAATTGATTTTAGTGCCTTTCTTGCCAAGGGCATAACTTGTGGTGCATTTTTCTTGCAATCAGACAATTAAAAGGTTATTTTATATGTGAATTTTGTGCAAATACATTGCTAATAACTGTACAACAAAAAACTAACTAACTTTTTTATGTCGACTAACAAAAATTTCGTTAGGCGACAGATCCGACTCGCGGAGCTCTAGTTTATTTTATTTGTTTATCAACTCAAACCAACAAATGTTTTTGTTGTTGGGATTGGGTGGGAATTCAGGCACCTATCCATCACACCCCACCTGTATTTCCTTTTTTTGACTTATATTTCTCCAAACTTGCACCAATTAAAACTTTTTGTTGGTGGTGGTTGGGAAAAATCATTGGTACCGCCTCTGCCCTTCCATTTTTATTCCCAGCCGCGTAGCGGGAGTGGGGTATAGGAATGGTCTTCGTCCGTCCGTCTGTCTGTCCGTCCCTCCTTCCGTCCGTGAATAGTTGTTTTTACCCATATGTCCAGCTTCACTGTTGCTACACTTTGCGCATGTCAACCGGAAGGCGAAAAGACGAAAAAACGCCAAGCAAAATAACGAAATAACGCCGAGGGAAAAGACGCCAAGCGAAATAACGAAATAACGCCGAGCGAAAAGACGCCAAGCGAAATAACGAAAAGACGCAACGCGAAAAGACGAAATAACGAAAAGACGCCACGCGAAAAGACGAAATAACGAACAGACGCAACGCGAAAATACGAAAAAAGGAAAAGACGCCAAGCGAAAAGACGAAATAACGAAAAGACGCCACGCAAAAAGACGACATAACGAAAAAACGCCATGCGAAAAGACGAAATAACGAAAAAATGTCAAGCGAAAAAACGAAAAGACACCACGAGAAAAGACGAAATAACGAAAAGACGCCAAGCGAAAAGACGAAATAACGAAAAGACGCCACGCGAAAAGACGAAATAACGAAGACGCCACGCGAAAAGACGAAATAACGAAAAAACGCCACGCGAAAATACGAAATAATGAAAAAACGCCACGCGAAATAACGAAAAGACGCCACGCGAAAAGACGAAATAACGAAAAAAACGCCACGCGAGAAGACGAAATAACGAAAAATCGCCACACGAAAAGACGAAATAACGAAAAAACGTCAAGCGAAATAACGAAAAGACGCCAATCTAAATAACGACAAGACACCAGGCGAAATAACGAAAAGACGCAAAGCGAAATAACGCTACGCGAAATTTCGACAAAACGCCAAGCGAAACAACGAAAAAACGCCAGGCGAAATAACGAAATAACGCCGAGCGAAAAGACGCCAAGCGAAATAACGAAAAGACGCCAATCGAGAGAACGAAAAAACGCCAGGCGAAGCTAGAAAGAACGCTATTTTGTACAGTTAAATTGGCGTTTTTTTGCACGGCGACTTTTCGTTTTTTTCGCGCAAAAACAGCGTTTTTTTCGTTATTTCGCGTGGCGTTCTTTCGTTATTTCGTCTTTTCGCGTGGCGTTTTTTCGTTATTTCGTCTTTTCGCGTGGCGTTTTTTCGTTATTTCGTCTTTTCGCTTGGAGTTATTTCGCGGCGAAATAACGGAAAAACGAAATGGCATAAATCAGCCACCATAGAAACTAGATGGGTGTTCAGTTGAACACTTGTGGCGCCCTCTAGTGCTATGTCGGAATAAAAATGTAAGTATAAAAAGGGGCATGATTCCATCAAATGTGACCTTGACCTAACGAATTTGACATCAACACGAGCATGTTGTCGTAAGCAATAATTATTATTTGAAAGTTTCGTGTAGAAATATTAAGAAAAAGTTATAACCGTGACGGACGGACGGACGGACAAAGCGATCCCTATGTATTGCCTTTTTTCGTAACACAAAAAAGCACCGGTATAGGGCACACTGATAGTATGAAACGCAAAATATTGATGAAATGCCTAAAATTTCTTTAAAACAAGTATTAGGATGATATCTTACTTCCTGCTGCAGTTCCCAGATATACATGAAACAATATTATATTATTTTATTTTATCTGGGTGTGATTTTTTTGTAAACTATACCAGGCAGAACATTCAAATAATAAATTTGGGGCATTTTTGTCCTGAGTATTAAAAAAGTGTGTCCTAAACCTCTGGCGCTGTTACTGCGGTATCATTAAAATTTCGCGCAAGTTTAAATTTCGCGTATTCGCGCTGGAATTAATGTGCGAACTTTAAACGCCTGCGAAATGAAAGATATAGTCGCATGAATTGTGTATCCTAATACAATTACGCGAACTGAAACCCGTGCGAATAATTTGCGGCCATTGTGAAAAAATTTATCCCCGCGAAATTAAATGATGCCACAGTACAACATAACGACACAAAATCTCAGTTATAAAACACTATTTAAAAATAAACGAAAGGGAACAAGACAGTTGAAAATATTTCAGGCTTGGATTTAACAAGCAAATTCATGTAAAGATTACGTAGTCTAGTAAATAAAATACATCATCGAGACTTCATTGTAAATAATGATGATTTAAGCGTATTTATAGTTTTAAACCGCTCGAAAAATACTTCCTTATTTCTGTTCAGGATTTATGAACAATGAAAACAACAGTAAGTCTTCTGCTATATTTTTATTTTTGTTTGAAGAAATGATCAAAACTTTAAACTGTTTTCACAGACTTAAATACTGATACAAGTTAGTAGGTATTTTTTCAGTATTTACGCAAAATTTGGCTTACTTCATAATAAAAATGTTTGAAACAAGTTTGTATCAAACTTAGGATAACAGAGTAAGAGTATTTTCTTAAATAAAACTACTTTCACGCTGAGTTGAATCGAAAATGGCTCAAATCTTATTTTACACTGAACACTATCTTTTTACTTTACTTTGTTATGTACATTAATAATTTAAAATTATGGTTTTATAACAGTAGTCCTTAAAACGGCTAACCGATAATTGTCAAGAATGCAAACATTAAGAAACATCTTTATAAACATGCAGCTAGTATTATTCCTAGTATTACAATAAAGACGTTCGTCTGTCAATTGCTATCTTATTAAATTTGCTTTAAAATTGATTTTTTTTAAAGAAGCATGTATGTAGGTGTTATTTCTTTTAAGGACCCAAGATCATAAAACTAAAACTGGAGACCAACCTCAAATCTCAAGCATCTCATTGCCTGAAATGGCGACTGGTAACTCGCCCCCACCTTCGAAGAAAAAAACAACAACACTTTTTTTCTGTTTTCCCTTTCTTTTCAAAACCCAAATCGACAGGTAAGTTGTTTGCGGGAGGAGAGCGGGGATGTGTTTTATAGGTATTTTTTATATGTTCAGTTTTCTTTCTAAACTCAAACCAACAAAAACCACTTCAGGTGGGGTCTACCCTCTCCATTAAAAATGGTTTCTTATAAACTTCAATCAGAAAGCGGGTTGGAATAGTGGTACCCTCAATTAAAATCAAGGTTTCAATTTTTTTCTAAATTTTAAACCAAGAAACAATGCTTCACATGAGCTGGGCAGGGTGGGGTGCTCTCAATTCTGACAAACGTCCGACTCACTCCCCAGATGAAATGTTGCCATATTCAAAATGCACTTTAATATCATTGCTTGCTTCATTTCCGATTCTTCGAGTATGCTTTAATTTCCGATCTGCTTTTGTTTAACGTTTATTTAATTTTACTAAAATTACATTATTGACAATGTATTAAAACTGATAATTTAAAAGCTTTTGTTTTCGTAATGTACAATATAAAAACTCGTACTTTACAAATATTGACACGTTTTAATCTCCCTAATTGGTGACTTTCAAAATGAAAGGCTGTTTGTTCATGCAACATCTTAAGCTTAGGTTAATGTTTATTAATGACAAATCGGTTTAATGTTTAAGTACACACTAATAAACGCTAACGGACACGATGGTTGAAATTATATTTAGTTAACCATTTTACTTTCCGTGTAAATCATTCAAGGATGCATAGATACTGATTTACAGAAATACACATCCCATCAGTTTGAAAAATACTGCAATGCTATTGCATGGATAAAATATAATTTCAAGCACTAAATGTTGTTAATCACAACTTGTTATCATTATAAATATAGATTAGAGAGTTATGCTTACTAATTAACGTCGATTTACTGATATTTTCAAAATAATAAAAATAACTGTTCCTACGACAATTGTTTAATGGTCTTTCTTAACTTGGATGCGCAACCAAATGATCTGTTCTTACTTTGACACGAAACCCAACCGAATCCAAAAAAAACAACAAACGCACGTAACGGGGCTCACACATAAGATTCCTGATAATCTTTGTGGTGTTTGGTCTCGTATACAGGTTTACGCAGAAGTATCGTAGAAGGTAGATACAAAGTTTAAAAACAAGGCTCTACGGTATCATTATATTTTGCGGTGGTTAAATGTTCGCGTATTTCGCGCTAGGGTAAGTGCGCGAAATCAAAGCCTAGCGAAATCAAACCATTGAATATCTAGTCTTATTAGAATAATACAAATGCGCGAATATAAGCCCTTGCGAAAATGTCACTTATGTCATTTGCGCGAAATTTGATCCCCGCGAAATTTAATGATACAACAGTATTTAAAGTTTGTTAGTTTCAGAACTTTACCACTAAAGATTGATGATTAGCCACCTTTAACTCATTCACGGTTTCACTGCGCATGTCCCTACTTCAGTAGTTTATTTACTGATAACGACTGAGTAAGTTTCATCTTTAACTTCAACATTTGAAGTAACCTAAACATTTTGTTGAGTTGTAAAATGCACTTTCCTTTTCGTTTCTGTCGTTAAATATTTTGACTGATAAACTACGGTTTGCGATATGAGTTAATATGAACAAGTTTAATAAGGTGAAGATCGAATACATTTAACTAATGAAAACAATCTTCCATACTTTCCTACGATTGTTTCTGTGTACATGCTAACAAATAAAACAATTAATTTCACAAAAAAACAAAGTGTAAAAAATAAACGTGCCTTTCGTACACCTTCTTCTATTTTCTGCATTGAAACAACTAATAACAGCTCTAAATAATTTTATTTTTTATAATATTTAAATGTTAAAATGTCGGGTTGAAACGGCATTAATCGGTAACATTTGCATTCAATTTAGTTTCTACAAAGATTTGTCAATCTTCTATTTTCATTAGATATTGCTATGTCTCTACGGGCTGTTGGCACCAGTCGCCGTGTACTCCATAGACATCCAGCCAAAGCCTACCGATGCCGACTGCATTTGTCCGTTTGAAGCCGATGTTTGTTCTTGCACTCTTACTATCGAGCACAAGCTAACTATGATTCTAGAGAAGGAGAAAGTACTCGTTTACCCAAGCGATGGTATTTTAAGAATGCGAGGACAGGCTTATAATAATGCTTCACTAACCTTAGAACAAGCTAAACGGGTCATCACGGCAGATGGACAAACTTCACGTTTGGTCATTGCAATCAACGGAAAGTTCCCCGGACCTCGCATTGAAGCTTGGGAAGGACAGATTCTAAATATCACAGTTATAAATACTCTACATACCGACAGCGTCACCGTACACTTCCATGGCCTCCATCAAAGAGGAACTCCCTGGATGGACGGTGTGGCGTTTGTTACCCAGTGTCCAATTTTGTCAGGTCAAACGTTTGTTTACAATTTTGCAGCATATCCTGTTGGGACGTTTTTGTATCATGCTCATATCGGCGATCAAAGAAGTATGGGACTTTATGGCCCAGTGATCGTGCGTCCTAAAGCAACGCCAGGTCTTATAGAAAGCGAAATCATCATAGCATTACAGGACTGGAACCATTTGATGGACGCTGAAACAGCGTATGCTAGAATGGTCACACAACAGTTTGATTTTCAAACTAACGAAGTTATCAATACAACATATTCTGTTGATCTGGGAAAATTTAGTAGATTTGAATTTCAGTCCGGCTTAGCAAACGGAAAAGGTCGATTTTGGCCGACAACTGACGCGAATAACGGATCTCCGTTAGAAAGATTTAGAATCAAGTCTGGGTCTCTGTACCGTTTTCGAATAATTGGAGCTATGACTTTGTATCCAATGCGGGTGTTTATTTATGGGCATCGAATAACTGTAAGATCTTCGGACGCATTCGACCTTGAGCGCATTCCTGTGCAATCGATAATCGTCTATCCAGGTGAACGATATGATTTTTATTGGCAGGCTCCAGCAGCCAGTGAGCTTTCTTCCAAAGACATTCTGCTCATTGCAGAGACCATAGAAACGCCTGAAAGTCTAGGTTTCTCCAAATATCATGCAGCAGAAGTTGTTCTGGAAATGGAAGATTTCGTCGGACCAACACCTCCTCCAAATCCAGTAAATATAAGACGTGAAACTTGCACCGGGAAATCAATTTGTGAAACATTTAACTGTCCGTACGAAGTTTATCCAGTAAAAGAAAATCGTACTTGCATCTCTTTTAATGACATTAACAATGTAGATATAAATCAAAAGTACAAAGACGTTCTTGGAAACAACGTAGACGAAGAATATTTCTTCAACTTTGCATTTCCCGGACCACCTGGCAACACGCCTGGATCTGTTAATGGTCGGGAATTTGTTTTCCCAACAGTATCTTTGTTAACACAGCCTTCTGAACTCACCACGCCATGTACCGACGAATGCGAGGTAACCGGTATATGTAAGTGTACATTTATACAAAAAGTCCCCTCCAATAAACTCATACAAATGGTTTTCATTAATCTCGGCAATGGATCCGGCTGGTCACACCCTGTACATCTACATGGCTACTCATTTTACGTTATGAAAATGGGATTTGGCAAATACGATCCAAACACAGGAGTTCTTGTAGAAAGCTCTGATGATGTCACTTGCCTTGATCAATATGGTTATTGTAGCAAAGCAGGATGGAGTAACAGCAGTTGGGCACGTGGAAATGTTCCGAATCTACACTCGAAACCACCCATGAAAGATACAGTTGTTGTGCCGACAGGTAAATACTGGTTATATGAAATCAATAAAATTAAGTATTTTATTTATATGGAAAATTTTATTTGATGGGGGTGGGGTACTTATCAAGCTGGCTAACCTTTTTTTTTATTAAGCTCGATTGTTTGACAGTTGTTTGACAGCTGTTGAACGTATTCAATCTTCCGACGTACACCCTCGTATCAACATATATTAAATAATTAATATATTAGCTTGGATTCATACCCATAATTTTGATTGAATCGCATAGTTACTAATCAGTAAGGCATCGTCATTATATCATATATTGAAATCTTTCAGTCCAACAGCTCTTCACATTTACAGAGAAACTTAAGGACAGTTCTAGCATATACACCCAATTTTGTACTTAAATGTAAAATTTGGATGACTGTCCAAAGATAAATTGACAACATCTTACTAAAATGAATGACGTTATCTGAATGACCATGGTCACAAATGGTCAATGAATATTGTATAGATACTGTAAAGAATTTCTTTTGAGTCGTGTATAAATTTAATTCATTATTTGAAATCGCAGTTGTTGTTGTATTTGGACAACCCCAGACAACGATACGTAAGAAGCTGATTGTTCTATAAAGAACGTTTAAGCCATAGTTTCTTTTAGTTAACCTACACAAATTACAAAAAATTCAATTACAAAAGTCAAATCCATATTTTAACTGATTTATTCTGTCTAGGTGGTTATGTTGTGGTGCGATTTCGATCTGACAATCCCGGTATGTGGTTTCTACACTGTCATATTGACCTGCATAATACCAACGGTATGGCAATGGTCATAGATGTGGGGGACAGCAAACCTACTCCACCTGGGGACTTTCCGCTGTGCAAAGATTTTTTAAACAAAGGTAATGGCAGTAATAACGTGTTTAATTAAAAACACCCACTATTTATAGCATGACCACTGAATCCTAGTTGTATCGCAAACACTTCGTCATGAAGTAATGGTTTTGCTATTTTCTGTTTATTCACATGATACGTATTTTATACAATGGAAATTAAGGAAGCTTCTACCAGCCGCGTCATGCGAGAATAGGCCAAATATCATAAAACTACATCTGTAGACCAGTCTTAAATCTAAAACATCTGATTGGCTGAAATGGCGTTGCCATTTCAGCCAATCAGATGCTTTAGATTTGAGACTGGTCTACCATCTAAGTTTTATGAACTTGGGTCCGGGTCTTCAAAAATTTGGCGACAGTTCTCGAAATAACGTGTTATTGATGTAGCAGACGACATTGGTTTTAAAACTTTAGAAAATATTAAATATTGTTTTAATAATTTCTTTCCGAAAACAACTATTCGTGGCTTTAATATGATGTCTAAAAACGTTGCATAACACAGTTGTCTCAATATACTATTTATTTTGCAGTCTTTTTAAAATGAAATCCCTGGCCTGTGCAGAAATTGAACAGCGCACTCTCGCTGAATGTTCTCATCTGGACCTCGGACACGTTATTTGAATCTCTATTTATCTTAATATTTTCGAACGCTGAGGGACTCATTTTCCGAAATATCGAAACTTTAGAAATTAAAACGCAAAAAATCTTAGTTTATAAACTGTAGCTAAATTTGTCAAGAGCCTGATATAATTTTACTCCTTTTTTCAGGTAAAACTCCATTTCAGATTGGATCTAGCAAAGGAGTGAGTGTTGGGGTAGTTGCTGGAATCGGTGCTGGCAGTTTAGTGCTTGGTCTCCTATTCGGGTGCCTGCCCACTATAATACAGAAATGCAAACGTGGCCGACACGGTGATTACGCATCTTTAAATAATTAATTGTTTATAAAATGTCAGAACAAGTTATACAGTGTCGGCTGTGATCAGACTGGTTGATTTTCAAACTATAAGAACTATAGACTTGGAATGGAATTAGCCGTCGACTTTACATGACAGTAGCTCGTGTTTTCGTTTTGAAACACTTCATGAGTTTTATTCCAATCGAATAGTAACATTCTGTGTCATATTCTACAACACTTAACATTGAGGAAAACATTATAACTCAAAGTTATAATTTAAATATACATTGACTACCTGATTCATTCAGGTGTAAAGAATACGTTTGTATAACATTTATGTTTAAATGTAAATTTTAAATTTGTTATTCGCATATTCTTAAAAAAATCAAAACAAATAACAATAGTTGGAGTTGAAACTTACAAATCTGTGCCCAAGATTATAAAACTGAGCATGGAAACCAGTCTTAAATCTCAAGCATCTGATTGGCTGAAATGTCGACTAGTCGCCATTTCAGCCAATCAGATGCTTGAGATTTGAGACTGGTTTCCAAACTCAGTTTTATAACCTTCAGCCCTGAGTTTTTACTCTATTATTTTTATCTATAGAATATCTCGGCAGGACTTCATGTGATTTGAAATATATGAAAGATTTTATTTCATTTTTATAAAGTTTCAAGAAAATAATCAACATTTAATAAGAATTTGAATACATATGTTTAGTTGTATATTGAGTTTAATGATAAGATTGTTCGTGATACTATTGCCAGGTCCTGTGATTATAAAATTATTTTCATGCACAACACAAAGTTTAAAATGCAGTTAAACCATGACCAAACACTTGCAATTCCTTCACAACGATCTAGTTGAAAAATAGTTTAAAATATGGCACACAACATAGTTGCCACTAGGAGTTTGAATAAGGTTCTATAATCACAGGAGTTTGACATGTGTACAAAATAAAGTTTTACTTGTTATATAGTCTTTAATATATTCTAAAGACTAAGCTAATTGTTTCTTTTTATTATTTACAAGAATGTCAAATCCTTTGCTAAGATGAACATTTGTCACATTTTTCCGACCAAGTCATCAATAAAATATATACATGCTAGCTTATTTATTTACTCAAATCTATCCAGCACCTCGATATGTTTGCATGCATTTCCTTCCAATAACATTGATACGGCGCTGACTAGACAAATCGGTAATTACCCGATGACATTTCTGAGAATCGAGTAGGCAAGAACACAAAGATTTATTATAGTACTTAAATCATATTAACTGCATATTTGTAACCATTTTGACTGCTACCTAACGACAACTTTTCATCATCTTAAGGCTTCAGTAATACCACAGACTATAAAACAATTATTTTGTACAAATGTCAAACTCCTGTGGTAACACGGCTAAATATTATCAACTTCAATAAAATTAAACGAAAAGATTCAATAAAAACGTGTAATAGTTTCCACATAAACATGATAGTCGCAAATCAAATCAAAAACGACGAAAATATCATTTGGGCTGTTTCAAAAAAGGCTGGTTTGGGGTTTCCTGTTATAAAAATGTACAACAAACAGTTACTTCCATTTTCATACTTTGCAGAGGTGTCTCATCATGCCCTCTAGAGATTTGTGAAGTTTCATCGAAATAGCACCATCCGTTAAAAATATTCTAAAATAATGGGCAAAAAATGTCAGGAGTGTGACGAAAAAGTGTGACACTTTTAAAAATCACATTTGTTCAGACCATTATTTTACAAAAAGCTTGAATAAAGACAAGATTTAGTGTTATTTTAGTTTAGTTTAGTTTAAACATATTTTATTGCCAATATTTATAGCAAATTGGTTTGGGCCACAAGTGCTTAACACGTTATACAATTGGCCCTCACCATATACAGATATTACCATTTTTACATGGCAGTATGATCCAATAGAATATAATGTGACATTAATTAACAAACATTTTATAGTTACCTTAAAGCATGTCATGAAATATCAAAAGTTCTGCCCCGCCGCACCGCACGACCCAGCAACACACGCATTCAATTTAGTTTAATTTCATATATGACGTATCTAATTACTGAAACGTTTTGTATCTTTAATATACTTCTGCGCCAAGTCAAATAAGATTTTGTTATCTTCAGCGGAGAGTTCATTTTTTCCAAATAGTAAAGTACTTACTCCAAGCGGATGGAGATGACGCGTTTCTCGAAATAAAATAATACGTTGACCGCGGTAGTTTGAACATTTAAAAAAGAAGTGTTCTGCATCTTCCACTCCTGCCCCACAGTGACATAAGTTGCTATATTTTAGAAAATTGTTAAATAAATCATTGTTTAGGTTCCTACAACCTTTTAATATACGCGCACGGTATACTGAAAGTATTCTTGACCTCGTGAAATAGTAATCAGGAACGGCGTTGCATTCAAACAATGAGTTTTTCAAAATGTTCTTAAAATTACTAATGGAAGGACTATTTTATATCTCTGGTTGCAATGAATTCCACAAAGAAGTTGCCGACGGAATGAACGAATTCGAATAAAGCGTTGTTCTTCTTGGGATAGCTGCATTATTATCCGCATTTCGTAAATGATATTGGTTTTCATCTCCGACGTATCGCGGAAAGTTAATAGCAAAATCTTCAGGTACCATATTCTTTCTCACTTTATACATTAGGACTAATTTTTGGTAAGTGCGCTTATTGGCTAACGACATCCATCCTGTTTCTTTGATAAGTTTTTCAATGGAAACTGAGCGAGTTAAGCCTGTAACGATTCGCGCAGATTCGTAATTGCTCTAATTTAGTTTTCTCGTATTCTGTACAACCGTCCCAAACTACAGATGCGTATTCTAAGATAGGGCGCATATATGAAATGTAGATTTGGTTCAGAGTTTGTCGGTTTACTTTGAATTTAATAGCTCGCATTAATCCTAGAAATTTAGATGCTGATTTTGAAATATATTCTATATGATTGTGCCATTTTCCATCGTTATTAAAAATACGCAAAGGTGTTTGTGAATGTTGGTTAAGGATAATTGAGTTCCGTTTAAGATGAGACTAGGTGGGTTTATTGACTTGTTTGTTGAAAAAATAATACCACTGTTTTGTCAGGATTGAATGTTACAAGCCATCGTTTTGACCATTGTGATATTTGTTGTAAGTCGTGATTAAGAATTCCCTCTAAGTCTAATAATGATGAAGTTGTTTGAGTCAAAGAAGTGTCGTGCTATTTTAGTGAAAGGTGCATTTATTATGCATCATCTAATGATAAAATTAAGCATATTTTACTTAAAGTAATCAAAACTAATGCTATAAAGTCAAGCGTGGTAGATTAGAAAACACCTCAAGAAAATCAATACATCTTTGCTTTATAAATTTATAGGACTTTAAAGATTAAAAGTACATAAGAAATGTTTTGTGTATCATTTTTATGTTAATTTTCTAGATGCAATAATTATAATATAATCACCTCTATTAAAATTATATTGGTCTGCAGCTCCCTTCAGAAAAGTAAGATAAATTCGTCAGGAGTGTGACATTATGCACATATTGCAATATTCTATCCACATATCCTTTTCAAGAAAACAAGAGCATGTTTTTTCCCTAGAAATCTATGTCATGTTTTGTTAAATTGTGACAAACAGGAATGGCCTCAGTGAAACATTTTTAGTACAATGCACTTATATGGTTGTCAGGAGTGTGACACGAGTGTGACACACTTTCTTAAAAATATGAATTTTTATCTTATGCGATACCACAAGTTCTTAAGAACTTATTTTGATGCTTCAACATGTTTTTTTTAAACAGAAATGCACAATTAAATAATAAGAAACAGTAATAATTGTATTTTAAGAACATAAATTAAATTCTTGTGATTTATTTACTGTTGGTCAATAAAGCTCCATAATTTTTTTATTCTGCCACATATGAGTATAACTTGATTGATTTTGATCACTGTAAAGACTGTACAAACATATGGAGCAACCAGTTCGGACTTTTTATGAACTTAAATTCTTTACTTTTTTCACTTCACTTACCATTTTTCAAATGACAATATCTCAGCAACCAGTTGACTGATTTCAAAAATCTGTTCAGTTCTGTACTCAGTTTTAATAAGCAAAAATACAGAATAACAAGTTTGGAATTTGTATGAACTTTATTTTTTCATTTTTTTTTTACTTTCCAGCCATTTTTTTAAACAGCCCATTTCAGTTTTCGCAACATACCACGCAAACTTAAAACAGTTAATGCAGCAGCCCATCAATTCAAGGAAACTTCAAACACTTGCAGTAGCCAATCCATACCACGGACACTAAAGACAGAAAATACAATTGACCAACCATTCCAAGCTAACGTCAGTTTTTGAAATAGCCAATACTTTCCACTGAAACAGTTGATGCATAGACCATCCGTTCACGAAACTGCAAAAAATCAACACAATTACATGTACCAATCAAATACACGACAAAAATCCAAAAATGAATACAATAGCACATCCATTTCGCGTAAGTTTTAGACAGTAAATACATGGGTCCATACAGTTTAAGGAAACTTTAAGCAGTTAATACAAAAGGACAGAAATTCCACGTAAACTTTAGTCAATTCTTACACTTTGTAAATAAGCCAACACATTTTTGCAAACTTCAGACAGTACAAACAACAGTCGATTCAAGCCTCGGAAACGTCACACAGTACAAACAACAATCGATTCAAGCCACGGAAACGTCAGACAGTACAAACAACAGTCGATTCAATCCACGGAAACGTCAGACAGTACAAACAACAGTCGATTCAAGCCACGGAAACGTCAGACAGTACAATCAACAGTCGATTCAATCCACAGAAACGTCAGACAGTACAAATAACAGTCGATTCAATCCTCGGAAACGTCAGGCAGTACAAACAACAGTCGAGTCAAGCCACGGAAACGTCAGACAGTACAAACATCAGCCGATTCAAGCCACGGAAAAGTCAGACTGTACAAACAACAGTCGATTCAAGCCACGGAAAAGTCAGACAGTACAAACAACAGTCTCAATTCCAGCCACGGAAAAGTCAGACAGTACAAAGAACAGTCGATTGAATCCAAGGAAACGTTAGACAGTACAAACAACAGTCGATTCAATCCACGGAAACGTCAGACAGCACAAACAGTAGTCAATTCAATCCACGGAAACGCCAGACAGCACAAACAACAGTCGATTCAAGCCACGGAAACGTCAGACAGTACAAACATCAGCCGATTCAAGCCACGGAAAAGTCAGACAGTACAAACAACAGTCGATTCAAGCCACGGAAACGTCAGACAGTACAAACATCAGCCGATTCAAGCCACGGAAAAGTCAGACAGTACAAACAACAGTCGATTGAAGCCACGGAAAAGTCAGACAGTACAAACAACAGTCGATTCAAGCCACGGAAAAGTCAGACAGTACAAACAACAGTCGATTGAATCCACGGAAACGTCAGACAGTACAAACAGCAGTCGATTCAATCCACGGAAATGTCAGGCAGTACAAACAACAGTCGATTCAAGCCACGGAAACGTCAGACAGTACAAACACCAGCCGATTCAAGCCACGGAAAAGTCAGACAGTACAAACATCAGCCGATTCAAGCCACGGAAAAGTCAGACAGTACAAACAACAGTCGATTCAAGCCACGGAAAAGTCAGACAGTACAAACAACAGTCGATTGAATCCACGGAAACGTCAGACAGTACAAACAGCAGTCGATTCAATCCACGGAAACGTCAAACAGTACAAACAACAGTCGATTCAATCCACGGAAACGTCAGACAGTACAAACAACATATGTACGGGGAGACTTTTTATGGCCGCCACACTGCACAAATAGCGCTACTGTGAATTTCAAATGCTATTGCACATGCTGATAAACGAACCCGTACCGCACGGCGACACTTAGCTAAGCAAATCCGATTAAGTGATAGACTAAGTTAGCCGGGACAGCCACAACTACCCGCCGATAAAAGTTTTAGCGGATAACGCTGATAAACGTTATCATCATTATATGACATCGGTAGCCGATTAATTTACTGAGTTACTAAAAAGCTTTAACGCATGGGAACTAAACAATTAAACATTTCTAGCATTGATTTCACAGTTAAACTCGTCCCATGCTTTTAAAGATTCTTTTTTTTACAGATTTAGAGTGTAACAGACAAAAGATCGCAATTTTATTCACCGGAAAACATTACATTTTCAAATACTTGATGATGAAGGAGTTGTTTCTTTCCGGAAGTGCAGATACAAAACCTGTTCCGTTCTCAAGGCGAACTCTAAAAACTGGAGAGATGAAAACTTAGCAATATTTTTTATCAATACATTGACTTATAGAATTGCATTTCGTAAGAGTCAAGTTTCGTCAATATATCACGTATTATAAATCATTTGAAGATTTCCTCAAAACGGAAAGTAGCCCAAAATCTGCTTTAATACAAAACCGTTCAATAACTCACACTGCTCCACAACAATGTGATATAAACCCAGTGTGTGTTTTGTCGCTATCTACCATTTGGAAATGTTTGCAATGAAGTCGTTTCATTTAATGACATCTTTGTTGATACATGTATTTTCTGGACTTGCCATGGCAAGAGGTGAGAACTGTTTTAGTCATTTTAGTTCGTTCAATTGGGTACTGTGTTATATTTGATTTCCACATTTCTTGCTTTTTAAATAACTTCTCTAAGAAGGTGTCAATTCTGATTTTAATATATGTCTCTCTTCGGTAAGTCTATGGTAGTGTTGAGACTGGTATAAGCTACCAAAGAAATGCAGATATTCAAGATATTCGAGAATACAACGGTTAACAGGGACTTATTCCTTATCAGCAGACATTAAAACGGTATCTAAAAATTTAACATTCAAACAAAAACTTTCACATCTGTTTTTGGCATTGTTCAATGGTGTTTTCTTCCCGAGAGTGCGTCTTATATGATGATCATGTGACCGGATGTTAAAGAAGAAAACCGTTTCCTTCTAATGTTTTGAAATTTTGATGCACACAATAATTTTTTGTTCTTTTGAGTTAAATATAAAACCTGACACATTATATAATACAAATACAGACACTTTGAGTTCTTCGAAGTGTGCTTTGTAATTATTTTATATACTCCGAAAAGGTTCGAATAATATCTTTCTACATCACTTGGTACGTTTTCCATTTCCACCCACAAGTTGTTCAAACTGTGAAATTGTATTTATTCATACAGCGCCTGTTGTACTTGTTTGTTGAAACTGATAAGCGAGGGCCGTCATAAAGTTAGTCTCTGCACGTGAGACCTTAACATCGCCATTGTTTATGTTCCTGTAAACAAAACTAGAGAAATATTCTTTGAATTATTAACGATATCTTCTTCAGTTACGTCTTCTTTCACATGGATCAAGGATAAATCATTTGACAATAAAACGTCTTCATCAGGATTTGCCCTAACAGCACGAAGTCAGCTCGATTGTGCCGACGCATGCTCAGCAAATACTACGTGCAGGTCGTTTTTCTTTGCAAGAGGACAGCATGAAAACTGTCGACTACTTAGTACGATTCTCCCACCTCAAGCACCAGAAATTCTTTCCTTGGAGGGATCGTCTTATTACATTTTTGCCAAGTGTAAGTTAGTATTTAAATTATATTGGGATAATGAAAACATATACGTCATGAATATGAATTTATTTTGGCCGAAATAAAGGCTGCAAGTTAAGTAATACATGAATAAACAGAATAAAAGCAACCTGGGCACCCACTACGTATTTAAACATCAAACAAACAATAACAAATTATAAAACGAAGAAACTTTCTTTAAAAAAGAGGGAGGGTGGGTGGGAAATAAATTAGACAACCGCTCACAACGACAAAACAATTTAACAATGAAGGCAGTGAGCGCCAAATGAAATCAAGCGGAAAAGGGGAGAAAGAGTTAAATCCCTTATAATTATTATTTTTCTAAGAAAAACTGTAAATTATTTCGGAATAATAAAAACACATAAGTTATGAATATGAATTTATTTTGGCCGAAATAAAGGCTGCATGTTAAGTAAATACATGAATAAACAGAATAAAAGAAGCCAGAGCACCCCCAAAACAAACTCGGCCAAAAACCATAACCGACGAACTAAATTGACAGAGCTTCTTTTCTTGCCGCATGACTCAAAGTCTAATCAGAAAATCTTAAGTATCGTAAATAACAGTCGGACTTCCAAAATAACTGAACTACTTCCCCCGGTACGCCGCATTTAAAGTAAAAAGACGGACCGCCTCTTCTGAAGGAGTGTAAAGTATATTCTGAAGCTCCAGGCACGGACGTGCGATTCATAACACGTTTAAAGATTCTGTCAAGAGTACTTGCATCTAACGGAGTCAAAGAGTAAGACTCTTCAACACAAAAAGGATCTTAAGATCCCGCAGGAACTAGTTTACACATGTCAAAAAAGCGGCAACTGGACAAAGATCAGATTTGTCATTCTTGTGCATAGGTAAAACAACATTCCTGTCACCAAACTGATTAGTCTTGGCATATTTTAAATTCACGAACATGCCAAAATCAGACACAGAAACATCATTCGACATACATATTAAGTAGTATCAAACGCCAGCTTTGTAGGCGGGAAGATACTAGATTTCCTACACATCATATAAAATAAAAATAAAAGTACACTACAAATTGTTGCATATAAAGAATGACCTTAAATCAATCACATTTCTAATTTCACGTAAAATCACCGGAGTAACAGTGCCCAAGGTTATAAAACTGAGCATGGAAACCAGTCTCAAATCTCAAGCATCTGATTGGCTGAAATGGCGACTGGTCGCCATTTCAGCCAATCAGATGCTTGAGATTTGAGACTGGTTTCCTTGCTCAGCTTTATAACCTTTAGACCTGGAGGTGCTTGGTGCGGAGAATGAATCAAAAGTTTAGCAAGACCTCTGAAGGTCAACTTAAAGAAATATTAGAAGTTTCTCGGAATTCACAATCTTTAAAAACATGATATAAACGTACACCGTTCATATAATTCTTGATAAACTGTACAGATTTAACAATAAAGGCAGTGAGCGGCAAATGAAAACAAGCGGAAAAGGGGGGAAAGAGTTAAATCCCTTTTAATTATTATTTTTCTAAGAAAAAAATGTAAATTACGATTAATTTGAACAAAAATCTAGAAAAAGATAATAATAAGTCGACAAATTATTGTTTAATCAATTCTGTTATGCTATGTTATCAGTTTATATGTTATAAATAATAATAAGCTGACACTCGAGCCATTTGTGTTTTCAAATTTTGCATTTCGGGTGTATATTCGTGTGTCATCCTTTATTAATAACAACTATTACCCCAAGATCATTAATGATTTGAAAGTATTTAACTTATTAAATGTGCTGTGTATTCATTTCTATTCAGATACAGGTATGCTTTTCCGAGGTACGGTTGGTATTGGTGTAGAGTTCGATACCGCTGAAGCCTGGAATGCAGCAGGACCGGGAACAACCACTGACACTTCCTGTTGCAATGTCAAGCTTAATGGCTGCACCAGACACTACAGGCATCCGCTTATTGACGACTGGTCCATTCTAAATCCACAACAGGTAGAGCGTTTGGATCCTTTTGGCATAAATAGAAGCGATGAAAAGAGAACAATATTGATGGTAATCAAACGCGAAAAATCTGCAGTTATTTCACACTCGGTTTGATTGAGCCAGGTAATAAACAGTAGTGCAATAGCCATTTTCTTATGCATAGCCATAGCCCGAGCCCTTTTCATATACATTGGGTATATATTTAACAACCTTCAAAGTTCCATGGAAATAAAGGTAAAAAAAGGAAATTTTGCAATTGTAGCGACCGTTATATAGCACAGCTAAATCAGGAAACCACTCAGAAAAGTTGTTGAAGGTTGAAATATTCCTATTTTATGATACATATCCATATATTTATTTCATAAACACGATTTACGGGTATGTAACATATACTAGTAACGCTATATCGAAAAAAAAAAACAACAACAAAACAAAACAAAAACATATCTTGATGGATTACATACAATTATAATTTTATTAATTCATTAAACACTCTTTTTTATGGTCAAATGGTGACGTAAACTATAACCATTAAACTAGCACTTTTTTCTTTGGCAAGCAATGTAAAATGCAAATAGATTTGAGATGGAGTCGGCGGCCACCATGGCATCTACATGGTCGTCTGGTTGTCGACCGACAACATTGATACTATATTTCTATTCACTTAAAACTTGAAATATATTAATTGCATCAACATAGCAATTTCTGACGATAAAAGTGATATTTTCTGAATAATAAATGCTTGAGTTATTACCCGTTCGGATGGCATTGGCTTAAAACTTTATGCTGCATATAAGTTTAACGTTAAACGCATTTTGAATTATTAGAGGCTATATTACCACATCTTGAGCTTGAGCTTAAATTTAATGGCCCTTTTAATTAAAAATGATACAGAGACAATCCCAACATTAATAAGGACAGAAAGCGTAAGAAGTTTTAAAAATGAATAATAGAAAAATACTCCGTTCTGCCCATTTTTGAATGAGTTAACCATTTCCTCAGCGCTTTCGTCTGTTTCTACACTCAGTCTGGTCGCTTTCTTGTCAGAAATAAACTATTGAATATTAAGCAAACATTGGAGATTCTGATCAGATAGCAATGATCTGACGGTAGATCTGAATATGCACTCTTTGCCCATGGGATAACAGCAATATCCAACGGAGGAAATGGTAAAGACGTAATAATGCTCTTATGGCTTAGAACATACTAAAAACATTTCTTTTTCATCAAATCTCTAAACTCATGTGAAATAGTCTAAAAAATTAAGACATGTACATGTGCCTTGTAAACTCTGTTCTTCAGAATAATCATATGCGGAGAATCGAGAATCGGGTTGTTAAAAAGTAAGAAAGTATCATTTTATTCTTACTTTTGGTTTTAATGACTTACGATTTTCCTTTATTGCCAAAATCCTGATATTATTTTTGACAAATTACATATAATGTACATTATTGCTTAGGCGATGTATTATTAAGTATTGTTTTTGTAATGTTTGTGTTGATGATGTGGACGCACGGCAATTTCAGATTTATGATTAAGGTAATTCATACTTGCTCATAATACAGTTTTACTGATGATGAGTTGTCAAAATAATTTTTTTTAAATAATTTCCAAACAAACTGTTATTATATTGTTATAAACAGATGAATATTGATAGTAACACAGACTTCCCGAAAGTTGAAAATATGTGTCAGACATTTGGTCAGATGAGATGTGAAAATCTGTCTGACCGAAACAAATTCTGCCAGACCGAAACATGTTATAAGGCTATTTGCAAGTATAAGGAGTTCCAAGTTTTGTCTGACATTCGATCTGATAACATAAGAAATCTAGTCTGACCGGCTCAAATTTTACCAGACAGGTCCTTCGGTCTGGCTACTTTCGGGATGTCTGATAACAGGAGACAAACGTTTAAAAATTGAAATTTGTTAGAAAAGTTATAACATGTGGTACCTGCTATGTTGTCTAATCCGGGTGTCAAAATTAAGGTAATTCATACTTGCTCATTATACAGTTTGACTAATGATGAGCTGTGAAAATAAAATTATCATTTTTTAACAATTTCCAAACAAACTGCTATTATATTGTTATAAACAGATGAATATTGATAATAACAGGAGACGAAAGTTAAAAAAAGAATTTTGTTAGGAAAGTTATGAAATGTGGTACCTGCTATGTTGTCTAATCGGGCATTTTTCACTCAAAAGATTTACATTGTTACACAAGTAGAGATTAAATTGTCCTACATGTAAACACAAGTGGGTATGATTTGCATGCTTTTTGCATTGGTGAGTGACCTCATGGGACTATGGATGATGTGTTTGGATTTTGATTTATAAGAGCAATATTTTCAAGTTTTTTTGAACAAATAGAACTGGTTGGTCCTAGAGAGAACATTGAACTGTGTCAAGAGCTACCGAGAGAACCTATGTCTTTATTGAAGACTGTTCAATCTTTTAGCTTTGAACAATATGAAAGGGTTTGTTAACAAGGTGGCGATGCCTTAAACTGTGGTTGATATACCAACTATATAGTAATTTTTCTCAAGCTACTTTGCTTATATGATTGAAATGAAATGTTGAGCTATGTGATTTACAATGATTTTATTGGAAACTAATTAGAATTGATCACAGACGTTTTGGCCTCAACAAGTTTCTTTCTAAGCCACGACTTTCTATGGACTATCTATCTTGATTATCTATCGAGCAGCTTCAACTCTGTGGACGTAAGCCACTACTATTATGTTGGGACTATGAAGTCCAACTCCTATACACTCTATGAATCTTGATAACAGATTGTTCGATCTATGCTGCCTTCTCAGAGAAGCTAGGCTTCATAAGAGACTACGGCAGCAGTCGAAGGAACCGTACACTGTGTATCAGATTCCGCCTTCGTGTTACAACACTACAATTGTACTACGTACTAAGTAACCTCTCTGAGGAGCGAGCTCACGGAGAGAACGCGGAAACCTTTCGGTAGCACAAATATTGGCCTCGCTAACTACTTTAAGCCAGCCAGTTGGCCTCGCTAACTATCTTAAGCCAGCCAGTGTTGTATTTACACAACTTTTTGGTTGCTGTTAAACAACTTCTTGTTCCAAAAGTTGAAACCGGTCCCTTTATATTTACATTATGTTTGACAATACAATGGTTACAGGCTACCATACAAATTTGCATAATTTTTCCTTTAGACCAAAACGTCTTCAAATCACAAAATCCACTAAGTTAATAACTTTTACAAAATGACATTATCTATGTCAAGCAGAATTGTTAGTGCATCAATCTGTGTGATGAAAACAAATTTACTCTAATCAATACAATTATTATACATGAATTTATGATTTCACATATATATTATATACATATATAATAAAACAGACAATTACAATCATTCCTGACAAATAGCCCCCTTCTTAAGAAAACGATCTTTCGTTTTCAAGTCTTCATGAATGATTTTTAGGACTGATTACTGTCTGCTTAAATAATCGGCAAGAAAGTTTTCTGAACCTTTGATTGCCTGAACTGTGAAATTGTAGTTTTGCAGAAATAATGCCCATCTCATTATTCTGCTGTTCTCAATCTTACTTTTCTGTATGTAAGACAAAGCATTGTGATCTGTCTGTATCACAAATTTTGTACCATATAAGTACTTCTGGAATTTTCGTATCCCAAATACTATTGCCAAACATTCACGCTCTATCACGGAATAGTTTCTTTCACGTGGGAGCAACTTTTTGCTGGCAAATGCAATGGGAAACAGGCCATCGTCATGGTGCTGTAACAATGCAGCTCCTATGCCATTCTCCGAAGCATCACACTGAAGGATGAAACTCCTTTCAAAATCAGGCAAACGGAGAATCGGTGCCCGCGTTAATTGGTCCTTCAGTGACTTAAAGGCCTTGTCTTGTGCCATGCCCCAGTTTACTTTGTTTGGCTGACCTTTCTTTGTGAGATCAGTCAGCGGCGCGGCTGTCTCAGCAAATGATGGGATGAACCGCCTGTAGTAGCTGGCCAAGCCCAGAAATGCCCTAACTTGTCTCTTTGTGGTTGGTACTTCAGCTAGACGGATTTTCTCCAACTTTTCTTCCTCCATCTGAAGAATACCGTTCCCGACCATGTGTCCGGTGAATCCGATATTGCTAAAGCCTAAAAGACATTTAGAAGGCTTAACTGTTAGGCCGGCACTTCTAATTCTGGTTAACAGCTCTCTCAACATTTCGAGGTGTTGATCCCAAGATACTGTATGCCCCAGAACATCGTCGACATAGTTGTCTGTATTGTGGCAGCCTGCGAGCAATCTACGCATCATTCGGTTAAATGTAGCACCTGAATTCACCATGCCAAAGGGCATTTTTCGGAATTGATAAGTTCCGGACTCCGTTGTAAATGCCGTATATTGACGACAGTCTTCAGCAACTGGGATTTGCCAGTAGCCTTTGGCCAAATCGACCTTTGTAAAATATTTGTCGGCTGTAAGCTTAGCCATTATGTCGTCAACATTGCCCATTGGTTCTGTGTCAAACTTGGTGACGGCATTTAACTTTCTAAAGTCAATGCAAAATCTATTACTGCCATCCTTCTTTCGCACCATCACTATGGGCGAGTTATACTCTGATGTGGCTGGTTCGATGATTTTGGCTTCGAGCATAGCCTGTACTTCTACTTCCACATCTTTCCTCTTTGCATACGGTATTGGGTATTGTTTTACCCGTACAGGAGCTGTGCTGGTTAGCTCAACCCTATGCTCGGCCAACGTTGTGCATCCAGGTTGCTCCGTGAATATGTCGCTGAACCCTTTTAAGAGCTCCAATACCTGGTTCTTCTGTTCAAGCGACAGCTCTGTGTTTATTTGCACATCTTTGTATGTTTCCCCCGCTGTAACATTTGGCAGTTGCAGGAGGTTTTCATCGTCCACGGCACCTAAATGGTCGTCACTTTCCGGCTCAATGATAGCCACAGTCGCAGAGACAACGTCTGTTCTTTCTTCATACCGTTTCAGTAAATTGATGTGGTATGTGGCTATCCTGTTTTCGACCTTTACTCTGTAATCCATCTTATTGATTACCTCTACCACTTCATAAGGACCTTTCCACTGAAGCATCATCTTGTTATTGCTCGTTGGTAGAAGGACCAACACTTTGTCACCCACTTTCAAGGTTCTTGGTCTAGAAGACTTGTCATAGTGGTGCTTATAAGTCTGCTGTGATTCTTTGAGGCTTTCCCTGGCTACCTTGCAGGTTTCTTCTAAACGCTGCTTTAAATCTAACACAAACTCATATGTGTTTCTAGCCTCAGGTGTTTCTTGCTCTGTCCATAGTTCCTTAAGAGCTTGCATTGGGCCTCTAACGGTTCGGCCATACAGGAGTTCAAATGGTGAAAAACCCGTACTCGCTTGTGGAACTTCCCTGTATGCAAACAACACAGCAGACAGATATCTGTCCCAGTCTTTCGGTCTTTCTTGACACATTTTCTTCAACATAGATTTCAAAACCCCATTCATTCTTTCACATAATCCGTTGCACTTTGGATTATAGGGTGTTGTGAATAGCTGTTTTACTGAGACCAGTCTATTGACTTCACGCATCATATCAGAGGTGAACTGGGAACCTCTGTCGCTTAACATCTCAGTTGGGAAGCCTACTCTGGCGAATATGTCGAGCAATGCCTCAGCAACTCGCTCTGTTTCTATCCTGGGTAGCGCTACTGCTTCAGGATATCTTGTTGCATAGTCAACCACAGTCAGTATATAACGATTTCCCCTTTCGGATACTGGCGTGATTGGTCCTATGAGATCCA
Organism: Corbicula japonica; assembly: GCA_038501625.1. Classification (NCBI taxonomy): domain Eukaryota; kingdom Metazoa; phylum Mollusca; class Bivalvia; order Venerida; family Cyrenidae; genus Corbicula; species Corbicula japonica. The sequence goes on along the minus strand of JAZAYU010000636.1, from coordinate 70,337 downwards.
CAGCCACTCTGTGAAACGGCACATCAATGATAGGCATCTGGCCTAATGGAACCTTGGTTACCCTTCCCTTTGGAATGGTCTTCTGGCATATGTCGCATGAGCGACAGAACCTAGTTACATCACTAGTAATGCCAGGCCAATAGAAGCTTGTCATGATTCTGTCTTCTGTCTTCTTTGCAGAAAGATGTCCTCCAACTATTGACTCATGGGCAAGCTCCATAACTCTTTTCCTAAATGTACTTGGGACTACAATCTGAATAGTCTCAACTATGTTTGAACCTCTCTTCTGTTCAAATATCCGATATAAGACACCTTTGCGGTCTTCATATCTATATTTATGACCACCTTTGGTCATCATCTCCTTGTTGTTCGACGCGTGTGACCATAATTTGTTCAACGACGTGTCTTCTTTTTGAGCATGTTTCAATGAATCACCATTGATCTCTGAGCTACAAGAGGGTGTTGGGACATTCAATGCGCTGATCGGTTGCTCAGCTTTCTTAGCTTGGGCTCTTGTCATGACTGCAGCAACTTTTGACTCCAGTATAGAGGTGTTTGTTTCCTGATGCTTAGTCCAGTTTGGGTCTGGTTTGTCAAGCACACCAGGTATATTGCCTAAAACAAGATCACATATGAGTGATTTTGGCACCATGACCTCTATCTCTCCTTGGTAATATGGAGTGTTAATGCTTACTTTAGCAGTTGGAACAGTCTTAGCTTGGCCATCGATAGTTATCATAACTATTTGCTTTCCTGACAACTGATCATCACGAACTAATTCCCTCCGGACTGCTGCTAGCTCACAGCCTGTGTCTCTAAGGACCCTCACCTCTCTGTCTCCGACATACCCTGTTCGTATGTCTAAGTTACGCTCACCTTCCAACATCTCAATGGTACATGCTCCTGTGATGACTGGCATTGATTCGCCATTTGCTAGCTTAAGTTGGCCGTTCTCTATATTTTCGTTTATAGAAGCACGCATGCATAATGCTGAAACCTTTTTGTCATTTGCTCGACCTTCGTCATTTTTCCCAGTCTTTTGTGTTCCTTTCGACACATCGCGAAATCGGCAGTCTCGTGCAAGATGACCAACTTTGTTACAGTTAAAGCACGTCGGCCTAGAATTGCTTGTGCTAGACTTTTGTGTTGTCTCCTTATTCTGGTCATTTGGTTTGGCTGCCTTATTTGGCGTATGGCTTGCCTTGGAACTTCTGTTACATGTGATCGACCCTCCATGGGCTTCTATATATTGCTCGGCCAGCCTGGTCACATCTTCGACCGATCTTGGCATTCTTTCTTTTATGAACAGAGCCAAGTCCTGAGAACAACTTTGAATGAATTGTTCCCTTATCAAGAGATCTGACAGAGCTTTGTACGTATCCTCTATTTCTGCCATCTCTGTCCATCTATTGAAATATCTTCTCAGCCTTGCAATGAACTGGAATACAGTTTCGCCCTGTAATGGCTTGCTATCTCTGAACTTCAGCCTGAACCCCTCTTCGGTCAGCTGATAGCGTTTCAACACAGCCTTCTTTAATGCTTTGTAATCGTTGGCCTCTTCTGGAGGCATGCTTGTATACACTTCCAAACCTTTGCCAGTTAATAGTGAGCTTAAACTCACAGCCCATGTCGATTCATCCCACTTCTGGCTCTTGGCAAAGCGTTCAAAACGTTCTATGTAAGCGTCCATATCATCTTTGGACTCTTCAAACTTCGGCAGCTTAGGTCGCAAAGACTTGCTGTTCACAAACTCTGTTGTTGATGCAGCCTTGTCACCTAACTCAGCCTTTAGACGGAGAAGCTCCATCTCTCTATCTTTCATCTCTAGCTCGTATCGCCGTTGTTCATCAAGACGTTGAGCTTCAAATTCTTGCTGCTCCTTCTGAAGTAGTGCCTCTTCCTTGCGAATTTGGGCTTCACGTTCTTGCTCATCCCTGCGAATTTGCGCTTCGCGTTCAAGACGTTCCATCTCACGTCGCTGAGCACGTTCTTCTCTTTCATGGTACTCAGCCTCCTTCTTTTCAACGTATGTTGAAAGCTCTGAGCCTTTCAACCCCAGCCTTTCGCCTAACGTTATCCACTTTTCGTAATCCATATATGGCTATATAGTTGACAAAGCACAGCTGATGATACCTTCTGTTAACTAATATCCCGGACGAGCCCCCAATTTGTCAAGAGCTACCGAGAGAACCTATGTCTTTATTGAAGACTGTTCAATCTTTTAGCTTTGAACAATATGAAAGGGTTTGTTAACAAGGTGGCGATGCCTTAAACTGTGGTTGATATACCAACTATATAGTAATTTTTCTCAAGCTACTTTGCTTATATGATTGAAATGAAATGTTGAGCTATGTGATTTACAATGATTTTATTGGAAACTAATTAGAATTGATCACAGACGTTTTGGCCTCAACAAGTTTCTTTCTAAGCCACGACTTTCTATGGACTATCTATCTTGATTATCTATCGAGCAGCTTCAACTCTGTGGACGTAAGCCACTACTATTATGTTGGGACTATGAAGTCCAACTCCTATACACTCTATGAATCTTGATAACAGATTGTTCGATCTATGCTGCCTTCTCAGAGAAGCTAGGCTTCATAAGAGACTACGGCAGCAGTCGAAGGAACCGTACACTGTGTATCAGATTCCGCCTTCGTGTTACAACACTACAATTGTACTACGTACTAAGTAACCTCTCTGAGGAGCGAGCTCACGGAGAGAACGCGGAAACCTTTCGGTAGCACAAATATTGGCCTCGCTAACTACTTTAAGCCAGCCAGTTGGCCTCGCTAACTATCTTAAGCCAGCCAGTGTTGTATTTACACAACTTTTTGGTTGCTGTTAAACAACTTCTTGTTCCAAAAGTTGAAACCGGTCCCTTTATATTTACATTATGTTTGACAATACAATGGTTACAGGCTACCATACAAATTTGCATAATTTTTCCTTTAGACCAAAACGTCTTCAAATCACAAAATCCACTAAGTTAATAACTTTTACAAAATGACATTATCTATGTCAAGCAGAATTGTTAGTGCATCAATCTGTGTGATGAAAACAAATTTACTCTAATCAATACAATTATTATACATGAATTTATGATTTCACATATATATTATATACATATATAATAAAACAGACAATTACAATCATTCCTGACAAACTGGATATTGTAATTAATTATTTTTAGTTTAGTTGTGTGGAAAGTGCTTTATTTTGACACCCATTTTAGACAACATAGCAGGTACCACATTTTATTACTATTCTAATTACTATTCTAACAAAATTCATTTGTTTCAACAATTGTCTCTTGTAATAATCAATATTCATCTGTTTATACCAATATAATAAAAGTTTGTTTGGAAATTGTTAAAAAAATGATAATTTTATATTCACAGCTTATCATCAGTTAAACTGTATTATGAGCAAGTATGCTTAAGCATTCTCCACTCAAATAAACTAAAATAATTAATAACAATATCCAGTTCAATGTTCCCTCTAGGGCCAACCAGTGTTATTTTTTTTCAAAATAACTGTTTAAACATTGACTATAATGAATTTCAAAACACTGCACAAATACCATCACACACGATTTACATTGTTACACAAGTAGAGATTAAATTGTCCTACATGTAAACACAAGTGGGCATGATTATCATGCTTTTTGCATGGGTGAGTGACCTTAGAGGAAATTAGGATGATGTGTTTGGATTTTGATTTATAAGAACAATATTTTCAAGTTATTTTGAAAAAAAGAACTAGTTGGCCCTAGAGGGAACATTGAACTGGATATTTTAATTAATTATTTTTAGTTTAGTTTGAAGGAAAGAGCTTTATTTTTGAACAAAACATAACTTTATTCACTCAAATCATAAATACATGATGTACGAGTGTACATTATTCTGAACATACATATTCTTTATCACGTGACATGATACAATATTGTAATATTTCGGAGATTTAACAGAGAAAGTAGTAGATAGGGGTTGCTAAAACAATCCTGAAAAACTGAGAGAGAAGATTAGCAGGAAGGTAATTATACAAATAAATGATTTCTTACCCAATAGAGATATTATTAGTAGATGAGAGAGGTTGCTTGTGGTGGGGAGATGACAACGATATTGTAAGTCAGTTTTTTTGTAGTTTTCTTTAGAACAGACTATAGATCAGTTACTCGCCGTGTTTATAGGTAAAAGTACATTTAAACATTGACGCGACGAGATTCGTGGAATGTCTGGTAAACAAACGCACGTGGTTGCCTGTTTCATAATGTTTGCATATTGTGAAAGCTTTTAGTGTGTGTTATAATTATGAAATTCAAGCAATGGATTACGATCATGGGATAATACTGATGAGACTGAGTAGTCTAGAGTTGTGTGATATGTGAAATGTAAAATGTTGAATTTACGTGCTGGCTAAAGCTAAGACTAAGATTGTTGGTCCTGTTGTTTTGCGGAGTAATCAAGACGGATTCTATCTTTCACTATGATGAAATGTGATCTTGTAAGTAGCTCTGTAATTTGCTTTATTTATTTATTTGTTCTGAAGGTTTATTTTTTGTGCAATATCTTATTTGATATCTAATGCTGTGTCATATGAGAGGGTCTACATACCACTTTAAGTTGGTGTGGATTGTTTCCCTTTTCCTCATTTATGTAAGATCTTTAGTATAGATTTATTTTATTGTTTTAGCCAGGGATTTAGATCTGGATTGCAGTACTGTTGAACAGTTATTGTACTACAGAGAGCAGTATTTTAATGAATTTGCACAGGTTTTTTTTAAATCTTTGCAGGAGGAAGTATTCATTAGTTGTTTATATTTTATAATGTTAGTCCTTGAATAATAGTATTTCTTAATGTATTTTTTCTTTCTTCATTGAAGAAGGGACATTTTAGAAGATAATGCATTTCATCAGGTGCATCCGGTATGTCACAAAGTAAACATTTTTTATTATTTATAGGTATATTTTGCCATCTTCCTGTTTCATTTGGGAAATGGTGGTTGCCAGTTCTGAATCTAGCTATGGTTAAATACTCATGCTTTTTAAGTGTTAACAAATAGTTCTCTAATGCAAAGTTTTCTTTGATAATAGAGTAATTTCTTCCTTTTGATGAAGTAGTTAAAGTTGCTTGCCAATGTTGGAGGTGCTGGTCCATTAGTGTTTGTTTAATTATGTTTTTTTAGGTTTTTAGACTGTATCTGGTCTTGAGTGTACCATAGGTAATTATGTCCAGTTTCAAATAGTATTCTTTTTATAGAAGTTATCCACTTAGACTCAAAATTTGGTAAATTAAGCATATACTTGTAGATTAGGTAGGATATTTTGTTTTTGTTAACAGTTATTAGCCTGTTCCAGAATCCAATCATTCTAGTTTTTATTGTTATTCCTATGGGGTATTTTCCAACTTCTGCGCAGAGCATATATAGAGGAGTGCTTTTTAAATATTCAACAATTTGCGTAGGAAGTCATTTTGAATGGTTTCATATAGGGAAATATTTTCATAGCCAATAATTTCGGAGGAATACGTTAAGATTGGTAAAAGAGTGTGATCGAATAGTTTCAGTATTAGGTCTATAGGTAAATTTAGATTGTTTATTCTGGTATATAGAAGTTTCATAGCTCTTCTGGCTTGTTGTGTTAGGTGTTTTCGGGCATTTAGGAAACTACCAGATTTAGAAAAAAAGGTGCCAAGTTATCTGTATGATTTTACAATTTCTTACTGTGTATCATCTATTTTAAAAGAATAGTTGGTGTCATTTCTGGAGCCAAATACAATAACTTTTGTTTTATCTTTATTTATATTAAGTTTCCATTGTTTACAGTATAGATTAAAATCATTTAGACAGTTTTGAAGATTTTCTGCAGTATCGGTTATTAGAACTGTTTCATCTGCATACAGCAAAACTAAGATGTTAATGAGGTATCTGTGTTAGTTTGATTTAATTTAATACGGTAGTGGCCTTTAGAGGTTAGGAATTGTTCTAGGTCATTTAAAAAAGGGAAAATAGTACGGGGGACAAATTTTCTCCCTGACGCACCCCGCAGTTACATCCGAAAAATTGGGAGCATTCAATTTTGTTAGAAACGCAGGATTTAATGTTTGAGTACATATTCATGATAACTTTGATAAAGCGTCCATTTACATTATGCTTAAGAAGTTTTCTCCACAGTCCTATTCTCCATACGGAATCAAATGCTTTAGAAAAATCTATGAAACAAACAAAAATCTTTTTTTTCCATATATCTGAGGAGTTCAATAATTGAGTTTAATGTGAAGATATGATCAAGAGTTGAATATTCTTTTCTAAAGCCTGCCTGATTTTCAGATAACAAATTGTTTTCTAGTAGAAATCTATTAAGCCTATCATTAAGGACAGATGTGAAAAGCTTGCTAACACAACTAAGTAATGTGATTGGGCGAAAGTTTTGGGGGTCATTAGGTGTTCCTTTATTTTTATAAATAGGGATAATAATGCCTTCAACCCAGTTAGTGGGGATAACTCCAGTTTCTAGTATAAGGTTAAATAAGGATTCATATAATGAAATCATGATTGTTTTTGATGACTTAATATACTCATTGAGAATATTATCAATACCTGGTGCGTTTCCATTTTTTAAAGTTTTAATACATTTTTCAATTTCATCAGCATTTATTTTCCTGTTTAAAATATTGTCTGTTTCTTCTAAGTTTATATTATGTAAAATGTCAGTGTCCTCCATTTCATGCTCATCTGTATTGCTAGCTTCTTTAAAATAGTTATATAATGATTCTAATGGAGGAAGGTCATTGGTGCTTTTATTTTTAACTTTATTAAGATAGTTCCAGTATTCTTTTGGACTTTTGGTATGTATCTTTCTGAGTGTATTTTCATTGCTTTTATTATATTTATTTATATATTTATTTGTGATATTTTTATAATGCCTACAAGCTGCTTTTGCTGCTTCCTTATTTATTGTTGTTGGATTTTTCATATATTTTATTGGCTTTGTTATACTGTTTTCTTGCTTTTTCACATTCTGGTCCAAACCATGGTTTCTTTTTATTTTTGTTAAATACATGCTGTTTGAGTTTGAGGGGGGAATGTTTTAAAAGCACTGTTTATGAAAATGCATGTTAATTTGTTGGATAATTCATCCATTTGGTTTTGAGAAATTGGTTGGGAAATATTTGTTATTTTATGGATCACTTCATTTATGTCATCAATGTTTAGGTTTGTGTTAAAATCATCTTTGTGATTATTATCCCATTTTTTCATATTATGAGACATATTAATTGGATTAATATGAGTATGTGGAACTTGTTTTTTGGTTTGTAGATTAAAGTTTATTATTACATGGCCGTCAGAACATATTCGGTCTACTTCAATAGTTTTAAATGAAGATATATCAAGATAACCAGCTGGGGTGGAAATTAAATAATCAACAAGTGAGGTATTTCTGAAGGTCATGTGACCAAAATCCATCCTACCATTTACACTTATCATGTTGTTATTTTTGCAAATCTCAATAAGCTTTTGGCCATGAAGATTTACTTTTTGATCTTGAGATAGTCTTCCGAGGGGAATGTTCAAATTTTCAAGTTTGCTTTTCTGATCAAGTTCAGCAATAGTTTCATTGTCATAATCGAACAACCGTTATAGAAAAACACCATTTTCAACATAATCAATCAGAGTCCCAGTTTGGGCATTCATATCACCACATAAATATACATATTCATATTGGCTACACATATGTGAAATTTCAGTTTCAAATTCTTCAAACAACTCTTCATTATAAAACCTAGAATGCAGTGGTGGCACATAAACCGATCCAACAATGATATCATGAGCTTGATGTGTAAGGGTTTTCTTTAGTTTTAACCATAAGACATATTCAGACTGAGTTTCAATATAATCTACATAGTTTTTAATATCATTTCTAATAAAAGTTCCAAGCCCCCCTGATTTTCTCATAGCCTTTTGCTTTCTAGGTTTGCTAATGAATGTATAGTTTTCTTTTTCAATAACATCATATTTGTCTAGTTTTGATTCTGAGACATTGAAAATATCATAGTTGTCAACAATATCTGAGAATTCTTGAAATAACACTCTCCGTTTAAGTCCACAGACATTTAACGTTCCCATTTTAATTGATTTTTCAGGGGTGGCATTGCCACTTATTACATTTAAGTTCAGTGAATGTTTCTCGTTTTGAGATATGTGTTTCACTCCCCGTGATTCCTATGTAGGTATTAGAATGTCAGATGGTCCTCCTGAGGCACTAGCACTAGCACTAAAAGTAGTGTTTTGTCATTACGGGGTTGTCTTCCCTTCGAAGCTGGCTTGTTTCAACGACTTTTCTGCTGATTGTGAATGGGTTGACTTTTAGAGTATATGTCGCCTTCATTTTCAAAACAGGCCTCCTCGATTTCTGAGGTCATGCTGCTATCAGGCGTACTAGCATTTGATTCCATTTCAAGGTTTGCAAATCTGTTTTCGGATATGACAGTAGGTCTTGAAGAGGTATTGTGGTTTCTAGCTACATATATTTTTGTCATATTATGACACCCGGGTTAGACAATATAGCAGGTAGCACATTTTATTACTATTCTAACAAAATTCTTTTTTTTTCAACAAGTGTCTCCTTTAATAATTAATATTCATCAGTTTATAACAATATAACATCAGTATTTAAAAAAATTGTTAAAAAAACTATTTTCTTTTTTTCACATCTCTCCACCTTCCACACACTATGGTGTACAATTCTGATTGACCTTAAATCGATATTTTTCTGTATTTATATGTGAGCAGTGATAAATACATCATTCGTTCATCTACCATGAACAAGCGAACATACATATTCACTGGGAACGTTTCGGTTTCTTCATAATAATTTGGCCGGCATTCAATATTGTGCCGAATATACAATATTATTGACATTCACAGTGACCTTCAAGATATTGTATTCATTTGGTTTCTGCATGTTCAGTGAAAATTTTAATTTCGAAAGTTCATGTGCTTCATTACCTAAATAGAGTTTGTGATTTTGCAATGAAATTTATGCAAAATGTTTGACACCTGTGTTTCGCGGAATAGCAACTTCTAGTTCATTAAGAGAAAGCGTTTTCTTTAATTTGAGAACTTTCTGAAATAGGGCCATTGCATTGAAATAAGATGTTATTAACTATATTGAATTAAGTTGTTTTGTGATATATTACAGCTGCGTTACTCAATCTACAAGAATGATATAGAATTTGTCTGGGTGTTGTTTAATTCGACCGGAAGTGACAAGACAAACTGGTTCCACCAGAGCCGCGTTCTCGCCTCCAGTTATACAGACCTTACTCCAGGCGCCACTTACAACGCATTCGCAGTAGACCCCGGGTATACATTTTAAATTTTACTTGATATCTCTTTGTATGTAAATTTGACATTTTCTAGATCTCAGTGGAATTTTCAAAAAAATAAATTAAAGGCAAGAACTTTTCTATAGACTGTAAATGGAGCATTTTACACATATTTTGCAACTTGTGTTTTGTCTACCAGAAAAACACAGAGTACTTCAAAGTACATTTTTAAAAATTGAATACGTTCTATTTATTAAATTTCAACTTAATTTTACTTGATTACCTATTAAGGAGTTTAAACATAAGAACCGATTCGAAAATTTATGGCACCGGTTATTAACAAAATTTGTGATTGTGAAAGAAAAGAAAGTTTAACGAAGCCACCCAGACATCCCATAATACCGCGATGAACGCAAAACAAAACAATTTTGCTTCAATTCTTAAATATGTGATATAAGTGGTTGATGTACCTTGTCGTTTTAGGTTAAGTTTATTGTTTTGATAAAACTTATGTTAAGAAAGTGAAATATGCATATCATGAATCGCCACACTCACAAAACACAGCCCCCAAGCAGCGAAAAAGAACAGAGGAAATGAGAGCATGTTTGTTATAAGTACATGTATGTCAATTGAAATAAGAAGCCAGAAACAATTAACGAACGGTCAGAGGCAAAATAAATTGCCACTGGGGGTTTTAACCAGGTTCTAGGGTGCACCAACCTCACACTTGCCCCCAACAGGTTCTCATATCACAAACCAAGTGCAAGTTTTCATTGTAAAATAACTTCAACCCACCCGAAAGCTCAACATTTGCATGAAGAAGCACACAAACATATAAAACATAAGAAGCTAATGACTTTGAAAAGCCAAAAGGGCGGGTACTCAAGTGTGTTACCGAGACCGGAGTACCTGGAGTCAAATCACCAAGAACACGATAGAGATAAAAGAAACTAATCGAGCTTCTGGTTTCTGTTTAAAAAAGATTTCACAATAAACCTTCATAAACTCTTAAACCCCTGCCACCGTTGTGCAACCAAAGATGTCAGCATAATGAACAACTGTAGATGGGTTAAAACCATCTTTTAGATTTTAAAGCACTAAATGTTTTCAAATCAGTGTTGTCTGGTTTAAGAGAATATTACAAAAAGTCTTCGTTTGATAACCAGTTAGCTTTACATGTTCAAAGGAAATGTCTAGATTATTTTCGTTTTTGTTTGAAATGTATTTTTTACGCTATTTCCTTAATCATAGTTTGAAAAGTGCTTAATAAGTGGCAATAAAAGTACCTCTGTTTAGATGTTTTCATTTCAAGATTTAGACCTCCAGTGAACATCGATCGCCATTTCTACATCAACAATGACTGGGGTGGCTGTGAGAACGACAATACGTGGTTTGTTACGCTTGACGATACTGGTGTGTGCAGCATTGATCAACACCCTCTCTGGCCTTACATCTTGTTCTCGAAACTGGACACTAAGGCAAACACTGGCACAATGAGTAATACAGTTTAATCATTCATAATATTGAACTAACACTTGTTGATTTTAGCTCTCGTTTAACCAATTAAGAAGTCGGTTAAATAATGATGGAAACGTTCGTGTCAAACTTTTTTTGTGGTTAAATGAAGTTGATGTCTCTGGACAAATGCTTTTCCAGATTTTACTATACTGGTATTTTTTCTTTTTCAGGTGACTTTGATTTCGGCGACTGTTCAGTCATCTCAGTTGTCAGCTAAACGTGACATTTCAGTTCAAACATGATAAAGGAAAAAATGCTAATAAATGCTAATAAATGCTAATTAATATTATAATACTGAGTTTAAATTGGGAAGAAATAGGAAGACCATTACAAGAGTCCTTGCCGATTATATCTCGCTGAACTGCTGTTATATCAGTAAGATTGTTTAAAGAAGTAGTAAAACATGCATATCAGGAATAGCCACATTCAGAAAACACAGCCCCCTAACACATCCCCAAAACAGGAATTTACATATGCCTTACTCTTTCAAGTACTTTTAATATATTTTTCTCGCGTGGTTTACATAACAGACGTACACTATAGTATAGACTGAAAAGTATAGTGTTTTTTGCAGCAGGAAAATCATATTTAAAACATGTCCGGGAACAGTTGAGAATATATTTTCATTTTCAACATATTTGTTTAACATTGTTTGAATCGAAGTGAAGCTTTGTTCTTTGTTGATTTCGTCGTAAGATACAATTAATGGTGCAATCTAATTAAATGGGTGTTAGAGGAAAATGCTTTCAGTAATAAAATCTATGTAATAAAGGTTAAAAAGTCAGGTTTATGAATTAATAAAGGAAAAGTTTAGTTCGAAATGTAGGGACTGTCTATCCCCTTTTCTGTTTAGTATGTTTAGAGGAAACTTTATAAGTCTAAGCGGCTGATTGTATAGACATCGGTACTTTACATCTTTGTGTTCTATTTCGATTTAATTTTATTTCGCTGAATCCGCGGCTGGTTTGCATCATTATTTATGTGATAAGTGTAAATTTGTTGCAAACAAAACAGAAAAAAATATTTCTCAGATTTGTTATTCTTGACATGGTTAACTATATACGTTCACAAATATAACACCGAGAATTCAGTCTGATCTTTTAAATCACTTAATTAAGCCAGTTTTCAATTATTCATTGAAAGGAACTAAATTTTATAAAATCAGCCACTGTGCTGATATAGGGAATATTGCGAACGAAATTTCGTTTGGGTCATCGTCTTTGAATGTTCGCTTTTCTCGCAGTACTCGTAGAACCTGTCATTACGGAATTCCCTTTGGGACTTTGATCTTTCTTTTCGTCGTTGTTGGTTTTTGTTTTGTTTTGTAGTTTGTTTCTCCCTTTTGAACAGAAACTTGTGTGTTTTCATGAAACTTTTTTTCACTGAAAGTAGCGAAATATGCTTTTACATCTTAAAAAAGTAAAAAGTCATAACAAGTAAAAACAAGGATTTTTGCGTTTTTGCGAGGGATTGCCTAGATCTGCCTATTCACAAGCTAAGGCTATTAGTCTAGCTTTAAATGCTCGTGTTAAATAATTATCAATTAAAAAATGAAATATGCATATCAGGAATTGCCACAACCAGAAAAGCACAGCCTCCCTACGCAGCCAAAAAGAAGAGAGGTAAAGAGAGCATATGTGTATAAGAGAAATTTCAAATAAGACACCACAAACAATTAACGATAAAGAGAACCATTGAAGTAACCGCCTTAGAACAGCCACTGGCAAAGTTGTTTTAATTGTGAGTGTTGGTGCACCCTAGAACCTGCCACTGACCGTTCCAAGGCGGTAACCCTTCAGGTTCTAATTTTTGTTACTTGTTTTCAGTTTCTTGTTTTAAACTGATCATTTTATTAACCATACTCTCTCTCTCTCTCTCTCTCTCTCTCTCTCTCTCTCTCTCTCTCTCTCACTCTCTCTCTCTATCTGTCTCTCTCTCTCTCTCTCTCTCTCTCTTCGTTTTGTCTGTGTGAGGAGGCTGTTTTTTCTGAATCTGGCAATTCCTGATATGCATATTTCACCTCTTTTACATTTCTCTTATTATTTTGCAATTATTTGTTAAGATAATAACGATCATCTTCCCAGCAGAATTCCATGACATATTGCTTATAGTTATTTTGCTAATTCTGCCATGTTTGTTTTTATTATAAGGATAAGAAATGAACAGTGTAGATTCTGATCTAACTGCATTGGTGTGCAAATCTGTATGGGTCACCTGTGGGATATAAGCCATATACTAAGGATTGAAGGGAAATATGTTTGTGACTTTGACTGGCTTTCATTGAACCTGGCTTACAAATGGGAAAAATGATCAATGACACTACTTTAAATTGCAGAAAAGCATAAATCTGTGCAGTCTAATCAGGATCTACACCAGTTGCTTTTAGATTCATTATGTTATTTTATTACAAAAACCTCAGCAGTGTATATCCTGACCAGATTGCCAGATGTGCAGGGGTTAAATGAATATCTACTTTCATGCCAACAAGGTATCAACAGTGAAATTAACAGTATACTCCACAGATACACTAACTTTAACATGTGGGTGAACAGTGTAGATCAGCTGGCACATCTGTCATGTCTGATCTGAATCGAAACAGTTAGCTCATTAATCAGAAAGAACCTAAAGAATCTAAATGCTCACATAGATGTGCCAGCTGATCTGGATCTACACTGATAGCCAATTCAATAAAAGCTGTATCTAAGGAATAAAGGTTAAACAGTTTGCACCACTTCATGTTTGAGCAAGAAAATAAATTTTAGAACATCAACATTTCCTTTTTCGAAATCTGACAAGTTGCATTTCAGGCTATTTCAAAATTATGACAAATGGTTAAACAGAGATTCATGGTTAATTTCATAATCGGAATATCTTGCAATGTAACTGTATAAGTAATTAAAAACTGTCATTTAGACAATATGAAAATGGTTTGGTAAACAACAAATCAAAACTTCTAAATTAAATATGCTAATCACTTCATTCAACTAGATGGGTGTTCAGTTGAACACTTGTGTCGCCCTCTGGTAAATGTCGGAAGAAAAATGCAAGTACAAAAAGGGACATAACTCCATCTTGACAAAAACAACTTGTCATCATCACGAATGTGTTATCTTCAGCAATATAATAAAAAAGTTTCATCAAGAACTATTGAGAAATGGCAAAGTTATAGCCAACGTTAAGTTTTCGTGTCAAAATCCAAGTACAACAAGGCAGTCGGAACGACACCAATATCCCCTGCCGCAGATGTGAATGTGGGAAAGGTTATGGATGGTTAGGAGCAAACCAATTCAAGTGCAAGGGTATGTCGTGTTCAGATAAGTTTCAGAGTATTGGCTACACAGGAAAATAAGATGTGTAGAGGTTAAACATTTCCTTCTGGTTTGATGACACACAAGTTCTCTAAAGCATGCAACTTTCATGAAATTCCTTCAAGGCTTTTCAAAATACACCACTGGTGACCTTGACATTGAAGCGGCCATGTTGGAACATGGGTTCTGCACGTCGTCTTCATGGGAAGAACGTTTGACTTAAGTTTCATGAAATTCCTTCTAAGGGTTGAAAAGTTATGGACCGGACACGAAATATGCTCAAACACCACAGGCGGTCTTGACTTGAGCCAGCCAGGTCGGAACATGGGTTCTGCACATCATGTTCATGAACTAAACATTTCACTTAAGTTTCATAATATTCATTCCAGGGGTTCAGAAGATATGAACTGGACACGAAATGCATGGTTCAAATCTTCACCTCTCGTGATATTGACATTGAGCCGGCCACGCTGGAACATGGGTTCTGCACGTCGTCTTGATGGGGAGAACATTTGACAAAAGTTTCATGAGGTTCCTTCTAGGGGTTGAAAAGTTAGGGACCGGACACGAAATGTGCGCGCACGGAAGGACGGACGGACGGACAGACGAAGACCATTCCTATATCCCCCAGCCGCTATGCGGTGGGGGATAAAAAGGGGCATAACTCCATCAAATGTGATCTTGACCTAAAGAATGTGGTATAATCACGAGCGTGTTGTCATAAGGAATATAATTTGAAAGTTTGATGAAGAAATATTAAGAAATGGCAAAGTTAAATCCAACGTTAAGTTTTCATAAAAGGGGAATAACTCCATCAAATGCGACCTTGACCTAAAGAATGTGGAATCATCAAGTGTGTGTTGTCATAAGGAATATAATTTGAAAGTTTGATGAAGAAATATCAAAGACCTATATAGGTCTCTGGAAATATTAAGAAATGGCAAAGTTATAGCCAACGTTAAGTACTCGTGACGGACGGACGGACAGACACACGAATGAACGGACAAAGCGATCCCTATGAATCGCCGTTTTTTCGAAAGGGCGACACAATAACTATTTGTGGAATTGTGTACACATGGTAATCAGTGGCACCTATTTTCATACTAAAAAACTATATGTTTCAACAGTACATGTAATACTTCTTATCCTTTTATATTTCAGGACGTTTCTTCTCTGCCAGGGGAAGGGGCCCAACCCCTATAATTTTGGGGAAAATAGGGTCATTTTTACACAGAAGGGGAATTAACAAACCTAATGTTAAGTCACTTTCTGGTGAAAACTGCATGATATTAAAGGAATTTTCTGAGGGGAAGGTGCCCATAAACAACCCCTACTAAAGAAGGAAAAAAGCCCTGTATTTATATCACAACCCACTTATAAATATGCTTTTCTATAAATCTGATACTGCTTTGTTAGGCATTTAAGGGTTTACGGTTTTCAAATTTAATTTGCCTTGTCATGTACTCGTAAAACTGTGTCTTTTGAAATATGACATCACTCCTTAAAATGATATTTTAACACTTAACTCCAGAGATACACATTTTATGGCTTGTCCAGGCACACATATTTTTGTACCTGATAAGGATCTAAAATGTACTTTTTTAATTATTTAAGTTAATACTGACAAAGAAGTAAACAGTGTCCTGATGGCACAAATGTGCAGGCTAATCTGGATGTACACTGGTCTCAGAAACCACAAAGCCCCGCAAAAATGGAGTCAAAAAATAAGTTTCAATGACATTGCATAATATGAATTTTGTGAATCGAATGATATTTAATAAAATAATTGCAGCAAATTCGCCAAAGAGTTACAGAAATAATAGATTTGTACTATATTTCTTTAAAAATTAAGCAACAACTAAAGCCTTGAAAAATATTGCCAACAGCACATTTTGCTGTGCTTTGGCTCAAAATCACATTCAACTGAAGTTAAAGAAAACAAAAGATTGCCTGTAAGATTGCACTGCCTTAATTTAAGATGAGAACTAGGCGAGCCTGAATTGCTCCCCTGATTCAATTAACCCTTTTCCCTCATGGTATGAGTTTACATCAGTGATCTGATCTGGATCTACACTCAGAATTAGTCCAATGAATCAAACAGTGGTAAGTGAAGATCCTAGTCAGGTTGCATGGTGATCAGGATCAACAGGGGTTCAACATCGAATGGAAGCCGTTTCCATGGAAAATTGAAGGCCTTAAAAACTTTTCTAGCATGAGCAGAAAAAACATGTGTCAGTATCGTAATGGGTGTTAGTGTGACACTGGTGTCATATCTGTATCTTTGTCAGAAAAAAACAACGCAAGAGCTCTCAGAAGAGACAGCACATTCAACTATTTGAATTATATCCAGGGCTTTTTTTAAAGTCAATTTTATAGCTGATATTCGGTCATGTTCCCAATGGCAAAACATATACATTTTTCCCAATTAAGAGTAGAAAATTTCGCAATAGAATCAATTAAAAATGTTGAAAAAAGTGTTACTTATATCATTTTATTAATAAAGTATTGTAGCTTGTTAGTTAATAAGGCATCATTTGTTTCTTTATTCCAGAAATTATTGTTAATATTAAGTATGTGTAAACGTTTTTACTTCCAAATGATGCAAAAAATCCGAACACAAAATTTCCGTATTCCAGGTGTATGGGTCATATTCCCAATATGGTGAAAAAAGCCTAACATCATTGGAAATATACTAAATTTTAAAAATACTTCAGAGGAGTTATGGGACTCTTTAGAAATGCAGTGGGTTATGGTGTTGGACATTTACTTTAGGTTATCAATTACACAAGTAATGCTTAAGATGTAGGCCAACTGAATAAAAACATTAAAAAAATCCAAGTTAAAAAAGGATGTAAATGTTGAAGACATTTCAAAAATAGTTTAATAGTTGATACTGCAAGTTGTTTCAAAACATAAACACTTGGAAACTAATGCCAGGGTGAGGTGGACAGCTACCTTATTCTCCGAATAGTCAAGATTTTGATAATATGAAAGGCAAAACTCTGTCAAATGTAACCGGACCTATAGAGTTTGGATAAATCACAACCTTGATGTTGTAAGATGTATAATTATTATATGGAAAATCTGATATAGAAACTTCTAAGAAACTGTGTAGATCCTGATTTGATCCTGATCAAACAACTGTACCAGCTGATCTAGTTTACACTGATTGCCCATGGGATAACAGCCATATCCCATGAAGAAAGGGAGTTAAGCTGTATTTGCGAAAACAAACAAGTATGATAGTCACATTTAATGCAAAGAAAATCTTATCGTTTTTGCAAACAGTAATATTGTGTAATAAATATGAGGTGTCACAACTTGGTTAGACAAACACAGTTAAGTTTCTTTTATCCCTGTCATCGTGTTCTTGCTGATTTTACTCCAGCTCTGGTCTCGGTAAGATCATCGAGTACCCGCCCTTTGGCTTTGCAATGCTATTAGATTCTTATGTTTTATATGTTTGTGTGCTTTTGCATGCAACATTGTTGAGCCGATAAGTGGGTTGGAGTGGTTTCACCAAGACATCCTAAAACCTGGTTTAAACCCCAGTGGCAATTTGATTTGCCACTGACCGTTCCAAGGCGGTAACCCCTCGGGTTCTCATATTTGTTAATTGTTAGTGGTGTCTCTTTTGAAACTGATCATTTTAATAACTATGCTCTCTCCCTCTCTTCTTCTTGACTGTGTGTCGAGGCTGTTTTTTTCTGAATATGGCGATTCCTGATATGCATATTTCACCTATCTATTATGTATCAGAAACATTCAGGTTTTTAAGTTACATTTATTTCCCATCTTACTTGATTCTTTCTGATAAAAATGACGAGAAATCAATATTATCCAATGAACTTAACCTTGTCAGAGAATCAGGATTAATCGGACAGGAGAGGTGTATTTGACTTAGACTCTGGAATGTCGTCTTGACGAATAAATAAACTCATCTGAAACGACAGTCAGTCGCCAAGGAACCTTGCATGGTTGCTTGGCTCTTTTACGAGCTAATGTTTGCCTATTCTAAGCCCAAAAATTCTCTCCTTTGAATTTTAATCTCATTTTTCTTCTCTGCTCCACAGTTGATTCCAAGCTGTCTATAATCTATAGTTCTACGAGGGTTGTTTGATAAATTCGCGGACTTTGTTTGCTAAAACTTTAATATGTGCCGTAGATACATGTATTTTGCACACGTTATAATTTAATGTGCCTGCTATCCTAAAATCATATATTAAGACTTATATTTGCATCATAATCTATGATTAAATAGCTATAACGGATCCATGGTAACGGTTGCTGGAGCACTCCGTTTTTATACGTTTTGTACAGAAAACATACGACAATCAAAGTATGTATACGAATGTCAATTTTCACGGGAATCTGTCACATGATTATGTGACGTCTGAACGTCATTTCCGTTAATTTTCAGCGCTCTATGTTATAAACATACAAAGCAATTGCAAAAACTGTAGCTAAGGTGTCTAAAAAGCATGACGTCAAAAACTGACCACGAAGTCCGTGCAAATATTAAATTTTGCGTGAATCTAGGTTTTACTCCGACACAGACGCTTGAAAAACTTCGGGAAGCGAAACATACACCTTGCTGTAGATCTCTGGTATTTAAATGGCACGATCGATATCGAAAGGGTAGAGAAAGTTTAGAAGATGATGTCCGAAGCGGAAAACCGAAGAAGATTTCAACGTCAATTAAAGAGAAAGTTACGGCGTTGCTTGATAACGACCGTCGCCTTACTGTGCGTGAAATTTCGGAAAATGTCGATATGTCTTTTAATACCGTGCACAGAGTAATTGCAGACGAATTAAATATGGATACATAGACATGAAAAGTGCATTCATCTTGGAGGTGATTACATTGAGAAATGAACGTTCGCTATTAATGCGATTTTTTAGACGTTGTGAGCGTCTTTTGTTAACGGCGTGCTCCGGTGCACGTTGATAGCCTTTGTATTTACCCTTGTTATTTGTAAACTATTTTATGTATTGACTAGCGGTTTTCTTTACTTTGTTTGCAATGAATTGACGATAATGACGATATAAAAATTATCTTGATATGAGTTTGTTTGTACTTTCTATAACAAAAGTCCGCGAATTTATCAAACAACCCTCGTATAATCTTTTGACTGATCGAAAAAAAAAACGTCATTTTCCAAAGAGACAGAATTAGATTTCTGACGTGCTTCAATAAAACCGAAAAATCTGCAATTATTTCAGGCTCGGTTTGATTGAGCCAGGTAATAAACAGTAGTGCAATTATTCAATGGTTCCATCTAACTTATCTGGTTCTTTCGAAACTCTCAAGTGTTCGTAAAATGATCTAGAACCTTTGTTCTTTTTTAAAGAAGAATCGCAATATAGGCATTAGTATGCATGTTTATTTTTACATTCGTAGTATTTTCGGTGTTGTTAACGATTTCCTGTCTCCATTCTAATGGTATAAAAAGGTGCCGTGAATTCTGTAACGTTCTTTTAATTGTTCGAATGTTAACAAATGACCATCATCCCCGTACAGGTCGATAACATTAATAACATGTTTTGTATCAACTATCAAAATACAGTGAACCGTTTACCATTTTGTTTTTTCCATAATGGAGAAAAAAGCATTTGATTTAAATCATTAATGTGTACATTACTACACATTAAGTGCCAACTACATAGTACATTTTTCCAGAACGGGTTGGAAAGAGTATTTGATAATTCAATTGAAAAGTTTGATCCTAAGTTCAATAAATGTTTTAAATTAAATAATGCCAGACTTTCCCAACTATCACAATTATTTAACAGTAACCTTCTCAACCAACTTATTTTCATGGCATTAATAAAACTTTTAATATCGATCATTCCAAAACCGCCTTGTCTGTGTCTTTCATTAATAAATTTCGTTTAATTCTATCGGGCCCATTACTCCATATAAATTTAAAACACATTTGTTCAAATTGTTTTATTACTTCTCTTGGAGGATTTGGAAGTACATTTAAACGAAAACAATGGTAAACAGATATTTGCTAATTTAAAACTATTAAAGAAATTAAACTACAAAATTTTCAATTTAAAATAAACAACAAAATTTTGGTTACAAAATCATTTTTATTTTAGATAAATAGAGGAACAGATGAATAGTGTTCTTATTGTAAACAAACTAGGGAAAACATCGAACATCTCTTCTTAGAATGTCCGAGTACACATCTTTTTCTAACGAGAGTTCAAAAATGGCTTGTAGAGCAATGTAGCGTAGATTTTTCTTCGAACAACAGGCATTTTATTTTCTCTTTTCAGGAAAAAATGTATTGGAAATTATTTATCTGTTCCGTTAAACACTAAATTTATAGATCAAAATTTAGAGAAAACTGTGATACACATCTTTCTGTTCAGTTTTTAAGACATATCTAAAACAAAAACTAGAGTAAAAACACTATATCGCAAAGTTACAAGGAAAACAAGACACTTTCAGTCAAAAGTTTGGAAAAATATACAGGAAAGTTAAAAAATCCCAAACCATAATTATCCTGACAAAACACTGAGAAAGATCTAATTTTGTATTTCTGAAAAACCGTATTAAAATATCTAGATGCACAAAATATCCAAACTTTAAAAATTCAAATAGAATGTGCAAGGTTCGCTAGTTCAGAGTCGTTTTATATACGTTAAATATACTTATTTTCTGAGAAAACCTTACATTATATCATTACGAGTATTATATATAATAATGCCTTATAATTGCATTTAAAATAACATGTTATATGTATTGTATATATATTTTGAAATAAACGGGGTTACCCGGATAGGGGCCTCAAACTATAAAAAATAAAAAAATAATAAAAATAAACAGTTACTGTTGTGCAACAGCAATTTTCTTTTACACAGCCATTGCCCTAGCCGTTTTCATATGCATTGATTATATATTTAACAACCTTCAGTTTCATTAAAATATAAGAAAGTAAAACAATTGGACATTTTGAAATTGTATCGACCGTTATATAGCACAGCTAAATCAGGAAACCACTCAGAAAAGTTGTTGAAGATTGAAATATTCCTATTTTCTGATACATATCCATACATTAATTTCATAAACACGATTTACGGGTATGTAACATCTACTAGTAACGCTATATCGAAAAAACCCAAATAATCAACATATCTTGATGGATTACATACAATTATAATTTTATTAATGCATTAAACACAGTCAAATATTTGCATTAGTTGTGGAAGCTTATTTCTCTGATTTGGTAGACAATTTTTTTATGATCAAATGGTGACATTAACTATATTGAAAAAACTTGATAAAACTAGCATTTTTTCTTTCGCAAGCAATGTAAAATAAAAACAGGTTGAGATGGGTCGGCGGCCACGATGGCATCGGCATCATTGTCTGGTTGTCATCCGAAACTTGAAATACATTAATTGCATCAACATAGCTATTTTTGGCGAGAAAGTGTAAAAATTGTTTAAAAAATGAATCATAGGAAAATACACCTTTCTGCCCAAATTTGAATTAGTTAACCGTTTACTCCGCGGTTTCGTCTGTTTCTACACTGGTCGCTTTCTAGTCAGAAATAAACTATTGAATATTAAGCAAACATTGGAGATTCTGATCAGATAGCACGGATCTGACGGTAGAATTCGATCTGCACTCTTTGCTCATGGGATAACAGCAATATCCAACGGAGGAAATGGTAAAGACGTAATAAATGCTCTTATGACATAGAACATACTAAAAATTCCCTTTTCATCAAATCTTTCACTAATCTGGAATTGTCTAAAAATTAAGACATGTTGATGTATCTAGTTAACTCTGATCTTCAGAACAATCATATGCGGAGAATCGAGAATCGGTTGTTTAAAAGTAAGAAAGTATAATTTCATTCTTACTTTCGGTTTTAAGGACTTATGATTTTCCTTTATTGCCAAAATCCTGATATCAATTTTGACAAATTATATATAAAGTATATAAGTGCTTAAGAGATGTAATCATTTTTTTTGTAATGTTTTTTTGCAGATGTTGTGGACGCACACCAATTTCAGAGTTATGATTAAATCGATATTTTTCTGTATTTATATGTGAGCAATGATAAGATATCTTTCGTTTATCTACCATGAACAAGCGAACATACATATATTTACTGGAAACTTCGTTTCTGTTTCTTCGTTATAATTGCGCTGGCATTATGCCGAATATATATGGAATATTATAACAGTATGCATTCTGTAGGTTCGTATTTTTCGAGTTGGGTATGTGAACAATATCGCGCGAGACCGAAGGTCGAGCATGATGTGGTTTACATATGCAACGAGAAATAATACGAACCTACAGAATGCATACAGTCATAATATTCCTTTAATTATATACCCTTCTCGCTCAAAACAGATTTAAAAAAGTAAGAAACAAAATTTTAGTCAACAAAGTGGTTTACATAATAACAGAAATAAAAATAGTAACGCGATAGTAAATTTATGAATGGCGTACAAATATCGTAACGGTTGTAAAACTGCGACGGAAATTTCCTATTTTGGAGTTGGTTATGTGCCGGACCATTACGAAAACCTATTGTGACGT
This sequence comes from Corbicula japonica, assembly GCA_038501625.1. NCBI lineage: Eukaryota > Metazoa > Mollusca > Bivalvia > Venerida > Cyrenidae > Corbicula > Corbicula japonica. The sequence goes on along the minus strand of JAZAYU010000636.1, from coordinate 47,615 downwards.
CACACAGAACGGAATTTCTAATCTGACGAGTTGTATCAACTTTGCGGATTTACGATGCACTATGCCAAAATCATTCATGGTTATATAATAAACAATATTATGATGATTGTGATATTTAAGATATTGTATTCATTTGGTTCGTCTGCATGTTCAGCTGGAAATTTTAATTTCGAAACTTCATGTGCTTAATTACGTAAACAGAATTTGAAAATTTGCAATGAAACGTTATGCAAACTATTTGACGCCTGTTTTCTGTGGAATAGCGAATTTTAGTTCATTAAAAGAAAGCATATTATTTAAGTTGAGGACTTTCTAAAATAAGGTAAATGCATCGAAAATCATATCTAAAACATGTCCGGGAACAGATGATAATATATTTTCATTTTCAACATATTTGTTTAACATTGTTTGAATAGAAGTGAAGCTTTGTTCTTTGTTGATTTCGTCGTAAGATACAATTAATGGTGCAATCTAATTAAAATGGGTGTTAGAGGAAAATGCTTTCCGTAATAAAATCTATGTAATAAAGGTAAAAAAGTCAGGTTTATGAATTAATAAAGGAAAAGTTTAGTTCTAAATGTAGGGACTGTCTATCCTCTTTTCTGTTTAGTATGTTTAACGGAAACTTTATAAGTCGAAGCGGCTGATTGTATAGACATCTTTGTGTTCTATTTCATGCGGACGATTTAATTTTATTTCGCTAAATCCACGGATGTTTGCATCATTGTTTATGTGATAAGTGTTAATTTGTTGCAAACAAAACAGAAAAAAATATTTTTTTTCAGACGCTGGTAGGCTTCCTCAGATTTGTTATTCTTGTCATGGTTAACTATATATGTTCACAAATATAACACCGAGAATTCAGTCTGATCTTTTTAATCACTTAATTTAGCCAGTTTTCAATTATTCATTGAAAGGAACTAAATTTTATAAAATCAGCCACTGTGCTGATATAGGAAATATTGCGAACGAAATTTCGTTTGGGTCATCGTCTTTGAATGTTAATCTAGCAATGTTCGCTTTTCTCCCAGTACTCATTGAGCCTGTCATTACGGAATTCCCTTTTGGGAAATCGACTTTGATCTTTCTTTTCGTCGTTGTTGGTTTTTGTTTTGTTTTGTAGTTTGTTTCTCCCTTTTGAACAGAAACTTGTGTGTTTTCATGAAACATTCTTCACTGAAAGTAACAAAATATTTTTTTTCATCTTAAAATAGTAAGAAGTCATAACAAGTAAAAACAAGGATTTTCCAGATCAGCCTTTTCACAAGCTAAGGCTATTAGTCTAGCTTTAAATGCACGTGTTAAATAATTATCAATTAAAAAATGAAATATGCATATCAGGAATTGCCACAACCATAAAAAGCACAGCTTCCCTACGTAGCCAAAAAGTAGAGAGGTAAAGAAAGCATACGTGTATATGAGAAATTTCAAATAAGACACCACAAACAATTAACGAAAAAGAGAACCATTGAAGTAACCGCCTTAGAACAGCCAGTGGCAAAGTTGTTTTAAGTGTGAGTGTTGGTGCACCCTAGAACCTGCCACTGACCGTCCCAAGGCGGTAACCCTTCGGGTTCTAATTTTTGTTACTTGTTTTTGGTTTCTTTTTTTAAACTGATAATTTTATTTACCATACTCCCCCCCCCTCTCTCTCTCTCTCTCTCTCTCTCTCTCTCTCTCTCTCTCTCTCTCTCTCTATCTCTTCTGTGTGGGGAGACTTATTTTTATGAACCAGGCAATCCCTGATATGCATATTTCACCTTTTTTACATTTATCTTATTATTTTGCCATTATTTGTTAAGATAATGAAGATCATCTTCCCAGCAGAATTCCATGACATATTGTTAATAGTTATTTTGCTAATTCTGCCATGTTTGTTTTTATTTAAGGATAAGAAATGAACAGTGTAGATTCTGATCTAACTGCATTGGTGTGCAAATCTGTATGGGTCACCTGTGGGATATAAGCCATATACTGAGGATTAAAGGGAAATGTGTTTGTGGCTTTGACTGGCTTTCATTGAACCTGGCTTACAAATGGGAAAAATGATCAATGACACTACTTTATATTGCAGAAAACCATAAATCTGTGCAGTCTAGTCAGGATCTACACCAGTTGCTTTTAGATTCATTATGTTATTTATTACAAAAACCTCAGCAGTGTATATCCTGACCAGATTGCCAGATGTGCAGGGGTTAAATGAATATCTAATTTCATGCCAACAAGGTATCAACAGTGAAATTAACAGTATACTCCACAGATACACTAACTTTAACATGTGGGTGAACAGTGTAGATCAGCTGGCACATCTGTCATGTCTGATCTGGATCGAAACTGTTAGCTCATTAATCAGAAAGAACCTAAAGAATCTAAATGCTCACATAGATGTGCCAGCTGATCTGGATCTACACTGATAGCCAATTCAATAAAAGCTGTATCTAAGGAATAAAGGTTAAACAGTGTGCACCACTTCATGTGTGAGCAAGAAAATAAATTTTAGAACATCAACATTTCCTTTTTCGAAATCTGACAAGTTGCATTTCAGGCTATTTCAAAATTATGACAAATGGTTAAACAGAGATTCATGGTTAATTTCATAATCGGAATATCTTGCAATGTAACTGTATAAGTAATTAAAAACTGTCATTTAGACAATATGAAAATGGTTTGGTAAACAACAAATCAAAACTTCTAAATTAAATATGCTAATCACTTCATTCAACTAGATGGGTGTTCAGTTGAACACTTGTGTCGCCCTCTGGTAAATGTCGGAAGAAAAATGCAAGTACAAAAGGGACATAACTCCATCTTGACCAAAACAACTTGTCATCATCACGAATGTGTTATCTTCAGCAATATAATAAAAAAGTTTCATCAAGAACTATTGAGAAATGGCAAAGTTATAGCCAACGTTAAGTTTTCGTGTCAAAATCCAAGTACAACAAGGCAGTCGGAACGACAGCAATATCCCCTGCCGCAGATGTGAATGTGGGAAAGGTTATGGATGGTTAGCAGCAAACCAATTCAAGTGCAAGGGTATGTCGTGTTCAGATAAGTTTCAGAGTATTGGCTACACAGGAAAATAGGATGTGTAGAGGTTAAATATTTCCTTCTGGTTTGATGACACACAAGTTCTCTAAAGCATGCAACTTTCATGAAATTCCTTCAAGGCTTTTCAAAATACACCACTGGTGACCTTGACATTGAGGCGGCCATGTTGGAACATGGGTTCTGCACGTCGTCTTCATGGGGAGAACATTTGACTAAAGTTTTATGAAATTCCTTCTAAGGGTTGAAAAGTTATGGACCGGACACGAAATATGCTCAAACACCACAGGCGGCCTTGACCACAGGGGGTAGACCAACATATGTATTTCAAAGTGGGCTCCGCCTAAAATAATATGTTGTACTTCCGGGATTCCATATGTTAGTCGAAAATCGACGAGAAAACGGAAGGTGACTTTGTTTTTTTCGATCAAAGTTAATATTTCAATGCAGGATTTGAAAAAATCTCAATGCTATTCGCCGTGGTATACATTTCGGAGTCTGAAGATGCAAAGTTTAGTTTTGTACCTGGAATATTCGTGGAGAAATCGTTTTTCTAGTGCTGACCTAAATCTGTCAACATTGTCTCCATCTGTCGGTTTTCGCTAGATTTTGGTTATACCGGTAAGATACTGGTACAATTTTGTCATATAATGAAAATTTACAATTAGGAAGACCCTAACGGTCAGTTTGTTTTGGTCACAAAGACGAGAAATCACCAGATATAAACAAATTCAAATTGGGCTCCATATGTTGTCGTGGATTCCATATGTTGTATTTTTTCATGAAATCTTATGGAGATATTGTTGACGCGAAGTCGTCTCTTATTTAATAATAAATGGATATTCATGAGTATTATAAAGTAGCTGAATGTATTTAAGACGGAGCTGTTCGATAATCATGAATATCTTGTCAGGGTTTATTATTTACTAAGGACAATCGTGGGTGTAAGTAGTCATAGATCCTACTCCTATTTATATGTTAAGGGCCTGCCACACTCCTCCCAATTCTATTAATTGATAAAAAGAAAATTATCAAAATCTCAATAACGGCAAACTGCTGTTAATTGAAACTTTGCACAAATGTATGTTATTAATGTATCTTTATTTTACAGATGGTAAGACACGTTAGAAAAGTAAAGAACAATAGCGAGATAAAAAAATTCCCTCAACTTCTATTTACATAAATTCACAAAAACTAAAGAACACAAAACATCATTTTAAATGCCCACATGAGTAATATGATACTGACAACAATTTATTGTGCCCTCGTGATTTACATATGTAAACTTTACGAGATATTAGTAAAAGTGTGTTTGACCTTCAATTTCCTGGTCGCGTAAACTGATGACAATCACTGATTTCGCTTTTAATAGTTGAAAGTTTTTTACAAAGTACACAACATTTTCTTGTCAGTATCATTGCGCTCACGAGGGAATTTAAAATTATGTTCTGCATCCCTTAGTTTTTGTGAATTTATGCAAATAGAATTCAACGAATTTTTAGGTCTAGCTTTGTTTCTTTACTTTTCTAACGTGTCGTTCTGTATGCAAAATAAAGTTACATTAGTAACATTCATTTGTGCAAAGTTTCATTGAACGGCATTTTGCCATTACTGAGATTTGATGATTTTTACTTTATCGATAAATAGAATTGGGAGGAGTGTGGCAAGCCCTTAAATTATTCACAAAATGGTTGCATGTCACTTAAAAGAGAGTGAGGTTTCGGGAGAATGATACGAGCATTCTATATATATCGTAAAGTCCACTATCTGAGTTTTACTCCCTTGCGGACTCCCTTGCAGTATAAAAATACGCCTTTAAACTACATCTGACTTTCAATTGTTAAGCAGTCCTGTGTAAACGAATCTTGCCATTATAATGAAGATCTGTTATTATTGTAATTTTCAGGAATCATTTCTTCGACACCGAAGACAGGCTTAGGGGCAGGAGGTCAGGGGAAACCCGTTACTTTCTCCGGATTTAACTAGCCTTTGAAAGGAGACCAGCCAATCAGATCTCGTTATTCGTATAAAGTCAATTAAGCTAAAGTTTTAACCTCCAAGCGTGTTGGACTTGAATTTCAGAGTGACTAACCCATGCATATTTTCAAATGTTTGCTGTGACTACTTAGTATTGTGTTTTATATTATACATTTTGTACCACAGTTGAGTCAATGTATCTGTATGCCTATTCCTTGCAGTACATTATAGAGTATAATTTGAAGTGTATAAGGTCTTAAGATGTTTTGATTTGTCTTTAGTTTTATATGATGATATATCATTTTAAGCTTATTTTTTGTTCTTTCAAGATCATTTCATACATGTATGTTTGCTATACAGTTCATGTCTTTTACTGAAAGTACTAAGGATGGAATTCACACGTTATTTGTATTGGTACACTTGTGTCTTTTTGGTTTGTTATAGGAATTTTTATTATCTGTTTAATTACACTATTATTGTGCAGTATTATTCCTTGCTAGTTTTTTGTTAGTTTGTTTGTTTGTTATTTGTGTTTATCGCCCGTTTTTAACAGTATTTCAGTCATACACAGGCGGACAGTTACCTCTTTCATGGTTAGTACCAGTACTAAACACCCCCCACCTAAGAAATTGCCTCCTTTCTCAATTTCAAGATTTTTTTTAACTCCAGAATTCGACCCCACGATCTGATTGGCTGGTCACCTTTCAAAGGCTGGTTGAATCCGGAGAAAGTAACGGGCTTTTCCTTTGACCAACTGCCCCTAAGCCTGTATTCGGTGTCGAAGAAATGATTCCTGAAAATTACAATAATAACACATCTTCATTATAATGGCAAGATTCGTTTACACAGGACTGCTTAACAATTGAAAGTCAGATATAGTTGAAAGGCGTATTTTTATACCGCAAGGGAGTAAAATTCAGATAGTGGACTTTACGATATTTATAGAATGCTCGTATCATTCTCCCGAAACCTCACTCTCTTTTAAGTGGCATGCAACCATTTTGTTAATAATTTAACATATAAGTAGGAGTAGGATCTATGACTACTTACACCCACGATTGTCCTTAGTAAATAATAAGCCCTGGCAAGATATTCATGATTATCGAACAGCTCCGTCTTAAATACATTCAGCTACTTTATAGTACTCATGAATATCCATTTATTATTAAATAAGAGACGACTTCGCGTCAACAATATCTCCATAAGATTTCATGAAAAAATACAACATATGGAATCCACGACAACATATGGAGCCCAATTTGAATTTGTTTATATCTGGTGATTTCTCGTCTTTGTGACCAAAACAAACTGACCGTTAGGGTCCTCCTAATTGTAAATTTTCATTATATGACAAAATTGTACCAGTATCTTATCGGTATAACCAAAATCTAGCGATAAACGACAGATGGAGACAATGTTGACAGATTTAGGTCAGCACTAGAAAAACGATTTCTCCACGAATATTCCAGGTACAAAACTAAACTTTGCATCTTCAGACTCCGAAATGTATACCACGGCGAATAGCATTGAGATTGTTTCAAAATCCTGCATTGAAATATTAACATTGATAAAAAAACAAAGTCACCTACCATTTTCTCGTCGATTTTCGACTAACATATGGATTCCCGGAAGTACAACATATTATTTTAGGCGGAGCCCACTTTGAAATACATATGTTGGTCTACCCCCTGTGTTGACCTTGAGCCAGCCAGGTTGGAACATGGGTTCTGCACATCAGGTTCACGAACTGAACATTTCACTTAAGTTTCATGATATTCATTCCAGGGGTTCAAAAGATATGAACTGGACACGAATTGCATGGTTCAAATCTTCAAACACCATTGGTGACCTTGACATTGAGCCGGTCATGTTGGAATATGGGTTCTGCACGTCGTATTGATGGGGAGAACATTTGACTAAAGTTTCATGAAATTCGTTTTAGGGGTTGAAAAGATACAGACCGGACACAAAACATGCAACTTTCATGAAATTCCTTCAAGACTTTTCAAAAAACACCACTGGTGACCTTGACATTGAAGCGGCCATGTTGGAACATGGGTTCTGCACGTCGTTTTCATGGGAAGAACGTTTGACTTTAGTTTCATAATTCCTTCGAAGGGTTGAAAAGTAATGGACCGGACTCGAAATATGCTCAAACACCACAGGCGGTCTTGACTTGAGCCAGTCAGGTTGGAACATGGGTTCTGCACATCATGATCATGAACTAAACATTTCACTTAAGTTTCATAATATTCATTCCAGGGGTTCAGAAGATATGAACTGGACACGAAATGCATGGTTCATCTTCACCTCTCGTGATATTGACATTGAGCCGGCCATGCTGGAACATGGGTTCTGCACGTCGTCTTGATGGGGAGAACATTTGACTAAAGTTTCATGAGGTTCCTTCCAGGGGTCGAAAAGTAAGGGACCGGACACGAAATGTGCGCGCACGGAAGGACGGACGGACGGACAGACGAAGACCATTCCTATATCCCCCAGCCGCTATGCGGTGGGGGATAAAAAGGGGCATAACTCCATCAAATGTGATCTTGCCCTAAAGAATGTGGTATAATCACGAGCGTGTTGTCATAAGGAATATAATTTGAAAGTTTGATGAAGAAATATTAAGAAATGGCAAAGTTAAATCCAACGTTAAGTTTTCATAAAAGGGGAATAACTCCATCAAATGTGACCTTGACCTAAAGAATATGGAATCATCAAGAGTGTGTTGTCATAAGGAATATAATTTGAAAATTTGATGAAGAAATATCAACGACCTATATAGGTCTCTGGAAATATTAAGAAATGGCAAAGTTATAGCCAACGTTAAGTACTCGTGACGGACGGACGGACAGACACACGAATGAACGGACAAAGCGATCCCTATGTGTCGCCGTTTCTTCGAAAGGGCGACACAATAACTATTTGTGGAATTGTGTACACATAGTAATCAGTTGCACCTATTTTCATACTAAAGGCTGTCCCACCTAACCGTGAAACACATTTTCTGAATTTATTATGCATCATTTGAAAAGAAGAATATTTTCAATCGACGCAGAAAAAAAATCCATGGGGGTGGTCTTTCCTTAGTTTTTGGATTTAAACACCTATAAAATAGTTATTTGTAAAAGTTTAATTTTCCCCATAGACGCTAATTGTATTTGTTTACGTCCATTTATTGCCGCGATATCTCACGTGCGATAAATTTCACAACGTCATGAAGGGGCGGTTTCAACGTTCTTGTTAACTTAGTATTATGGCGAGTTCGTGTTAACATTTTCATCTCTGTTATAACACAGATGAATGAATAATGATTAAAACAAGTATGTCCAGAAAGTGAGTTATTTTTATACACAAAGTGGGTAAAATAAAAAATCTACAACTTACTAGTATTTTCTTTCGTCATAGACATGTTGTCATTCTAATAATTATGATCGCACCGACATCGTTAAACTTGCACCAAAGTTCATTGACCTAAATAATGACAGTGTTTGATGACGTAATCGGAATTTTACTGGGGCGTAACAGGAGATTATACATCGGAAAACGAGACCGCTTTCCAATTTACAAATCGCTTTAAATATTAAAATTTTACGACGGAATGTCAACATAAACAAAAATCACTAGATTTTTATTATTTTGTACTTGAGTTAAAGGTTGGACTTTAGAATCCTTTGTTCTGTATTTATAGATTTGTTTTCTTTAAGAGTGTTTTTTTTTGCTCCTTTACGAATTACTTGAAACGAACAGAGAATCGTAACATTTAGCATACATATTAACATTAAAAATGGATTTAGTGGGAAAACGGAAAACAAAAACAAACAGATAGAAAAATATATTGATCGGGAGCTTTTGAGAAAAACATTAAATGCAGACCATACCCCGGACAATGTGATTACGGTTATCTTTGCTTTCTTTTCGCTGTTGCCCAATCTAAATGCATCTCTCTCGTTTTATTCAAAATATGTTTTAAACACCTTGAAATTTATGTTAAATGAACCTATAATCTGCTTTCCACCATATTACATATTGACTGTTCCCATGTTACATGTACCACACTTCTGGGAAAATAAAGATTATGTTCTGTTCTGTTCCGCTGAACTGTATACGAGAACGCGAGAACAAGATTTGCAGTCTCGAAAACAAAATGCGAGGTCCCGAGAACACGACGAGAGGGTCCCGCAACTTGTTTTAGCTTCCTCGTGTCGTCATGTTCTCGTCTTTTCATGGTCTCGTCTTCATAGATCACAAAAGAGAGAACAGGGTGCAAGGTAGCTAGACAACGAGGCGAGATCGCAAAAACACGACGCATCTTGCCCTTCCATCATGTTCTCGCGATCTCGCATCGTGCTTTTGCGATTTCGCATAGTGTTTTCATGATCTTTCTCGTTCAAGTTTTCTTGGTCTCGTTCAAGAGGTCGACAGGGCGAAACACGATGACCCCACGGAACACCGTAGAAGTCAGATTTAATTCTTGGACTAGGCACGATCTCAAACGTTCATTACGACGCGTACATTCTAGATTGCGTACCCAATGTGCGCCTTAATTTAGCATCAGTACCTGTACCCGTCCGTCTATGGTCCTTATAGATAGAGAAAAGGACACAATCTCATCATAAAGTAAATAAAAAATATCGACATTCTTTTACAATGTCACGTTCCGTAGCGCGATTTTATTGATAAAAATAACACAAAATCGTAGATTATAAGTTCAAATAATTAACGTTAGATGCAACGTTGTACGTATGGTGGTATGTTGTTCTTAAAGTATAAAATAAAGTTCGATTTTGGTGATCGGCAGAAAACTGAGAAGGCGAAGCGAGTCTCCAAAATTGAACTAAAAACCGTTTGTGCATTTAAATTTATTTATCATCGCTACAGAAGAGTATTAGTCATTTTAGATTTTCGGAGGCTAGGGCAAGATACAGCGGAATTTAAGGATTATCCCTAGATAATTTTTAGGATGGTGGATAGATTCTATACACTGGACCGCGATTCAAAATTAGTATTTTTAGTTGAAGTAGCGGGGGATCCCTAGACACAGAGATAGACTCGTTATCTACTGAGCTATTTATGCTCCCAAACTCTTATTAATTTCAAATTGGCGTTTGCAGCTATCGTTATATCTTATAGAAAGTAAGCGCATGCACCACATACACAAGAAATACGATGATTAAGCTGACTGATGTACGAGGGATGATCCAAAATAACGTAGACTTTTGTCATTGCATTTTCATTTGAAACACGTTGGCAATAAATTATATACTAAATCAGAACACAAACGTAACAAACTGAGCTAAAATATTTATATATTTAATCGATTTCAAAAGCGCGTCGCTTATTTGAATAACCATGGTAACACGTAGGCGGCGCACGCCGTTGCCATTGTACTTTATAAAGCATATACCTGTCAATAAACAACAAAACTACTAGTGGTAAAAGAGCCAAACTTCGCACCGTCAATGCACGGTATACAAATGATGTCGTGCCGAAATTTTACATCATTCTGACTATGCGTTTTAAAAACGGTCAATATTTAAGAGAGCTATCATCAACGTTTAAACGTCAGAAATGTCGCCGTCAGATCGCCCGGAAATACGCTCTATTATAATATTCTGTCATGGTCTTTGAAAATCACCTCATGAAAAGCTGTAATAATTTGGCAGACGCAAGTGAAAACTTCCCTAAGTCGAGCTCTCGTTTTTAAGTGGTACCAGTGTTTCTATACGGTCAGAAGAGCCATTAAATAGGCCTGGGGTAAGGAAAAAAGAAAAAATCTGCGTGAGGCAGTGACGTCAAGCCGATAGGCAATTGAAGCGAACTAAAGTCTAACTATTGTGGCGCTTTTCGACCTGTTGTAGACTGGATGAGGTACCTTGCATCGGATATTGCTGAACAATTGACATTTTTAAAGGTGTGTTAATAATTAATTAACAAATATGTTTTTCAAAAAATGTTTTTGTTTGGTATTTGGATCATTACGAAGTCATAAATTATCAAAATTAATAAGAATAAATCTGTTATTTATAATTTTAATAACACTTGAGTAAACAGACTGTGTCCACAATGCAATTACTTGTTATATATTTAAAAAATACAAATTTGTAATGAGTTATTTTAACAGTTACACGCCCGTTGCTAAAGTACCGCGATACTGGGATATTGCATTCCCGGTCGTTTCTTCGGCTGTACGAGCGAGAAGAGGACCACTTTTTTGATCGACTCATAACCACTTGCGAGACTTTGACCAGCAATTAAACCCTACTATGTTCGATCAATGGGTTCCCCGGCATCGCATTCCGGTGACGGAGTCTATGTAAAGAAACTTAGAAGATACGCTGCTTCGCTAACGCTGCGCCCGTGAATTAACGTTGACGTTATTAGATCTAATTTGACGTGCGCCGTATAGCGGTTAGTGTATGATTTTAATTGTTCATAGTTTTTTTATTTGATGTTTTATTTTTCTGATATTTTGTAAAAATATGCCGGACATATTCCGATTTAAGCTTGTGTAATTTTATTTGTGGTATCTTGAATAATATAAAAACTATAACAAAAGTCTACGTTATTTTGGATCATCCCTCGTAGACTCCGTCCCGGCTCTGGCTATTCAGTTTACTACGCTAATTAAATCAACAGGAAATTTAAAAAATCTTTGGCGAACAAACACATGTAAACAATCAGGCGCGTAGGAGCAGAGGCCGCAGGAGCCGCGGCCCCAACATTTCGGCAAGTTGTTGCTCCGACGGCCAAGACTTCAAAAAGGGTTCTTTGGAGATTATGCAATGCCACAAACAGTAAAATCGTGCCATAAAATCGTCGCTTTTACCTGGAAATCGTTTAGCAAATACACAGCCAAGTGTCAACTTCAAGGAAACGGTGATGTGTCGCGGGATTTCCTCAGTGTGTTAAAGCCACGGTTGAGTAAGGAGCTACTCCTAGTTGAATGTATCGAAATAAGTAGCGCAAAACGATGTCGTATTCGAAGACCTTAATCGGAAAATTTCAAGAAAGCGCTCAAGTTTGTATAATATTTTATTTAAACTAGAACTCTGCGAGTCGGATGACAAAATTTTTGTTAGTCGACATAAAAAATGTTAATTAGTTTTTGGTTGTACAGTTATTAGCAATTTATTTGCACAAAGAGATCTATGTTCTGGTATTATTGAAAGAATAGACGTTTAATTTACGAACCGTGATCTTATTGTTAATTGCAGTAGATCAGTAATCGAATATGATGATTTAAACGTTTTATATACACCAATGACTACATATAATTGTATAAGAAACTTATTAAACCGAAATATCAATGATATTATTATGAAGCCAAAATCATCTCCTCCGCGGCCCCAATGTTCAAATCGCTCCTACGCGCCTGACAATGTTTATTTCTTATATCAGATGTACCACTGGTTCAAAATGCCGTTATCTAATTGTTTTCATCTTTATAAAACCATATGCCTTACCCACGAGGCTTTACAACATCACCATGATATGTCAGACACAGGTCACAGGTCAATCATCGTTCATATTGTCCCACGTGGAAAAATTACAATCACGAAATACATTTATACAATGTAGACTTTAAACAAATTTAGACCTTTTGCGAAAGCTCTACTACTGGCGTAAATTAACCTCTGGCTCCGCCCCTGATAATCGTAACTTTAGATCGTAAACCCGAAAAGCGCATGGTATTGCAAGTAATAATTAAATAAAATCGCATTACTGTAAACGTAACTAAAATATATAAAAGCTATTTTATCATGGATAGCCACATTTAAAATAACATAGCCTTTATTCCATAAATCTCGCGAAACATTTTTCTGGAAGTCCCCGTTGGAGACCTCGGAAAACTTACTTCTTGCCCTGATTCGGTACCTACTATGCAGTATTGCGCGCGACTGCAATCCGGTTCTAGCTAGACTTTTCGGGCTACATTCAACAATTTTCTTGGAATGAGGCTTGGTTTCATGTTAGTTAGCGAGCGGATAAAATTCAAAAACATTGGCAAGATATTCATGATTATCGAACAGCTCCGTCTTAAATACATTCAGCTACTTTATAGTACTCATGAATATCCATTTATTATTAAATAAGAGACGACTTCGCGTCAACAATATCTCCATAAGATTTCATGAAAAAATACAACATATGGAATCCACGACAACATATGGAGCCCAATTTGAATTTGTTTATATCTGGTGATTTCTCGTCTTTGTGACCAAAACAAACTGACCGTTAGGGTCCTCCTAATTGTAAATTTTCATTATATGACAAAATTGTACCAGTATCTTATCGGTATAACCAAAATCTAGCGATAAACGACAGATGGAGACAATGTTGACAGATTTAGGTCAGCACTAGAAAAACGATTTCTCCACGAATATTCCAGGTACAAAACTAAACTTTGCATCTTCAGACTCCGAAATGTATACCACGGCGAATAGCATTGAGATTGTTTCAAAATCCTGCATTGAAATATTAACTTTGATAAAAAAACAAAGTCACCTACCATTTTCTCGTCGATTTTCGACTAACATATGGATTCCCGGAAGTACAACATATTATTTTAGGCGGAGCCCACTTTGAAATACATATGTTGGTCTACCCCCTGTGTTGACCTTGAGCCAGCCAGGTTGGAACATGGGTTCTGCACATCAGGTTCACGAACTGAACATTTCACTTAAGTTTCATGATATTCATTCCAGGGGTTCAAAAGATATGAACTGGACACGAATTGCATGGTTCAAATCTTCAAACACCATTGGTGACCTTGACATTGAGCCGGTCATGTTGGAATATGGGTTCTGCACGTCGTATTGATGGGGAGAACATTTGACTAAAGTTTCATGAAATTCGTTTTAGGGGTTGAAAAGATACAGACCGGACACAAAACATGCAACTTGCCCTTCCATCATGTTCTCGCGATCTCGCATCGTGCTTTTGCGATTTCGCATAGTGTTTTCATGATCTTTCTCGTTCAAGTTTTCTTGGTCTCGTTCAAGAGGTCGACAGGGCGAAACACGATGACCCCACGGAACACCGTAGAAGTCAGATTTAATTCTTGGACTAGGCACGATCTCAAACGTTCATTACGACGCGTACATTCTAGATTGCGTACCCAAAGTGCGCCTTAATTTAGCATCAGTACCTGTACCCGTCCGTCTATGGTCCTTATAGATAGAGAAAAGGACACAATCTCATCATAAAGTAAATAAAAAATATCGACATTCTTTTACAATGTCACGTTCCGTAGCGCGATTTTATTGATAAAAATAACACAAAATCGTAGATTATAAGTTCAAATAATTCGACAACATTGGATAGATGCAACGTTGTACGTATGGTGGTATGTTGTTCTTAAAGTATAAAATAAAGTTCGATTTTGGTGATCGGCAGAAAACTGAGAAGGCGAAGCGAGTCTCCAAAATTGAACTAAAAACCGTTTGTGCATTTAAATTTATTTATCATCGCTACAGAAGAGTATTAGTCATTTTAGATTTTCGGAGGCTAGGGCAAGATACAGCGGAATTTAAGGATTATCCCTAGATAATTTTTAGGATGGTGGATAGATTCTATACACTGGACCGCGATTCAAAATTAGTATTTTTAGTTGAAGTAGCGGGGGATCCCTAGACACAGAGATCGACTCGTTATCTACTGAGCTATTTATGCTCCCAAACTCTTATTAATTTCAAATTGGTGTTTGCAGCTATCGTTATATCTTATAGAAAGTAAGCGCATGCACCACATACACAAGAAATACGATGATTAAGCTGACTGATGTACGAGGGATGATCCAAAATAACGTAGACTTTTGTCATTGCATTTTCATTTGAAACACGTTGGCAATACATTATATACTAAATCAGAACACAAACGTAACAAACTGAGCTAAAATATTTATATATTTAATCGATTTCAAAAGCGCGTCGCTTATTTGAATGACCATGGTAACACGTAGGCGGCGCACGCCGTTGCCATTGTACTTTATAAAGCATATACCTGTCAATAAACAACAACACTACTAGTGGTAAAAGAGCCAAACTTCGCACCGTCAATGCACGGTATACAAATGATGTCGTGCCGAAATTTTACATCATTCTGACTATGCGTTTTATAAACGGTCAATATTTAAGAGAGCTATCATCAACGTTTAAACGTCAGAAATGTCGCCGTCAGATCGCCCGGAAATACGCTCTATTATAATATTCTGTCATGGTCTTTGAAAATCACCTCATGAAAAGCTGTAATAATTTGGCAGACGCAAGTGAAAACTTCCCTAAGTCGAGCTCTCGTTTTTAAGTGGTACCAGTGTTTCTATACGGTCAGAAGAGCCATTAAATAGGCATGGGGTAAGGAAAAAAGAAAAAATCTGCGTGACGGCAGTGACGTCAAGCCGGTAGGCAATTGAAGCGAACTAAAGTCTAACTGTTGTGGCGCTTTTCGACCTGTTGTAGACTGGATGAGGTACCGTGCATCGGATATTGCTGAACAATTGACATTTTTAAAGGTGTGTTAATAATTAATTAACAAATATGTTTTTCAAAAAATGTTTTTGTTTGGTATTTGGATCATTACGAAGTCATAAATTATCAAAATTAATAAGAATAAATCTGTTATTTATAATTTTAATAACACTTGAGTAAACAGACTGTGTCCACAATGCAATTACTTGTTATATATTTAAAAAATACAAATTTGTAATGGGTTATTTTAACAGTTACACGCCCGTTGCTAAAGTACCGCGATACTGGGATATTGCATTCCCGGTCGTTTCTTCGGCTGTACGAGCGAGAAGAGGACCACTTTTTTGATCGTTCATAACAACTTGCGAGACTTTGACCAGCAATTAAACCCTACTTTGTTCGATCAATGGGTTCCCCGGCATCGCATTCCGGTGACGGAGTCTATGTAAAGAAACTTAGAAGATACGCTGCTTCGCTAACGCTGCGCCCGTGAATTAACGTTGACGTTATTAGATCTAATTTGACGTGCGTCGTATAGCGGTTAGTGTATGATTTTAATTGTTCATAGTTTTTTTATTTGATGTTTTATTTTTCTGATATTTTGTAAAAACATGCCGGACATATTCCGATTTAAGCTTGTGTAATTTTATTTGTGGTATCTTGAATAATATAAAAACTATAACAAAAGTCTACGTTATTTTGGATCATCCCTCGTAGACTCCGTCCCGGCTCTGGCTATTCAGTTTACTACGCTAATTAAATCAACAGGAAATTTAAAAAATCTTTGGCGAACAAACACATGTAAACAATCAGGCGCGTAGGAGCAGAGGCCGCAGGAGCCGCGGCTCAATATTTCGGCAAGTTGTTGCTCCGACGGCCAAGACTTCAAAAAGGGTTCTTTGGAGATTATGCAATGCCACAAACAGTAAAATCGTGCCATAAAATCGTCGCTTTTACCTGGAAATCGTTTAGCAAATACACAGCCAAGTGTCAACTTCAAGGAAACGGTGATGTGTCGCGGGATTTCCTCAGTGTGTTAAAGCGGTTGAGTAAGGAGCTACTCCTAGTTGAATGTATCGAAATAAGAAAGCGCTCAAATTTGTATAATATTTTATTTAAACTAGAACTCTGCGAGTCGGATGACAAAATTTTTGTTAGTCGACATAAAAAATGTTAATTAGTTTTTGGTTGTACAGTTATTAGCAATTTATTTGCACAAAGAGATCTATGTTCTGGTATTATTGAAAGAATAGACGTTTAATTTACGAACCGTGATCGAATTGTTAATTGCAGTAGATCAGTAATCGAATATGATGATTTAAACGTTTTATATACACCAATGACTACATATAATTGTATAAGAAACTTATTAAACCGAAATATCAATGATATTATTATGAAGCCAAAATCATCTCCTCCGCGGCCCCAATGTTCAAATCGCTCCTACGCGCCTGACAATGTTTATTTCTTATATCAGATTTACCACTGGTTCAAAATGCCGTTATCTAATTGTTTTCATCTTTATAAAACCATATGCCTTACCCACGAGGCTTTACAACATCACCATGATATGTCAGACACAGGTCACTCATCGTTCATATTGTCCCACGTGGAAAAATTACAATCACGAAATACATTTATACAATGTAGACTTTAAACAAATTTAGACCTTTTGCGAAAGCTCTACTACTGGCGTAAATTAACCTCTGGCTCCGCCCCTGATAATCGTAACTTTAGATCGTAAACCCGAAAAGCGCATGGTATTGCAAGTAATAATTAAATAAAATCGCATTACTGTAAACGTAACTAAAATATATAAAAGCTATTTTATCATGGATAGCCACATTTAAAATAACATAGCCTTTATTCCATAAATCTCGCGAAACATTTATTCTGGAAGTCCCCGTTGGAGACCTCGGAAAACTTACTTCTTGCCCTGATTCGGTACCTACTATGCAGTATTGCGCGCGACTGCAATCCGGTTCTAGCTAGACTTTTCGGGCTACATTCAACAATTTTCTTGGAATGAGGCTTGGTTTCATGTTAGTTAGCGAGCGGATAAAATTCAAAAACATTGTCGTTATGAGGATGTGAACTAAAGATGGCTTCTCCGATGCCATATGTTTGAAACATACTGCAGAAGGTTATGTTTCATCCCAGTATGGTGCCGTCATTGACCATATGAGCTTCGTGATAATTTTAAGTGAAAATTCTCTATCGGAATAATTTTTCTTGGATTCCTGGTGTTCAAGGTAAGAAATTTTGTTGTAAACAGCCTATTTCTTGAAATTGAATGTGACTTAATTTTAGCTTTTATTGACAATAATCCGTATTATTTTCGTCAAGATTTAATGTTCGTTCAAATCGGCATCGTAGACTGCATCGAATTTCCTTCATAGATTTAATTAAAAACTCCTCCATTTTTATTTCAAATATTTAATGATCACAACTACGCGGATTAATGAATGTGAGACATCCCCTCAGCTACTTACTTTTATTTCCTTGGTAATCCTCGTGACGTTTGCCGGCGAACCTCCGACAAAGAGAATTTTCGAATGGCATCCAAAATAAACAATGTAAATTTCCCATAGGGTGGAAACAAACACAAATAACTTCGTAACTGAACAAAATATCAAAAATCTAAGGAAAGACCACCCCATGGATTTTTTTCTGCGTCGGTTGGTGGTATTCTTTTTTTAAAACGATGCATGATAAATTCAGAAAATGTGTTTCACGGTTAGGTGGGACAGACTTTAATAAACAATATGTTTTAACAGTACATGTAATACTTCTTATCCTTTTATATTTCAGGACGTTTCTTCTCTGCCAGGGGAAGGGGCCCAACCCCTATAATTTTGGGGAAAATAGGGTCATTTTTACACAGAAGGGGAATTAACAAACCTAATGTTAAGTCACTTTCTGGGGAAAACTGCATGATATTAAAGGAATTTTCTGAGGGGAAGGTGCCCATAAACAACCCCTACTAAAGAAGGAAAAAAGCCCTGTATTTATATCACAACCCACTTATAAATATGCTTTTCTATAAATCTGATACTGCTTTGTTAGGCATTTAAGGGTTAACAGTTTTCAAATTTAATTTGCCTTGTCATGTACTCGTAAAACTGTGTCTTTTGAAATATGACATCACTCCTTAAAATGATATTTTAACACTTAACTCCAGAGATACACATTTTATGGCTTGTCCAGGCACATATTTTTTGCACCTGACAAGGATCAAAAATGTACTTGTTTTAATTATTTAAGTTAATTCTGACAAAGAAGTAAACAGTGTCCTGATGGCACAAATGTGCAGGATTATCTGGATTTACACTGGTCTCACAAACCACAAAGCCCCGCAGAAATGGAGTCATAAATAAGTTTCAATGACATTGCATAATATGAATTTTGTGAATCGAATGATATTTAATAAAATAATTGCAGCAAATTCACCAAAGAGTTACAGAAATAATAGATTTGTACTATATTTCTTTAAAAATTAAGCAACAAATAAAGCCTCGAAAAATATTGCCAACAGCACATTTTGCTGTGCTTTGGCTCAAAATCACATTCAACTGAAGTTAAAGAAAACAAAAAATGCCTGTAAGATTGCACTGCCTTAATTTAAGATGAGAACTAGGCGAGCCTGAATTGCTCCCCTGATTCAATTAACCCTTTTCCCTCATGGTATGAGTTTACCTCAGTGATCTGATCTGGATCTACACACAGAATTAGTCCAATGAATCAAACAGTGGTAAGTGAAGATCCTAGTCAGGTTGCATGGTGATCAGGATCAACAGGGGTTCAACATCGAATGGAAGCCGTTTCCATGGAAAATTGAAGGCCTTAAAAAATTTTCTAGCATGAGCAGAAAAAACATATGTCAGTATCTTAATGGGTGTTAGTGTGACACTGGTGTCATATCTGTATCTTTGTCAGAAAAAAAAAACAACGCAAGAGCTCTCAGAAGAAACAGCACATTCAACTATTTGAATTATATCCAGGACTTTTTTTTTCAGTCAATTTTATAGCTGATATTCGGTCATGTTTCCAATGGCAAATCATATACATTTTTCCCAATTTAGAGTAGAAAATTTCTCAAAAGAATCAATTAAAAATGTTGAAAAAAAGTGTTACTTATATCATTTTATTAATAAAGTATTGTAGCTTGTTAGTTAATAAGGCATCATTTGTTTCTTTATTCCAGAAATTATTGTTAATATTAAGTATGTGTAAACGTTTTTATTTCCAAAAGATGCAAAAAATCCTAACACAAAATTTCCTAATTCCAGGTATATGGTTCATATTCCCAATATGGGTAAAAAAAGCCTTACATCATTGGAAATATACTAAATTTTGAAAATACTTCAGAGGAGTTATTGGAATGTTTAGAAATGCAGTGGGTTATGGTGTTGGACATTTACTTTAGGTTATCAATTACACAAGTAATGCTTAAGATATAGGCCAACTGAATAAAAACATTAAAAAAATCCCAGTTAAAAAAGGATGTAAATGTTGAAGACATTTCAAAAATAGTTTAATAGTTGATACTGCAAGTTGTTTCAAAACATACACTTGGAAACTAATGCCAGGTTGAGGTGGACAGCTACCTTATTCTCCGAAAAGTCAAGATTTTGATAATATGATAGGCAAAACTCTGTCAAATGTAACCGGACCTATAGAGTTTGGATAAATCACAACCTTGATGTTGTAAGATGTATATTTTGAAAATCTGATATAGGAACTTCTAAGAAATTGATTGCAAAATTATAGCAACATTAAAGTCCACAACACTTATTGTAAATGTGAGTCAAAGGTTGGTGATAGTAAAAGGTATTTTGATTTCATCTTAAATATTCAGGTTAAAATATTTTCACTGAATAACCCTTTACTCCAAACATACCACTTGTACAACTGGTGTAGATCCAGATCAGCCAGCACATCATTGCAATCTGATCTATAGCTATTCATTTTGCCTCTTGTCAGAAATAATCCAATAAAATTAAAAGCAAACTGTGTAGATCCTGATCAGATCCTGATCAAACAACTGTACCAGCTGATCTAGTTTACACTGATTGCCCATGGGATAACAGCCATATCCCATGAAGAAAAGGAGTTAAGCTGTATTTGCGAAAACAAACAAGTATGATAGTCACATTTAATGCAAAGAAAATCTTATCGTTTATGCAAACAGTAATATTGTGTAATAAATATGAGGTGTCACAACTTGGTTAGACAAACACAGTTAAGTTTCTTTTATCCCTGTCATCGTGTTCTTGCTGATTTTACTCCAGGAGCTCTGGTCTCGGTAAGATCATCGAGTACCCGCCCTTTGGCTTTGCAATGCTATTAGATTCTTATGTTTTATATGTTTGTTTGCTTTTGCATGCAACATTGTTGAGCCGATAAGTGGGTTGGAGTGGTTTCACCAAGACAACTTGTATTTGCTTTGTGATTTGAGAACCTGTTTGGGCAAGTGTGAGGTTGGTGCACCCTAGAACCTGGTTTAAACCCCTAGTGGCAATTTGATTTGCCACTGACCGTTCCAAGGCGGTAACCCCTCGGATTCTCATATTTGTTAATTGTTAGTGGTGTCTCTTTTGAAACTGATCATTTTATTAACTATGCTCTCTCCTTCTCTTCTTCTTGACTGTGTGGTGAGGCTGTTTTTTTTCTGAATGTGGCGATTCCTGATATGCATATTTCACCTTTCTATTATGTATCAGAAACATTCAGGTTTTAAGCTACATTTATTTCCCATCTTTCGTGATTCTTTCTGATAAAAATGACGAGAAATCAATATTATCCAATGAACTTAACCTTGTCAGAGAATCAGGATTAATCGGACAGGAGAGGTGTATTTGACTTAGACTCTGGAATGTCGTCTTGACGAATAAATAAACTCATCTGAAACGACAGTGTCAGTCGCCAAAGAACCTTGAATGGTTGCTTGGCTCTTTTACGAGCTAATGTTTGCCTATTCTAAGCCAAAAAATTCTCTCCTTTCAATTTTAATCTCATTTTTCTTCTCTGCTCCACAGTTGATTCCAAGCTGTTTATAATCTATAGTTCTATAATCTTTTGACTGATCGAAAAAAAACGTCATTTTCCAAAGAGACATAATTAGATTTCTGACGTGCATCAAAAAATCCAAAAATCTGCAATTACTTCAGGCTCGGTTTGATTGAGCCAGGTAATAAACAGTAGTGCAATTATTTAATGGTTCCATCTAACTTATCTGGTTCTTTTGAAACTCTCAAGTGTTCGTAAAATGATCTAGAACCTTTGTTCTTTTTTAAAGAAGAATCGCAATATAGGCATTAGTATACATGTTTATTTTTACATTCGTAGTCTTTTCGGTGTTGTTAACGATTTCCTGACTCCATTATAATGGTATAAAAAGGTGCTGTGAATTCTGTAACGTTCTTTTAATTGTTCGAATGTTAACAAATGACCATCTTCCCCGTACAGGTCGATAACATTAATAACATTTTTTTGTATCAACTATCAAAATACAGTGAACCGTTTACCATTTTGTTTTTTCCATAATGGAGAAAAAAGCATTTGATTTAAATCATTAATGTGTACATTACTACACATTAAGTGCCAACTACATAGTACATTTTTCCAGAACGGGTTGGAAAGAGTATTTGATAATTCAATTGAAAAGTTTGATCCTAAGTTCAATAAATGTTTTAAATTAAATAATGCCAGACTTTCCCAACTATCACAATTATTTAACAGTAACCTTTTCAACCAACTTATTTTATGGCATTAATAAAACTTTTAATATCGATCATTCCAAAACCGCCGTGTCTTTCATTAATAAATTTCGTTTAATTCTATCGGGCCCATTACTCCAAATAAATATAAAACACATTTGTTCTAATTGTTTTATTATTTCTCTTGGAGGATCTGGAAGTACATTTAAACGAAAACAATTGAAAACAGATATTTGCTAATTTAAAAACTATTAAAGAAATAAAACTACAAAATTTTCAATTTAAAATAAACAACAAAATTTTGGTTACAAAAAAACATTTCTATTTTAGATAAAAAGAGGAATAGATGAATTGTGTTCTTATTGTAAACAAACTAGGGAAAACATCGAACATCTCTTCTTAGAATGTCCGAGTACACATCTTTTTCTAACGAGAGTTCAAAAATGGCTTGTAGAGCAATGTAGCGTAGATTTTTCTTCGAACAACAGGCATTTTATTTTCTCTTTTTTCAGGAAAAAATGTATTAGAAATTATTTATCTGTTCTCGTTAAACACTAAATATATAGGTCAAAATTTAGAGAAAACTGTGATACTCATCTATCTGTTCAATTTTTTAAGACATATCTAAAACAAAAACTAGAGTAAAAACACTATATCGCAAAGTTACAAGGAAAACAAGACACTTTCAGTCAAAAGTTTGGAACAATATACAGGAAAGTTAAAGAATCCAAAACCATAATTATCCTGACAAAACACTGAGAAAGTTCTAATTTTGTATTTCTGAATAACCGTATTTAAATATCTAGATGCACAAAATATCCAAACTTTAAAAATTCAAATAGAATGTGCAAGGTTCGCTAGTTCAGAGTCGTTTTATATACGTTAAATATACTTATTTTCTGAGAAAATCTTACATTATATCATTACGAGTATTATATATAATAATGCCTTATAATTGCATTTAAAATAACATGTTATATGTATTGTATATATACGAGTATTTTGAAATAAACAAGGTTACCCGGATAGGGGCCTCAAACTATAAAAAATAAAAAAAATAAAAATAAACAGTTACTGTAGTGCAATAGCCATTTTCTTTTACATAGCCATAGCCCTAGCCGTCTTCATATGCATTGATTATATATTTAACAACCTTCAAAGTTTCATTAAAATATAAGAAGGTAAAACAATTGGACATTTTGAAATTGTAGCGACCGTTATAGCACAGCTAAATCAGGAATCCACTCAGAAAAGTTGTTGAAGGTTGAAATATTCCTATTTTATGATACATATCCATACATTAATTTCATAAACACGATTTATGGGTATGTAACATCTACTATAGTCTGTCCCACTGAGTTTCTGACCTTCGGTATTTTTACATTAAAAGGAAATAAACATGAAAATAATACGTAAATATAATCATTAAATAAATATCTCCAGACCGTTTTTTCACTTTTTTTATCATTGTCATATTTTCTCTTATATTCACATTTTTATAAGTTTTCCCATCCGCTCTAACGTTAAAATGTCGAGGTACGAAAAGGCGCGTGACGTCATGTATACAAATAAAGATGGGGGACATGACAAACATGACGTTTTAATTAAGTTAACAACTGAAACTGAAATTATCCAGAACTATTATTTAAAATCGGAGACATAACGTCACCAACACTTATAGAATATTACAATTATCGCTTAAGGCCGGTATTCCATAGTTCCTTGATCCGTGTCCGCGTCCGTGTCCGCGATTTTTCACTTACCAAAGATATCGCTGGGTAAATTCCATACCTACCTCCGTGTCCGTCCAACGCTTAGGCCGCTATTTCATACCTCCGTGTGCGTGTCTGCGACGTGGAACGGACACAGAGGTATGGAATAAACCCAACGTTATCTTTGGTGAGTGAAAAGTCGCGGACGCGGAACGGACACGGAGGTATGGAATATACCTAAGGCCGGTATTCCCTGGTTCCGTGATGCGTGGTCCGCGTCCGTGTCCGCGATTTTTCACCAACTACAGATATCGTTGGGTATATTCCATACCTCCGTGTCCGTTCCGGGTCTGTATTCGTGAAACGGACACGGAGGTATGGAATATACCCAACGATATCTTTAGTGAGTGAAAAATCGCGGACACGGACGCGGACACGGATCACGCATCACGGAACCATGGAATACAGGCCTAAGCCCCGGTTACAAACCGCCGTACTTGCAAGTGCGTGCTGTCTACGTGCAAATACGTGGGCAAAATTCAGGGATCCGTACCTGGCGAGTACCGCCTCCGTACGGATTTGGGAGCACGCAGAGACTCCGTAGCATTTTTGTTGCATGCAAAACTTTCTCTGCGTTCGAGCTGTTACGGATTCACCCCCAGTGCGGGTGACATACGTGCCCTGTACGTCTTCGAGCAAATAAGGCCGGTATTCCATAGTTCCGTGATGCGTAATCCGTGTCTGTGTGTGTCCGCGTCCGTGATTTTTCACTCACCAAAGATATCGTTGGGTATATACCATACCTCTGTGTCCGTTCCACGTCGCAAACACGGACACGGACGCGTTTCATTCATGCGCATCTTTCTAAGACCAAAAAAGACAGAAAGATGAAAACTTTACACATGCTGCGCGCAAAAAGCGTGCATTTCGTGCAAATCTTACTTGTTCATGGCACACGTCTGACGTATTGTTAACGTTTGATTGTACGTCATATGTTTGTGATGTAAAAGGCAAACAAACAGCGTGCATTTCGAGAAATCATTTGTGTTTTACAGCTAAATATCCATGCATCTTATATTATTGTCAGCGTTTGAGTGTTGGTCATATGCATTATGCTGGGAATCGGCCAAAATGCATTTTTATAAAATGTTTAAACTTTAAACATTGTGGAATCAATTGGCGATACTTATCAGTGTTTAAGAATTTAAGATTCCTGGTACAGCTGATTGTTCTCTTCACAGGTATATGTTAATCTTTTTTATAGATTTATTTACAAATTGTTCATTAACAAACTAAGTGAACGCTACTATTTAAATTTGACATCCGACAGTGCGAAGAAATGAACCCGAGTGATGATGGTTAACGCAAACGGCGGAAGGAGGGTTGAAATTTTCGGCTAGGCTGGTCTGACGATATTCTCTATTCCTATCATATCAGAAGACAGACAGGGTAACATGAGTAACAAAACAGGGCATTTTTGTCATGCTTAAAACGCCAAGGGATTTTTCATATCGCTTGAAAACGAAGTAAAACGCGATACAAAAAGAATCGCCGAGCATTGAGCCGAAAGATTACGATAACGAGCCCCTACAACCCCACACGTAACTTTTTTAATTTGGAAGTTAATAATTTAATACACGACTAAATACATTTGTTAACTTCCTCATTATCTGAAACATAATAGGGCCTACCCACTAAGTAAATATATTCCTTAAGGCATTTTTATTCCATTATACAAAAACGAAATATTCATCGTTGTAGCAAACGTCAAACTTCCGGTCGTATGCAGCAGTCCTTGCTCGCTAACGAAAATGGATAATTATTAAAAACATACCGCTTATGATAATTATATGAAGCAGCACGATCATACGTGATTCCTCGTGTTTGTACTTCCGCTGTACAACATAAAATATGTCTGTAATTATCTTACGATATAACTGATTGTATTGCGTTTTGCAAGAGTGATTGAGAAATTTAATCAAAACATCGCGAATCAGATTGGAATTTTTAATACATGTAAATTAGGTATTTTGTCTTGTTCGTCAGTCCGGATGATATGAACATTTTGACAGTCAAAATAACGTTTGAGAATTTCCCCGCTCTGTTTCAATCGCGATGACGTCACGCGTTACCTCACAAAATGGAGATCAATACAGTAAACAATGGCAACATGCCATAGGGAATTTAAATTTTGCGATTGTAAGCTTGATTAAAATTTTTAAGAAAAATCCAGGATTTTGCAACATAGGAGTTTTTTGTATTTCATAAAACAGTTATTACTTTTTAGATTTGTTGCGTTATAAGGAAGAAATGGCCTCTTTTCGAGGGTCACAAATGAGCTGGGACAAACTATAGTAACGCTATATCGAAAAACCCCAAATAATCAACATATCTTGATGGATTACATACAATTATAATTTTATTAATGCATTAAAAACAGTCAAATATTTGCTTCAGTTGTGGAAGCTTATTTCTCTTATTTGGTAGACAATTCTTTTTATGATCAAATGGTGACCTTAACTATATTGATAGAACTTGATAAAACTAGCATTTTTTCTTTCGCAAGCAATTTAAAATACAAACAGGTTGTGATGGGTCGGCGGCCACGATGGCATCGGCATCATTGTCTGGTTGTCATCCGAAACTTGAAATACATTAATTGCATCAACATGGCTATTTTTGGCGAGAAAGTGTAAAAAGTGTTTAAAAAATGAATCATAGGAAAATACACCTTTCTGCCCAAATTTGAATTAGTTAACCGTTTACTCCGCGGTTTCGTCTGTTTCTACACTGGTCGCTTTCTAGTCAGAAATAAACTATTGAATATTAAGCAATCATTGATCAGATAGCAAGGATCTGACGGTAGAATTTGATCTGCACTCTTTGCTCATGGGATAACAGCAATATCCAATAGAGGAAATGGTAAAGACGTAATAAATGCTCTTATGACATAGAACATACTAAAAATTCCTTTTTTCATCAAATCTTTCACTAATCTGAAATAGTCTAAAAAGTTAAGACATGTAGATGTATCTAGTTAACTCTGATCTTCAGAACAATCATATGCGGAGAATCGAGAATCGGGTTGTTTAAAAGTAAGAAATGTATCAATTCATTCTTACTTTCGGTTTTAAGGACTTATGATTTTCCTTAATTGCCAAAATCCTGATATCATTTTTGACAAATGACATATAAAGTATATAAGTGCTTAAGAGATGTAATCATTGCTTTTGTAATGCTTTTGTAGATGTTGTGGACGCACAGCAATTTCAGAGTTATGATTAAATCGATATTTTTCTGTATTTATATGTGAACAATGATAAGATATCATTCGTTTATCTACCATGAACAAGCGAACATACATATATTTACTGGAAACTTCGTTTCTGTTTCTTCGTTATAATTAAGCTGGCATTATGCCGAATATATATGGAATATTATAACAGTATGCATTCTGTAGGTTCGTATTTTTCGAGTTGGGTATGTGAACGATATCGCGCGAGATCGAAGGTCGAGCGTGATGTCGTCTACATACGCAACGAGAAATCCAATCGTGTTTTCGGGTTACAGCATTTAAATGGCGCTACCATCTGGGTTCGAAGTACGAGCACCAAAAACGTCTGTGTAACGTTTTCGGACTCCGAAATATTACGCTGTGTTTTTTTAGTGGTTTTACATCCGCTCTAGCGCTCGCCGACAATCTAGAGCTCTGAAATTTCGGCCATAAGCTCATCTCAGAGACCTCTAAACACCGTGCAAATTTCAAAGAGATTGGATTATTCCAAAGGTACTTTATCTAGGGAAAACTGCCGAAAGAACAGGCATTTTTGCCCCCTAAAACGCGCATTGAAAACCGACGCATACAAGCTCCATTTAATTGCAGTAACTGGACCAAAAAGCGGTTTCCGGTCGTCCATCATCAGTGCGTAGAAATTTTACGCTGTGTTTTTTAGTGGTTTTACACCCGCCCTAGCGCTCGCCGACGGTCTAGAGCTCTGAAATTCCGGCCATAAGCTCACCTCAGAGACCTCTAAACACCGCCGTGCAAATTCAAGAGATTGGATTATTCCAACTGTACTTTATATAGGGAAATCTGCCGAAAAAACAGCCATTTTTTCAAATGCTTTTGCCCTCAAAAACGCGCATTGAAAACCGACGCACACAAGCTCCATTTAATTGCAGTAACTCGAACCAAAAACGGTTTCCGGTCGTTCATCATCAGTGCCACACGACCCAATCGTTTTTTCGGGTTGCTGCATTTAAATGGCGCTACCATCTGGGTTCGAAGTACGAGCACCAAATACGTCTGTATAACGTTTTCGGACTTTGAAATTTTACGCTGTGTTTTTCTTAGTGGTTTTACACCCGCCCTAGCGCTCGCCGACGTTCTAGAGCTCTGAAATTCCGGCCATAAGCTCACCTCAGAGACCTCTAAACACCGTGCAAATTTCAAAGAGATTGGATTAATCCAACTGTACTTTATATATGGAAAACTGCCGAAAAAACAGCCATTTTTTCAAAAGCTTTTGCCCTCAAAAACGCGCATTGAAAACCGACGCACACAAGCTCCATTTATTTGCAGTTACTCAAACCAAAAGCGGTTTCCGGTCGTTCATCATCAGTGCCACACGACCCAATCGTTTTTTCGGGTTGCAGCATTTAAATGGCGCTACCATCTGGGTTCGTAGTACAAGCACCAAATACGTCTGTATAACGTTTTCGGACTTTGAAATTTTACGCTGTGTTTTTTAGTGGTTTTACACCCGCCCTAGCGCTCGCCGACGGTCTAGAGCTCTGAAATTCCGGCCATAAGCTCACCTCAGAGATCTCTAAGTACCGTGCAAATTTCAAAGAGATTGGATTATTCCAACTGTACTTTATATAGGGAAAACTGCCGAAAAAACAGCCATTTTTTCAAATGCTTTTGCCCTCAAAAACGCGCATTGAAAACCGACGCACACAAGCTCCATTTAATTGCAGCAACTCGAACCAAAAGCGGTTTCCGGTCGTTCATCATCAGTGCCACACGACCCAAGCGTTTTTTCGGGTTGCTGCATTTAAATGGCGCTACCATCTGGGTTCGAAGTACGAGCACCAAATACGTCTGTATAACGTTTTCGGACTTTGAAATTTTACGCTGTGTTTTTTTTAGTGGTTTTACACCCGCCCTAGCGCTCGCCGACGGTCTAGAGCTCTGAAATTCCGGCCATAAGCTCACCTCAGAGACCTCTAAACACCGTGCAAATTTCAAAGAGATTGGATTATTCCAACTGTACTTTTTATTGGGAAAACTGCCGAAAAAACAGCCATTTTTTCAAATGCTTTTGCCCTCAAAAACGCGCATTGAAAACCGACGCACACAAGCTCCATTTAATTGCAGCAACTCGAACCAAAAGCGGTTTCCGGTCGTTCATCATCAGTGCCACACGACCCAATCGTTTTTTCGGGTTGCTGCATTTAAATGGCGCTACCATCTGGGTTCGAAGTACGAGCACCAAATACGTCTGTATAACGTTTTCGGACTTTGAAATTTTACGCTGTGTTTTTTTTAGTGGTTTTACACCCGCCCTAGCGCTCGCCGACGGTCTAGAGCTCTGAAATTCCGGCCATAAGCTCACCTCAGAGACCTCTAAACACCGTGCAAATTTCAAAGAGATTGGATTATTCCAACTGTACTTTTTATTGGGAAAACTGCCGAAAAAACAGCCATTTTTTCAAATGCTTTTGCCCTCAAAAACGCGCATTGAAAACCGACGCACACAAGCTCCATTTAATTGCAGCAACTCGAACCAAAAGCGGTTTCCGGTCGTTCATCATCAGTGCCACACGACCCAAGCGTTTTTTCGGGTTGCTGCATTTAAATGGCGCTACCATCTGGGTTCGAAGTACGAGCACCAAATACGTCTGTATAACGTTTTCGGACTTTGAAATTTTACGCTGTGTTTTTTTTAGTGGTTTTACACCCGCCCTAGCGCTCGCCGACGGTCTAGAGCTCTGAAATTCCGGCCATAAGCTCACCTCAGAGACCTCTAAACACCGTGCAAATTTCAAAGAGATTGGATTATTCCAACTGTACTTTTTATTGGGAAAACTGCCGAAAAAACAGCCATTTTTTCAAATGCTTTTGCCCTCAAAAACGCGCATTGAAAACCGACGCACACAAGCTCCATTTAATTGCAGCAACTCGAACCAAAAGCGGTTTCCGGTCGTTCATCATCAGTGCCACACGACCCAAGCGTTTTTTCGGGTTGCTGCATTTAAATGGCGCTACCATCTGGGTTCGAAGTACGAGCACCAAATACGTCTGTATAACGTTTTCGGACTTTGAAATTTTACGCTGTGTTTTTTTTAGTGGTTTTACACCCGCCCTAGCGCTCGCCGACGGTCTAGAGCTCTGAAATTCCGGCCATAAGCTCACCTCAGAGACCTCTAAACACCGTGCAAATTTCAAAGAGATTGGATTATTCCAACTGTACTTTTTATTGGGAAAACTGCCGAAAAAACAGCCATTTTTTCAAATGCTTTTGCCCTCAAAAACGCGCATTGAAAACCGACGCACACAAGCTCCATTTAATTGCAGCAACTCGAACCAAAAGCGGTTTCCGGTCGTTCATCATCAGTGCCACACGACCCAAGCGTTTTTTCGGGTTGCTGCATTTAAATGGCGCTACCATCTGGGTTCGAAGTACGAGCACCAAATACGTCTGTATAACGTTTTCGGACTTTGAAATTTTACGCTGTGTTTTTTTTAGTGGTTTTACACCCGCCCTAGCGCTCGCCGACGGTCTAGAGCTCTGAAATTCCGGCCATAAGCTCACCTCAGAGACCTCTAAACACCGTGCAAATTTCAAAGAGATTGGATTATTCCAACTGTACTTTTTATTGGGAAAACTGCCGAAAAAACAGCCATTTTTTCAAATGCTTTTGCCCTCAAAAACGCGCATTGAAAACCGACGCACACAAGCTCCATTTAATTGCAGCAACTCGAACCAAAAGCGGTTTCCGGTCGTTCATCATCAGTGCCACACGACCCAAGCGTTTTTTCGGGTTGCTGCATTTAAATGGCGCTACCATCTGGGTTCGAAGTACGAGCACCAAATACGTCTGTATAACGTTTTCGGACTTTGAAATTTTACGCTGTGTTTTTTTTAGTGGTTTTACACCCGCCCTAGCGCTCGCCGACGGTCTAGAGCTCTGAAATTCCGGCCATAAGCTCACCTCAGAGACCTCTAAACACCGTGCAAATTTCAAAGAGATTGGATTATTCCAACTGTACTTTTTATTGGGAAAACTGCCGAAAAAACAGCCATTTTTTCAAATGCTTTTGCCCTCAAAAACGCGCATTGAAAACCGACGCACACAAGCTCCATTTAATTGCAGCAACTCGAACCAAAAGCGGTTTCCGGTCGTTCATCATCAGTGCCACACGACCCAAGCGTTTTTTCGGGTTGCTGCATTTAAATGGCGCTACCATCTGGGTTCGAAGTACGAGCACCAAATACGTCTGTATAACGTTTTCGGACTTTGAAATTTTACGCTGTGTTTTTTTTAGTGGTTTTACACCCGCCCTAGCGCTCGCCGACGGTCTAGAGCTCTGAAATTCCGGCCATAAGCTCACCTCAGAGACCTCTAAACACCGTGCAAATTTCAAAGAGATTGGATTATTCCAACTGTACTTTTTATTGGGAAAACTGCCGAAAAAACAGCCATTTTTTCAAATGCTTTTGCCCTCAAAAACGCGCATTGAAAACCGACGCACACAAGCTCCATTTAATTGCAGCAACTCGAACCAAAAGCGGTTTCCGGTCGTTCATCATCAGTGCCACACGACCCAAGCGTTTTTTCGGGTTGCTGCATTTAAATGGCGCTACCATCTGGGTTCGAAGTACGAGCACCAAATACGTCTGTATAACGTTTTCGGACTTTGAAATTTTACGCTGTGTTTTTTTTAGTGGTTTTACACCCGCCCTAGCGCTCGCCGACGGTCTAGAGCTCTGAAATTCCGGCCATAAGCTCACCTCAGAGACCTCTAAACACCGTGCAAATTTCAAAGAGATTGGATTATTCCAACTGTACTTTTTATTGGGAAAACTGCCGAAAAAACAGCCATTTTTTCAAATGCTTTTGCCCTCAAAAACGCGCATTGAAAACCGACGCACACAAGCTCCATTTAATTGCAGCAACTCGAACCAAAAGCGGTTTCCGGTCGTTCATCATCAGTGCCACACGACCCAAGCGTTTTTTCGGGTTGCTGCATTTAAATGGCGCTACCATCTGGGTTCGAAGTACGAGCACCAAATACGTCTGTATAACGTTTTCGGACTTTGAAATTTTACGCTGTGTTTTTTTTAGTGGTTTTACACCCGCCCTAGCGCTCGCCGACGGTCTAGAGCTCTGAAATTCCGGCCATAAGCTCACCTCAGAGACCTCTAAACACCGTGCAAATTTCAAAGAGATTGGATTATTCCAACTGTACTTTTTATTGGGAAAACTGCCGAAAAAACAGCCATTTTTTCAAATGCTTTTGCCCTCAAAAACGCGCATTGAAAACCGACGCACACAAGCTCCATTTAATTGCAGCAACTCGAACCAAAAGCGGTTTCCGGTCGTTCATCATCAGTGCCACACGACCCAAGCGTTTTTTCGGGTTGCTGCATTTAAATGGCGCTACCATCTGGGTTCGAAGTACGAGCACCAAATACGTCTGTATAACGTTTTCGGACTTTGAAATTTTACGCTGTGTTTTTTTTAGTGGTTTTACACCCGCCCTAGCGCTCGCCGACGGTCTAGAGCTCTGAAATTCCGGCCATAAGCTCACCTCAGAGACCTCTAAACACCGTGCAAATTTCAAAGAGATTGGATTATTCCAACTGTACTTTTTATTGGGAAAACTGCCGAAAAAACAGCCATTTTTTCAAATGCTTTTGCCCTCAAAAACGCGCATTGAAAACCGACGCACACAAGCTCCATTTAATTGCAGCAACTCGAACCAAAAGCGGTTTCCGGTCGTTCATCATCAGTGCCACACGACCCAAGCGTTTTTTCGGGTTGCTGCATTTAAATGGCGCTACCATCTGGGTTCGAAGTACGAGCACCAAATACGTCTGTATAACGTTTTCGGACTTTGAAATTTTACGCTGTGTTTTTTTTAGTGGTTTTACACCCGCCCTAGCGCTCGCCGACGGTCTAGAGCTCTGAAATTCCGGCCATAAGCTCACCTCAGAGACCTCTAAACACCGTGCAAATTTCAAAGAGATTGGATTATTCCAACTGTACTTTTTATTGGGAAAACTGCCGAAAAAACAGCCATTTTTTCAAATGCTTTTGCCCTCAAAAACGCGCATTGAAAACCGACGCACACAAGCTCCATTTAATTGCAGCAACTCGAACCAAAAGCGGTTTCCGGTCGTTCATCATCAGTGCCACACGACCCAAGCGTTTTTTCGGGTTGCTGCATTTAAATGGCGCTACCATCTGGGTTCGAAGTACGAGCACCAAATACGTCTGTATAACGTTTTCGGACTTTGAAATTTTACGCTGTGTTTTTTTTAGTGGTTTTACACCCGCCCTAGCGCTCGCCGACGGTCTAGAGCTCTGAAATTCCGGCCATAAGCTCACCTCAGAGACCTCTAAACACCGTGCAAATTTCAAAGAGATTGGATTATTCCAACTGTACTTTTTATTGGGAAAACTGCCGAAAAAACAGCCATTTTTTCAAATGCTTTTGCCCTCAAAAACGCGCATTGAAAACCGACGCACACAAGCTCCATTTAATTGCAGCAACTCGAACCAAAAGCGGTTTCCGGTCGTTCATCATCAGTGCCACACGACCCAAGCGTTTTTTCGGGTTGCTGCATTTAAATGGCGCTACCATCTGGGTTCGAAGTACGAGCACCAAATACGTCTGTATAACGTTTTCGGACTTTGAAATTTTACGCTGTGTTTTTTTTAGTGGTTTTACACCCGCCCTAGCGCTCGCCGACGGTCTAGAGCTCTGAAATTCCGGCCATAAGCTCACCTCAGAGACCTCTAAACACCGTGCAAATTTCAAAGAGATTGGATTATTCCAACTGTACTTTTTATTGGGAAAACTGCCGAAAAAACAGCCATTTTTTCAAATGCTTTTGCCCTCAAAAACGCGCATTGAAAACCGACGCACACAAGCTCCATTTAATTGCAGCAACTCGAACCAAAAGCGGTTTCCGGTCGTTCATCATCAGTGCCACACGACCCAAGCGTTTTTTCGGGTTGCTGCATTTAAATGGCGCTACCATCTGGGTTCGAAGTACGAGCACCAAATACGTCTGTATAACGTTTTCGGACTTTGAAATTTTACGCTGTGTTTTTTTTAGTGGTTTTACACCCGCCCTAGCGCTCGCCGACGGTCTAGAGCTCTGAAATTCCGGCCATAAGCTCACCTCAGAGACCTCTAAACACCGTGCAAATTTCAAAGAGATTGGATTATTCCAACTGTACTTTTTATTGGGAAAACTGCCGAAAAAACAGCCATTTTTTCAAATGCTTTTGCCCTCAAAAACGCGCATTGAAAACCGACGCACACAAGCTCCATTTAATTGCAGCAACTCGAACCAAAAGCGGTTTCCGGTCGTTCATCATCAGTGCCACACGACCCAAGCGTTTTTTCGGGTTGCTGCATTTAAATGGCGCTACCATCTGGGTTCGAAGTACGAGCACCAAATACGTCTGTATAACGTTTTCGGACTTTGAAATTTTACGCTGTGTTTTTTTTAGTGGTTTTACACCCGCCCTAGCGCTCGCCGACGGTCTAGAGCTCTGAAATTCCGGCCATAAGCTCACCTCAGAGACCTCTAAACACCGTGCAAATTTCAAAGAGATTGGATTATTCCAACTGTACTTTTTATTGGGAAAACTGCCGAAAAAACAGCCATTTTTTCAAATGCTTTTGCCCTCAAAAACGCGCATTGAAAACCGACGCACACAAGCTCCATTTAATTGCAGCAACTCGAACCAAAAGCGGTTTCCGGTCGTTCATCATCAGTGCCACACGACCCAAGCGTTTTTTCGGGTTGCTGCATTTAAATGGCGCTACCATCTGGGTTCGAAGTACGAGCACCAAATACGTCTGTATAACGTTTTCGGACTTTGAAATTTTACGCTGTGTTTTTTTTAGTGGTTTTACACCCGCCCTAGCGCTCGCCGACGGTCTAGAGCTCTGAAATTCCGGCCATAAGCTCACCTCAGAGACCTCTAAACACCGTGCAAATTTCAAAGAGATTGGATTATTCCAACTGTACTTTTTATTGGGAAAACTGCCGAAAAAACAGCCATTTTTTCAAATGCTTTTGCCCTCAAAAACGCGCATTGAAAACCGACGCACACAAGCTCCATTTAATTGCAGCAACTCGAACCAAAAGCGGTTTCCGGTCGTTCATCATCAGTGCCACACGACCCAAGCGTTTTTTCGGGTTGCTGCATTTAAATGGCGCTACCATCTGGGTTCGAAGTACGAGCACCAAATACGTCTGTATAACGTTTTCGGACTTTGAAATTTTACGCTGTGTTTTTTTTAGTGGTTTTACACCCGCCCTAGCGCTCGCCGACGGTCTAGAGCTCTGAAATTCCGGCCATAAGCTCACCTCAGAGACCTCTAAACACCGTGCAAATTTCAAAGAGATTGGATTATTCCAACTGTACTTTTTATTGGGAAAACTGCCGAAAAAACAGCCATTTTTTCAAATGCTTTTGCCCTCAAAAACGCGCATTGAAAACCGACGCACACAAGCTCCATTTAATTGCAGCAACTCGAACCAAAAGCGGTTTCCGGTCGTTCATCATCAGTGCCACACGACCCAAGCGTTTTTTCGGGTTGCTGCATTTAAATGGCGCTACCATCTGGGTTCGAAGTACGAGCACCAAATACGTCTGTATAACGTTTTCGGACTTTGAAATTTTACGCTGTGTTTTTTTTAGTGGTTTTACACCCGCCCTAGCGCTCGCCGACGGTCTAGAGCTCTGAAATTCCGGCCATAAGCTCACCTCAGAGACCTCTAAACACCGTGCAAATTTCAAAGAGATTGGATTATTCCAACTGTACTTTATATAGGGAAAACTGCCGAAAAAACAGCCATTTTTTCAAATGCTTTTGCCCTCAAAAACGCGCATTGAAAACCGACGCACACAAGCTCCATTTAATTGCAGCAACTCGAACCAAAAGCGGTTTCCGGTCGTTCATCATCAGTGCCACACGACCCAATCGTTTTTTCGGGTTGCTGCATTTAAATGGCGCTACCATCTGGGTTCGAAGTACGAGCACCAAATACGTCTGTATAACGTTTTCGGACTTTGAAATTTTACGCTGTGTTTTTTTTAGTGGTTTTACACCCGCCCTAGCGCTCGCCGACGGTCTAGAGCTCTGAAATTCCGGCCATAAGCTCACCTCAGAGACCTCTAAACACCGTGCAAATTTCAAAGAGATTGGATTATTCCAACTGTACTTTATATAGGGAAAACTGCCGAAAAAACAGCCATTTTTTCAAATGCTTTTGCCCTCAAAAACGCGCATTGAAAACCGACGCACACAAGCTCCATTTAATTGCAGCAACTCGAACCAAAAGCGGTTTCCGGTCGTTCATCATCAGTGCCACACGACCCAATCGTTTTTTCGGGTTGCTGCATTTAAATGGCGCTACCATCTGGGTTCGAAGTACGAGCACCAAATACGTCTGTATAACGTTTTCGGACTTTGAAATTTTACGCTGTGTTTTTTTTAGTGGTTTTACACCCGCCCTAGCGCTCGCCGACGGTCTAGAGCTCTGAAATTCCGGCCATAAGCTCACCTCAGAGACCTCTAAACACCGTGCAAATTTCAAAGAGATTGGATTATTCCAACTGTACTTTATATAGGGAAAACTGCCGAAAAAACAGCCATTTTTTCAAATGCTTTTGCCCTCAAAAACGCGCATTGAAAACCGACGCACACAAGCTCCATTTAATTGCAGCAACTCGAACCAAAAGCGGTTTCCGGTCGTTCATCATCAGTGCCACACGACCCAATCGTTTTTTCGGGTTGCTGCATTTAAATGGCGCTACCATCTGGGTTCGAAGTACGAGCACCAAATACGTCTGTATAACGTTTTCGGACTTTGAAATTTTACGCTGTGTTTTTTTTAGTGGTTTTACACCCGCCCTAGCGCTCGCCGACGGTCTAGAGCTCTGAAATTCCGGCCATAAGCTCACCTCAGAGACCTCTAAACACCGTGCAAATTTCAAAGAGATTGGATTATTCCAACTGTACTTTATATAGGGAAAACTGCCGAAAAAACAGCCATTTTTTCAAATGCTTTTGCCCTCAAAAACGCGCATTGAAAACCGACGCACACAAGCTCCATTTAATTGCAGCAACTCGAACCAAAAGCGGTTTCCGGTCGTTCATCATCAGTGCCACACGACCCAATCGTTTTTTCGGGTTGCTGCATTTAAATGGCGCTACCATCTGGGTTCGAAGTACGAGCACCAAATACGTCTGTATAACGTTTTCGGACTTTGAAATTTTACGCTGTGTTTTTTTAGTGGTTTTACACCCGCCCTAGCGCTCGCCGACGGTCTAGAGCTCTGAAATTCCGGCCATAAGCTCACCTCAGAGACCTCTAAACACCGTGCAAATTTCAAAGAGATTGGATTATTCCAACTGTACTTTATATAGGGAAAACTGCCGAAAAAACAGCCATTTTTTCAAATGCTTTTGCCCTCAAAAACGCGCATTGAAAACCGACGCACACAAGCTCCATTTAATTGCAGCAACTCGAACCAAAAGCGGTTTCCGGTCGTTCATCATCAGTGCCACACGACCCAATCGTTTTTTCGGGTTGCTGCATTTAAATGGCGCTACCATCTGGGTTCGAAGTACGAGCACCAAATACGTCTGTATAACGTTTTCGGACTTTGAAATTTTACGCTGTGTTTTTTTTAGTGGTTTTACACCCGCCCTAGCGCTCGCCGACGGTCTAGAGCTCTGAAATTCCGGCCATAAGCTCACCTCAGAGACCTCTAAACACCGTGCAAATTTCAAAGAGATTGGATTATTCCAACTGTACTTTATATAGGGAAAACTGCCGAAAAAACAGCCATTTTTTCAAATGCTTTTGCCCTCAAAAACGCGCATTGAAAACCGACGCACACAAGCTCCATTTAATTGCAGCAACTCGAACCAAAAGCGGTTTCCGGTCGTTCATCATCAGTGCCACACGACCCAATCGTTTTTTCGGGTTGCTGCATTTAAATGGCGCTACCATCTGGGTTCGAAGTACGAGCACCAAATACGTCTGTATAACGTTTTCGGACTTTGAAATTTTACG
This sequence comes from Corbicula japonica, assembly GCA_038501625.1. Classification (NCBI taxonomy): domain Eukaryota; kingdom Metazoa; phylum Mollusca; class Bivalvia; order Venerida; family Cyrenidae; genus Corbicula; species Corbicula japonica. Next base: position 9,351 of record JAZAYU010000636.1, on the reverse strand, counting down.
CTGTGTTTTTTTAGTGGTTTTACACCCGCCCTAGCGCTCGCCGACGGTCTAGAGCTCTGAAATTCCGGCCATAAGCTCACCTCAGAGACCTCTAAACACCGGATACACTTGTTTACCCGCAGGATACGTTTGAAATTTTGCCGTGTAAACAATTGCATCGGGATGGGAGAAAACTGTACCCGGAGTTAAAATAACAGTATTGGGAGTGGCAATAACGGTATTGGTAGTGCACATAAGGCTATGAACAGTGTACATACTGGTATAGGCCAAAATTTCAAACGTATCCTGCGGGTAAACAAGTGTATCCGGCGTGTAAACAATTGCATCGGGATGGGAGAAAACTGTACCCGGAGTTAAAATAACAGTATTGGGAGTGGCAATAACGGTATTGGTAGTGCACATAAGGCTATGAACAGTGTATATACTGGTATAGGCCAAAATTTCAAACGTATCCTGCGGGTAAACAAGTGTATCCGGCGTGTAAACAATTGCATCGGGATGGGAGAAAACTGTACCCTGAGTTAAAATAACAGTATTGGGAGTGGCAATAACGGTATTGGTAGTGCACATAAGGCTATGAACAGTGTACATACTGGTATAGGCCAAAATTTCAAACGTATCCTGCGGGTAAACAAGTGTATCCGGCGTGTAAACAATTGCATCGGGATGGGAGAAAACTGTACCCGGAGTTAAAATAACAATATTGGGAGTGGCAATAACGGTATTGGTAGTGCACATAAGGCTATGAACAGTGTACATACTGGTATAGGCCAAAATTTCAAACGTATCCTGCGGGTAAACAAGTGTATCCGGCGCGTAAACAATTGCATCGGGATGGGAGAAATCTGTACCCGGAGTTAAAATAACAGTATTGGGAGTGGCAATAACGGTATTGGTAGTGCACATAAGGCTATGAACAGTGTACATACTGGTATAGGCCAAAATTTCAAACGTATCCTGCGGTTAAACAAGTGTATCCGGCGTGTAAACAATTGCATCGGGATGGGAGAAAACTGTACCCGGAGTTAAAATAACAGTATTGGGAGTGGCAATAACGGTATTGGTAGTGCACATAAGCCTATGAACAGTGTACATACTGGTATAGGCCAAAATTTCAAACGTATCCTGCGGGTAAACAAGTGTATCCGGCGTGTAAACAATTGCATCGGGATGGGAGAAAACTGTACCCGGAGTTAAAATAACAGTATTGGGAGTGGCAATAACGGTATTGGTAGTGCACATAAGGCTATGAACAGTGTACATACTGGTATAGGCCAAAATTTCAAACGTATCCTGCGGGTAAACAAGTGTATCCGGCGTGTAAACAATTGCATCGGGATGGGAGAAAACTGTACCCGGAGTTAAAATAACAGTATTGGGAGTGGCAATAACGGTAGTGGTAGTGCACATAAGGCTATGAACAGTGTACATACGGGTATAGGCCAAAATTTCAAACGTAGCCTGCGGGTAAACAAGTGTATCCGGCGTGTAAACAATTGCATCGGGATGGGAGAAAACTGTACCCGGAGTTAAAATAACAGTATTGGGAGTGGCAATAACGGTAGTGGTAGTGCACATAAGGCTATGAACAGTGTACATACTGGTATAGGCCAAAATTTCAAACGTATCCTGCGGGTAAACAAGTGTATCCGGCGTGTAAACAATTGCATCGGGATGGGAGAAAACTGTACCCGGAGTTAAAATAACAGTATTGGGAGTGACAATAACGGTATTGGTAGTGCACATAAGGCTATGAACAGTGTACATACTGGTATAGGCCAAAATTTCAAACGTATCCTGCGGGTAAACAAGTGTATCCGGCGTGTAAACAATTGCATCGGGATGGGAGAAAACTGTACCCGGAGTTAAAATAACAGTATTGGGTGTGGCAATATCGGTATTGGTAGTGCACATAAGGCTATGAACAGTGTACATACTGGTATAGGCCAAAATTTCAAACGTATCCTGCGGGTAAACAAGTGTATCCGGCGTGTAAACAATTGCATCGGGATGGGAGAAAACTGTACCCGGAGTTAAACTAACAGTATTGGGAGTGGCAATAACGGTATTGGGAGTTCACATAAGGCTATGAACAGTGTACATACTGGTATAGGCCAAAATTTCAAACGTATCCTGCGGGTAAACAAGTGTATCCGGCGTGTAAACAATTGCATCGGGATGGGAGAAAACTGTACCCGGAGTTAAAATAACAGTATTGGGAGTGGCAATAACGGTATTGGTAGTGCACATAAGGCTATGAACAGTGTACATACTGGTATAGGTCAAAATGTCAAACGTATCCTGCGGGTAAACAAGTGTATCCGGCGTGTAAACAATTGCATCGGGATGGGAGAAAACTGTACCCGGAGTTAAAATAACAGTATTGGGAGTGGCAATAACGGTATTGGTAGTGCACATAAGGCTATGAACAGTGTACATACTGGTATAGGCCAAAATTTCAAACGTATCCTGCGGGTAAACAAGTGTATCCGGCGTGTAAACAATTGCATCGGGATGGGAGAAAACTGTACCCGGAGTTAAAATAACAGTTTTGGGAGTGGCAATAACGGTATTGGTAGTGCACATAAGGCTATGAACAGTGTACATACTGGTATAGGCCAAAATTTCAAACGTATCCTGCGGGTAAACAAGTGTATCCGGCGTGTAAACAATTGCATCGGGATGGGAGAAAACTGTACCCGGAGTTAAAATAACAGTATTGGCAGTGACAATAACGGTATTGGTAGTGCACATAAGGCTATGAACAGTGTACATACTGGTATAGGCCAAAATTTCAAACGTATCCTGCGGGTAAACAAGTGTATCCGGCGTGTAAACAATTGCATCGGGATGGGAGAAAACTGTACCCGGAGTTAAAATAACAGTATTGGGAGTGGCAATAACGGTATTGGTAGTGCACATAAGGCTATGAACAGTGTACATACTGGTATAGGCCAAAATTTCAAACGTATCCTGCGGGTAAACAAGTGTATCCGGCGTGTAAACAATTGCATCGGGATGGGAGAAAACTGTACCCGGAGTTAAAATAACAGTATTGGGAGTGGCAATAACGGTATTGGTAGTGCACATAAGGCTATGAACAGTGTACATACTGGTATAGGCCAAAATTTCAAATATATCCTGCGGGTAAACAAGTGTATCCGGCGTGTAAACAATTGCATCGGGATGGGAGAAAACTGTACCCGGAGTTAAAATAACAGTATTGGGAGTGGCAATAACGGTATTGGTAGTGCACATAAGGCTATGAACAGTGTACATACTGGTATAGGCCAAAATTTCAAACGTATCCTGTGGGTAAACAAGTGTATCCGGCGTGTAAACAATTGCATCGGGATGGGAGAAAACTGTACCCGGAGTTAAAATAACAGTATTGGGAGTGGCAATAACGGTAGTGGTAGTGCACATAAGGCTATGAACAGTGTACATACTGGTATAGGCCAAAATTTCAAACGTATCCTGCGGGTAAACAAGTGTATCCGGCGTGTAAACAATTGCATCGGGATGGGAGAAAACTGTACCCGGAGTTAAAATAACAGTATTGGGAGTGGCAATAACGGTATTGGTAGTGCACATAAGGCTATGAACAGTGTTCATACTGGTATAAGCCAAAATTTCAAACGTATCCTGCGGGTAAACAAGTGTATCCGGCGTGTAAACAATTGCATCGGGATGAGAGAAAACTGTACCCGGAGTTAAAATAACAGTATTGGAAGTGACAATAACGGTATTGGTAGTGCACATAAGGCTATGAACAGTGTACATACTGGTATAGGCCAAAATTTCAAACGTATCCTGCGGGTAAACAAGTGTATCCGGCGTGTAAACAATTGCATCGGGATGGGAGAAAACTGTACCCGGAGTTACAATAACAGTATTGGGAGTGGCAATAACGGTATTGGTAGTGCACATAAGGCTATGAACAGTGTACATACTGGTATAGGCCAAAATTTCAAACGTATCCTGCGGGTAAACAAGTGTATCCGGCGTGTAAACAATTGCATCGGGATGGGAGAAAACTGTACCCGGAGTTAAAATAACAGTATTGGGAGTGGCAATAACGGTATTGGTAGTGCACATAAGGCTATGAACAGTGTACATACTGGTATAGGCCAAAATTTCAAACGTATCCTGCGGGTAAACAAGTGTATCCGGCGTGTAAACAATTGCATCGGGATGGGAGAAAACTGTACCCGGAGTTAAAATAACAGTATTGGGAGTGGAAATAACGGTATTGGTAGTGCACATAAGGCTATGAACAGTGTACATACTGGTATAGGCCAAAATTTCAAACGTATCCTGCGGGTTAACGAGTGTATCCAGCGTGTAAACAATTGCATCGGGATGGGAGAAAACTGTACCCGGAGTTAAAATAACAGTATTGGGAGTGGCAATAACGGTATTGGTACTGCACATAAGGCTATGAACAGTGTACATACTGGTATAGGCCAAAATTTCAAACGTATCCTGCGGGTAAACAAGTGTATCCGGCGTGTAAACAATTGCATCGGGATGGGAGAAAACTGTACCCGGAGTTAAAATAACAGTATTGGGAGTGGCAATAACGGTATTGGTAGTGCACATAAGGTTATGAACAGTGTACATACTGGTATAGGCCAAAATTACAAACGTATCCTGCGGGTAAACAAGTGTATCCGGCGTGTAAACAATTGCATCGGGATGGGAGAAAACTGTACCCGGAGTTAAAATAACAGTATTGGGAGTGGCAATAACGGTATTGGTAGTGCACATAAGGCTATGAACAGTGTACATACTGGTATAGGCCAAAATTTCAAACGTATCCTGCGGATTTAACAAGTGTATCCGGCGTGTAAACAATTGCATCGGGATGGGAGAAAACTGTACCCGGAGTTAAAATAACAGTATTGGGAGTGGCAATAACGGTATTGGTAGTGCACATAAGGCTATGAACAGTGTACATACTGGTATAGGCCAAAATTTCAAACGTATCCTGCGGGTAAACAAGTGTATCCGGCGTGTAAACAATTGCATCGGGATGGGAGAAAACTGTACCCGGTGTTAAAATAACAGTATTGGGAGTGGCAATAACGGTATTGGTAGTGCAAATAAGGCTATGAACAGTGTACATACCGGTATAGGCAAAATTTCAAACGTATCCTGCGGGTAAACAAGTGTATCCGGCGTGTAAACAATTGCATCGGGATGGGAGAAAACTGTACCCGGAGTTAAAAAAACAGTATTGGGAGTGGCAATTATGCTTTTTATCGGGAAAACTGCCGAAAAAACACGCACTTTTTTGCACAGTATTTGCACTGTAAAATGGCCATTGAAAACCGACGGCTTCAAGCTCCATTTAAATGCAGTTACCCAAACCAAAAGCGGTTTCCGGTAGCCCATCATCAGTGCCACACGACCCAATGTTAATTTTGGGTCACTGCATTTAAATGGCGCTACCATCTGGGTCCGAAGTACGAGCACCAAAGACGTCTGTATCACGTTTTCGGACTCTGAAATTTTACGCTGTGCTTTTTTTAGTGGTTTTACACCCGCCCTGGCGCTCGCCGACGGTCTAGAGCTCTGAAATTTCGCCCATAAGCTCGCCTCAGAGACCTCTAAACGCCGTGCAAATTTCAAAGACATGGGATTATTCCAACGGTGCTTTTTATAGGGAAAACTGCCGAAAAAACACGCACTTTTTTGCACCGTATTTGCACTGTAAAATGGCCATTGAAAACCGACGGCTTCAAGCTCCATTTAAATGCAGTTACCCAAACCAAAAGCGGTTTCCGGTAGCCCATCATCAGTGCCACACGACCCAATGTTAATTTTGGGTCACTGCATTTAAATGGCGCTACCATCTGGGTCCGAAGTACGAGCACCAAAGACGTCTGTATCACGTTTTCGGACTCTGAAATTTTACGCTGTGCTTTTTTTAGTGGTTTTACACCCGCCCTGGCGCTCGCCGACGGTCTAGAGCTCTGAAATTTCGCCCATAAGCTCGCCTCAGAGACCTCTAAACGCCGTGCAAATTTCAAAGACATGGGATTATTCCAACGGTGCTTTTTATAGGGAAAACTGCCGAAAAAACACGCACTTTTTTGCACCGTATTTGCACTGTAAAATGGCCATTGAAAACCGACGGCTTCAAGCTCCATTTAAATGCAGTTACCCAAACCAAAAGCGGTTTCCGGTAGCCCATCATCAGTGCCACACGACCCAATGTTAATTTTGGGTCACTGCATTTAAATGGCGCTACCATCTGGGTCCGAAGTACGAGCACCAAAGACGTCTGTATCACGTTTTCGGACTCTGAAATTTTACGCTGTGCTTTTTTTTAGTGGTTTTACACCCGCCCTGGCGCTCGCCGACGGTCTAGAGCTCTGAAATTTCGCCCATAAGCTCGCCTCAGAGACCTCTAAACGCCGTGCAAATTTCAAAGACATGGGATTATTCCAACGGTGCTTTTTATAGGGAAAACTGCCGAAAAAACACGCACTTTTTTGCACCGTATTTGCACTGTAAAATGGCCATTGAAAACCGACGGCTTCAAGCTCCATTTAAATGCAGTTACCCAAACCAAAAGCGGTTTCCGGTAGCCCATCATCAGTGCCACACGACCCAATGTTAATTTTGGGTCACTGCATTTAAATGGCGCTACCATCTGGGTCCGAAGTACGAGCACCAAAGACGTCTGTATCACGTTTTCGGACTCTGAAATTTTACGCTGTGCTTTTTTTTAGTGGTTTTACACCCGCCCTGGCGCTCGCCGACGGTCTAGAGCTCTGAAATTTCGCCCATAAGCTCGCCTCAGAGACCTCTAAACGCCGTGCAAATTTCAAAGACATGGGATTATTCCAACGGTGCTTTTTATAGGGAAAACTGCCGAAAAAACACGCACTTTTTTGCACCGTATTTGCACTGTAAAATGGCCATTGAAAACCGACGGCTTCAAGCTCCATTTAAATGCAGTTACCCAAACCAAAAGCGGTTTCCGGTAGCCCATCATCAGTGCCACACGACCCAATGTTAATTTTGGGTCACTGCATTTAAATGGCGCTACCATCTGGGTCCGAAGTACGAGCACCAAAGACGTCTGTATCACGTTTTCGGACTCTGAAATTTTACGCTGTGCTTTTTTTAGTGGTTTTACACCCGCCCTGGCGCTCGCCGACGGTCTAGAGCTCTGAAATTTCGCCCATAAGCTCGCCTCAGAGACCTCTAAACGCCGTGCAAATTTCAAAGACATGGGATTATTCCAACGGTGCTTTTTATAGGGAAAACTGCCGAAAAAACACGCACTTTTTTGCACCGTATTTGCACTGTAAAATGGCCATTGAAAACCGACGGCTTCAAGCTCCATTTAAATGCAGTTACCCAAACCAAAAGCGGTTTCCGGTAGCCCATCATCAGTGCCACACGACCCAATGTTAATTTTGGGTCACTGCATTTAAATGGCGCTACCATCTGGGTCCGAAGTACGAGCACCAAAGACGTCTGTATCACGTTTTCGGACTCTGAAATTTTACGCTGTGCTTTTTTTAGTGGTTTTACACCCGCCCTGGCGCTCGCCGACGGTCTAGAGCTCTGAAATTTCGCCCATAAGCTCGCCTCAGAGACCTCTAAACGCCGTGCAAATTTCAAAGACATGGGATTATTCCAACGGTGCTTTTTATAGGGAAAACTGCCGAAAAAACACGCACTTTTTTGCACCGTATTTGCACTGTAAAATGGCCATTGAAAACCGACGGCTTCAAGCTCCATTTAAATGCAGTTACCCAAACCAAAAGCGGTTTCCGGTAGCCCATCATCAGTGCCACACGACCCAATGTTAATTTTGGGTCACTGCATTTAAATGGCGCTACCATCTGGGTCCGAAGTACGAGCACCAAAGACGTCTGTATCACGTTTTCGGACTCTGAAATTTTACGCTGTGCTTTTTTTAGTGGTTTTACACCCGCCCTGGCGCTCGCCGACGGTCTAGAGCTCTGAAATTTCGCCCATAAGCTCGCCTCAGAGACCTCTAAACGCCGTGCAAATTTCAAAGACATGGGATTATTCCAACGGTGCTTTTTATAGGGAAAACTGCCGAAAAAACACGCACTTTTTTGCACCGTATTTGCACTGTAAAATGGCCATTGAAAACCGACGGCTTCAAGCTCCATTTAAATGCAGTTACCCAAACCAAAAGCGGTTTCCGGTAGCCCATCATCAGTGCCACACGACCCAATGTTAATTTTGGGTCACTGCATTTAAATGGCGCTACCATCTGGGTCCGAAGTACGAGCACCAAAGACGTCTGTATCACGTTTTCGGACTCTGAAATTTTACGCTGTGCTTTTTTTAGTGGTTTTACACCCGCCCTGGCGCTCGCCGACGGTCTAGAGCTCTGAAATTTCGCCCATAAGCTCGCCTCAGAGACCTCTAAACGCCGTGCAAATTTCAAAGACATGGGATTATTCCAACGGTGCTTTTTATAGGGAAAACTGCCGAAAAAACACGCACTTTTTTGCACCGTATTTGCACTGTAAAATGGCCATTGAAAACCGACGGCTTCAAGCTCCATTTAAATGCAGTTACCCAAACCAAAAGCGGTTTCCGGTAGCCCATCATCAGTGCCACACGACCCAATGTTAATTTTGGGTCACTGCATTTAAATGGCGCTACCATCTGGGTCCGAAGTACGAGCACCAAAGACGTCTGTATCACGTTTTCGGACTCTGAAATTTTACGCTGTGCTTTTTTTAGTGGTTTTACACCCGCCCTGGCGCTCGCCGACGGTCTAGAGCTCTGAAATTTCGCCCATAAGCTCGCCTCAGAGACCTCTAAACGCCGTGCAAATTTCAAAGACATGGGATTATTCCAACGGTGCTTTTTATAGGGAAAACTGCCGAAAAAACACGCACTTTTTTGCACCGTATTTGCACTGTAAAATGGCCATTGAAAACCGACGGCTTCAAGCTCCATTTAAATGCAGTTACCCAAACCAAAAGCGGTTTCCGGTAGCCCATCATCAGTGCCACACGACCCAATGTTAATTTTGGGTCACTGCATTTAAATGGCGCTACCATCTGGGTCCGAAGTACGAGCACCAAAGACGTCTGTATCACGTTTTCGGACTCTGAAATTTTACGCTGTGCTTTTTTTAGTGGTTTTACACCCGCCCTGGCGCTCGCCGACGGTCTAGAGCTCTGAAATTTCGCCCATAAGCTCGCCTCAGAGACCTCTAAACGCCGTGCAAATTTCAAAGACATGGGATTATTCCAACGGTGCTTTTTATAGGGAAAACTGCCGAAAAAACACGCACATTTTTGCACCGTATTTGCACTGTAAAATGGCCATTGAAAACCGACG
>JAZAYU010000635.1:0-202601 GCA_038501625.1 Corbicula japonica | reverse complement strand
TATGCCTGTCGGTGCTAACCTTTGAAATAAATCAGGTCACGTCAGAATTGCTTCCGTTGACGCATGCGCTATTATACGAACACCTTTTCTTTAATTATACATTAACTTTATTCATTTTGTCAAATGTTGCTTCTTTATTCTTCAATTATCTGACATTATGTATTCAAGTGTGTGACGTCATTTAAAAAAAGTTTGCGTTAACGTCAATATTTCAGCGTAAGGAAACAAAATATAGATTGAATGTATATTTATACAAAAATGTTTTGAACAGTAAAAGGTATGCAAGAACAAGTATCTTGCATGATAAATTCGGTAAAGATAAAAGAAGTCACTTAGGGCAGAGCCTCGTTCCCGCCAAAACAGTTACACCCTCAGTTATACTTTTTTCTATCTTCACCTCACACTCATACATACCTAAATACAAACCGTGTCTGTATGTAACAGGCTTGTTAGAAAAATGTATTTTGTTACTCATCCCCTGCGAAAATTGGTTCTACAAATCAGAACAATTCTAGAACTAAACAAGAACATTATAGAACAGTTCTAGAACTATTCACTTTGGTGTTCTAGAACATTTGTTCTAGAATTGTTCTATAACATTAATCTGGAACAAAATGGAAAAAGTGTAGAACACAAATTGGTTCTAAACTGGTTCTAAAAATATTCTGGAATGGTTATAGAGCAACTTCAGAACAAAATTAGGTTCTACAAAAGTTCTAAAGTAAAGTTTTGTAGAACTCATCAAAGATTTTAAATAATACTTTTGTCATGATGTCAGTCACGTAATTTAATCAGTTTTTATAATGTGCTAATTGTGAATCAGATAAAACTTCCATACTGATTATAACAGAAATTAGAAATTAGACCTCTGGTTTTGGGGAAGATGATTTCTGAAAAACTTCACCTTTACAACACAGGACTGTGTGAGAGTCTGCTGATGCTTAGAATCATAATATGTAGTTGTTTTATACAGACCTAAATACACTGGCAATTAAATATTTTAAAGAAAAATTTATTTATCTGTTATTGCAGTAGAAGAAGAATATAATATGAACATCTTATTTAAAAAAGAAAAGTTGTTATTATCCCAAATGTGATTTGGGTTTTATACAAGGATTCCAGGATACTGGAAATTAGTACCAGGAAATTGATATCATGTGACCTGAATAAAATGGCGGAACATGACTATTCAAACAAAAAATCAGTTAAATGTTGCTGCAGTCATTCACTGAATAAGAAGAATATGTATGAGTATCTCACACCAAAAGAAAATCATTATGTGATAAGGAACAGTGCATCTGGTAGGTTGTTTATCTTCTTTATCAGTGAATTTCGAGACCCAAATTATTCATCTCTGCTTTGTGGCAAATTTACAATATACACTGACATAGTTAGAATTATCTAGGTTATACTATAATCCAGGAATAATGCAAATTGTGTTTTGCTTTTGTTTTATTTTAAAATTGTAGTCTGACAGGTTTTCAAGACTCCACTAGAATACAGTTCAGCAGTTAAAAATCTGGGTCTGTTCTGGATCACCATTTAAGTTCTAACTTCCCCAGCGAAAAATATCTAGAATATTTCTAGTAAATTCTAGAATAGTTCTAGTACAAAAATACCAGAACTGTTCTTGAACCATTCCATGTATGTTCTAGAACATTTTCAGAATGTGATCGAACGTTAAATGGCACTATTTGTAGAACAATTGGTTCTACAAATCTTCCAGAACAAATGTGACAGAGCAGTTCTAGAACAAAAATAATGTTACTTTTGTTCTAGAACTGTTCTGTCACATTTGTTCTGGAAGATTTATAGAACCAATTGTTCTACAAATAGTGCCATTTAACGTTCTATCACATTCTGAAAAAGTTCTAGAACTTACATGGAATGGTTCAAGAACAGTTCTGGTATTTTTGTACTAGAACTATTCTAGAATTTACTAGAAATATTCTAGATATTTTCGCTGGGGTGCTTCCTACACAATATATACTTTACTGTTACAGTAGTTATGCAAATATTAAAGTCTTTACAATACCGCTGTGTTCTGTGCTGTATACATTTAATGATCCACATGCTTACATCCAAAGACTATAAAACTAAATGTAGTGACAACTCTCAAATCTCAAATATCTGATTGGCTGAAATGGTAACCAGATCTCAAGCATCGGATTGGCTGAACAAGGCGTAATTTCAGCTACTTTGATGCTCGAGAGTTTAGACTGGTCTCCATTTTTAGTTTTATGATCTTATCATGCAAATTCACTCAGTAAATAATCTGGGGCAAATTCAGCGTTTTATTTCAATAAAAATGATGTCCCCAAAAGGCTCATTAAAACTTTAAAAATCACCATAATGTTTCCATTTAATATCATATTTGTATACCTTGGTTATGTATATTACATTATGCAACAATGGTCAGCAATTTTTATTTTTATTTTGAAACTGCAGCAACAGTCTTTAACAATTATGTAACATATAAGTGAAAACAAGAAATCGTGTTACCATAATGTTCAAATACTCCGTTAACACTGATTCTACGCTGAGAAAATAATGTTATATGGTTGGTGTTGTTAGAACATCAGTTAAGTTTACGATTATCGCGATTGTTTTCCCGCATCATGATACTTATCGATTATTTCGATTCGTCACATATACCCATTTATTATTAAGCAATCATGCCACCTTAAGTTCCATTACATAGCCTTTAGGTATTGCACTTAGTGCGTCTGAAATAACCTTTACTATCACCCGAAAACACAACACCGTGTTCTTCATGTTGAGTTGGCGTCCTGAAGTAGCTAGGTACTGATGAACCAGTGACTTCTGAGAACACTTAGCCATCTTGTTCTAGGGTATCTCTCAAGCAGACCTTTGGGGCATGACAATAGGCAAGCCAACCACATCTTTTAGCTTTAAGTTTCTCTTTAAATCAGTTATTATTCCCAGTTTATTGATAGTTTATGAATATTATCTTCGCTGCTTTTAAAGTACGATCATTTATAATAAAAAATACAGTTTTGTGAAATGAATATGAGTTAATAAAATTGAAATTCTAAACGGGATTTATCCGGGATCTTAAATTGATAAATTATTAACGGTAGCGAAGCTATTTAATATATGGAGAGCGTCACGTGAAAAGTACATTCGGACAGTTGACGTCATCATTGAAATGACGTCATAAAGTTCAGCTGACTACATTAATTATTATGCATCTCGCAGTACAAATTTCATTTTATTGTCAAAATGAGTAAGAAAATCAATTCTTAGTTATGAGAAACTAAAAGATATTTGTAATTTCTTTTCTAAAATAGTAAAAACTAAAATGTAATAAAATATGACCGAGTGTACTTTTTACCTTGAAGCGCCCCATGTCTTACGATATAGATATATAGCTTTATGATTACAGGCAGCTCAATCTAAAAAGGTTGGGTATTTAATATTTATTTTTTGCAAACTTGCTTTTCGTACCAATTGACATGCAAATGATTAATGGACTCCTTAAATGAGAGCTGACATAGATTCGTAAACTGATTTTATCATTTGAATCACAAAGCATTTGTCAATTACCTGGGATGACATGCTTTTTTGCATTTGAAAACAAACACTTTAGTTCAAACAGTTCAGTACATTAACAATAAATTTACTGAATTGTTTGCAATGGCTTTAACAGTTGAAATGATATAATCATAAGGTACATTGTATATCTGATCAAATTTATGAGTTTTCTTTATTTATATAGGTCATCGGTAACCAATGATACAGTTTTTAAATACAAAATACAATACTGCGCACGATTTATTATATGTCCTCGCTTAAGGACAGAAAAGGCGTTAGACTAAAAACTAACACCACTTATATCAGTTTAAGACAATAACACAAACGTATTTTTTGTTGCGCTCGCATACATTTGAATCGTTATACACGATGGCCATTTTAATTATATATGTAGTAACCGTGTAATATTAATTTGCGAGAATGATTAATCGGTAGCCAAACTTAATCTGGATGAGATATGTAAACCACATATTAAATAAAAGAGAACCGAAACACCGGAAAATGAATGATTTACATAAAAAGTGGAATGTGCATATCAGGAATGGCCACATGAAGTAGAACCAGCCTCCCCCACACATCCAAGCAGCAAAGTGGAGAAGAGTGCATTATCAGTTTCGAAATAGACAAACAATAAACAAATGATAGAACCCGAGGGTCTAGGAATGGTCGGTGGCAAACAATTTGCCAATAAGGATTTAAACCATGTTCTAGGGTGCACCAACCTCACACTTGCCCCAACAGGTTCTCATATGAACAAACTAGTGCAAGATGTGTTGGTGCAATAACTGCAACCCACCCGTCAACTCTACTATGTTTTCAAAAAAGCAAACAAACATATGAAAAATTAAAAGCAAATAGCATTATAAAGTGAAAGGGAGGATACTCAATGATTTTATCGAGACCAGAGCACATGGAGTCAAGACTTTTACAAGAATTTTATTGAAACGCCACTAAAATACTTTATAAAAGGGGGTTGGGTGCTGGGTCGAATGGTGAGTATTGAGGATAGTGTAAAACAATGTCAGAAAATATACGCCATAACTTTCCAGTAATTCGATGAACTTTTCGGTTACCTCCCCTGTCATGTATGGTGACTCCTCTACGTAAAAATGATCGATTGCTGTATAACATAACATGAAATGTGAACCGTTAAATTTCGGTTCCTTTTGGAAAAAATGTTATATGTATGTCGTTTTTATCGTTGAATCAGTTATAATACACCAGAAATAGATGAAAAGGAAACTTTGAAAGCCGTCGAACACGACAAATACGAACATATTGCAGGCTCGGTTTGATTGAGCCTGTTCATGGACAGTAAAAAAATGCATGTTATTGCCCACGCCGCCTAGCCCCGGTTTGAGCGCAACTCAATATTTACACCAATCAAACAGTACAATTTTTACCATCCCAAACGATGGTGTGCATATGACGAAGTGTCACGCCATGATACCTCCATTCGCGTAAACTATAAAGGACGTTAATTATACGTCAGTGTCCTCACTAGTGCTCATATGGTTATCGTTTCCGGCTCATCGTGTGTTGTCAACTACCAATAGGTTCCAAATATACTGGGTAGCAATTGGTTTAGAATGCGGCATTCCATAAAAGGACCAAATTGTCGTGCACAAATGGTCACCTGTTAATTAACTTAAAAAGAAAAGATATGCATTATTAAAATTAGTATTTGTTTAGAACATCCTTCCAATTGTTCAGTATGTCAGAGCCCTATATTTACTGGATGAGTCTGCGACTGTAGCAGTTTTTTGCAGTTATTATAATTATTGACCAATATTACGACGAGTGGAGAAAAAAATATAAGACAACATACATGTAAAACAAATATTGACAAAGATATCATAGTTGTCAAAGGGATTAAGTTTCACACCAAACATACAAGCTTTCAAACTTTAGTTATCTTAGTGACTTTCTGTAGCCTGCAGAAAACAGTTTTCGACTGATATAATTAAGTGTGTAATTACGTCACGAAAAATTAAAATAAAGGATACCGTGATGCAAGAACGAGAATAAGCTCTAAGACCTTACCCGTTTCGCCTGTAGATTTTAAAGTCGCATGATTTATTTTATTTAAACCATGACCTTTTCCTAACACCTGTGAGTAAAACGAGGTTCATCAGTATAGTTTGAAACGTATACTGTACTAAAAATGTAAACTAACTGCACCGTGACTTCCATGCATAACCTTTGTACATGATTATGTTTATTCTTAAGTGAAAACGGGTGTGCAAAACAAAGCTGAATCACATTTAAAGTGAGAAAATTCATACACTAATTTATTGGTTCGAATTACCCAAGCATTCCTCAACATTTTAAAATACAACTTTTCTAAATAAGTTTAGTGTTGTGCAACGATTCAATGATTGCAGTTAGTATGTTTTGCTTACATGTATGTTAATAGTTTCATATAATTTATATAAATTTAATATTATGTTTAAGTTATCCATTTATATGTGTTACTTATAAACAACGTTAACAAGTAACAAAATTGAAAAGGAGTTGTTGAAAAAAAACTTAAGTTAAAAATTAACGATATAATACATATTAATAAAAACTTTTAGCAACTTAAAGCGAAATTAAAGTTCTCTGAAGGCACTAACATGATGTTTAATAAATTACATGGGTCCGGATTTTTTTTAACTTTATCCGCTTGTAACACTTTAACTGGGATTAGCAGTAAGGACAATCTCACTGAAGTCATATCTAACAAAATGTTAGATCTGATGACGACCCGCAGACAACATACATAAGTAATAGCGGTTTTCCCCGATTACTATTTTTAGAAATTGTCGACATAGGAAGCATGATTTATATAATTCGCAAAATTATCTGAAGATGTCATTAGATCGAAATGAATGCAATACTACATAAACACAATCATTTGCAGTAAAATATGTCTTAAGCAGGCTGTCAACACTTTCCATGGTTTGAAACACTATTTTTACTTTCACTTTTGCGATTTTGTAGGCGACAATCTGATTGGTTCAAAGGGTTAGTGATAAAAGCACGTTTTAGTTACTCGTCGTCAGATCCTGATAGCGTAGCGGTTTTCAGGAGATGATTTTAATCAGATTGCAGTAAGGACATTTGTAAATAAGAATAATTTATGAAGCTTACAATATACAAAATGATACTGCCTCTAGCTGAGAGCGCCTAGCCCTGCAATTCCTGCTACGCAACCAACTGAGCTAACCGGGACAACCCCCAAAAAGGTTGATCGGATAGCCCTGATATACGTAACAATCACTGCATGACATCAGTAACGGGTTATTTACTGATAACAGTACAATTACAATATAAAAATTTAAAGGGGGACACAAATCTAAGTAAACCACAAATAAAGAAAAGTAAGGAAACACACCAGAAAAACACATCAGATAGGAAACCATTGATACACATGTGCGTATTGATTAATTCTTGGAAAAATATACATTCATGCCTCCCCCAAAACGTAAAGTCTAAACTATCTAGATCTAGAAGCTTTACAAACGCAGTGTTGTTATCAAATGCGGTTTATAATTATTTGAATGTGTTATCATTTGCTTTGAGTAAGGTATCCAATGCATTACCGAAACAATTTTATACACTTCTTTAAACAACGCTGATCTATGGTGTCAACACAAAAGTAAACAATTTGATTATTTTACAGTTGTTGTAACGAAAACGTGATCTATAAAAAATATTATCACGGTTAAAAATACCCTCTTGACAATGCTACATATTAGCTTCTTATGTGTTATATGTTTGTGTGCTTTTGTTTGAAACATTTTCGAATGAATAGGTGGGTTGAACTTTATTCACAAACTTGAAAAAAATGTTTTTTTATCATATGGGAACCTGTTTGGTAAAACTTTGAGGTCGGTGCACCCTAGAACATTGTTGAGACTCCCGCTGACTTTTCCAACACAAAATTCCACCAGCTTTAGTTTTAAAAAATTTCGTTTCATGTTTGCGGTATTTCAAAACTTGCAATTTTTCCATGCTCGTTTTTCCTTAATACATGAGGAGACTGTGTTTTCTAGGTGTGGCGTACATCTTTGACCTTTTGCACATCTTAATTCTTATGACATATTAAACTGTCTCTTTGCGTACAAGAAGTCATGCTCTATAAACAGCCGGAGCTTTCCAAGTTTTTTCTCTCCTGCAACAAGCCTTATTATTTTGTTATCCAAAAGGTCCTTAAATCAATGCAAATGACATAGTTAGTAAACTCCATCTGCATGAATGCGCATCAAAATTTTAAAATTATATACCCCACAATCTTTTCATCAATGCGGTTGATCATTTATCTTTAAATGTTACGTGCTACGATAAACACACTCTCTGACAGTCAAACAAAAATTAATGTGAAAACAGTCTGAAACTTGTACTTCACTACGAGATAATTTGTTTTAGTCATGTAAGAAAGTGATGATCAAGTTGAAGATATAACACATTATTGAAAAGAAATATATTTTGAAGAGCGTATTGTTTGCATAATTTAAAGTAGTTGTTTAATTATATGGTTTTGTTATATTGTATTTTAATTCTGATGGCTGAAAAGAAGTCCGTATTTGATAGTATCCGCAAAGTTAATGTTTTCTAGAGATATCAAGATTTTGTGTTGCCAGTACAAGTTTAGTCTCTCACAAGTGTTCGAAGATTCGCACTTTAGGTTTGCCTCTGCCCGTGTGTTAACCTATGGCGGATTTAGAGGGGGGCCGAAGGGCCTCCTCGACCAAGATGTCATTTTCAGTCCATTTAAGAAATATTTTCTAGAAAAAATGACAAATAAGTTTGTTAATAATTCTAATTAATATCACTTACATTGGACCATTTTTGTGCTTTAGAAAATCTTTTCATAACAATTTTGAGTGTTCGCCCCCGTTTACGCCCCCTCTAACTGAAATCCAGGATCCGCGGCTTTGTAACACCTTTTTTACCCTTGTCGACCTGTTTGTTCATGTCTGTTGTGCTGTTAGGAACTTACACTACGCGTTGAAGTGTTATAGTAAAATTAGTAAAATACGGAAGTTAATGCATTGTGTTACTTTGTCAAATGCTATGAAATTATAATATTCAAACAGTGACATAAACAAGTGACAATTCTTGATATATTTTATAAGATACATATCAATTATCAAAAGCTCTAGACCTTGACTTTTTAAATATTTCAAAACTTAAGTCTAGGTAAAAAGAGGAACCCCTCGGGATGCGCCAATTTTGAACACAGGGACATGATTTGAGCACATTTGATAAAGAACCACTAGATGGTGCTACATACAAACTATTAAACCTCTCAATTTCAGACTGGAATTTTTTAAGATTTCACTATTATATAATAAATGTGTAAGTATAGTAAAACTAAGAAGCCCCCGATCGGGGCCAATTTTGACCCTATGGGGCATTATTTAAGCAAAGTTTAGAAAGGACCATTAGATGATGCTACAGACCAAATATCAAAGCTCTAGGCTTAGCGGCTTCAGACGAGAAGATTTGTTTAATTTTCATATATTGTATTACATTTGTGGCCAAGAAAGAGGGTCTTCTAAGGAACATTCATGTCAAGTTCCATCAACTTTTGCCACGTGTTTTCTAGGGGCACTAGAGTAACTGCAGTGGACCATAAAACCGTTGCTAATGGCTCTTGACAGATGCTATGGACCTTAAGGCGGTTGCTTGTGGCACACGTGTAGTTTCCATGGGTATTTATGCGGTTGCTAGGGTTGTGAGACTGGTTGCTATGTTCTTAATAGCAGTTATTAGGGGGATTTATTGTGGTTACAATGGACCTTAAAGCGGCTGCTTAAGGTGCTAGTGTGGTTGCAATGGACCTCAGTGTGGTAACTTACGGCGCAAGACTGGTTTGTAATGGATCTTATGATGTTTGCGACATCTAGAGTCCGTGTTGCGACGTTTAGCGTCAATTTAGAGATGTTACGACGTTAAGCGGCGCTACACTATCTAAGTAAAAACGTTTGAAATTAACAACAACGTTAATTTTGTTTATTTAACACTATAGGATGTACAATGATTTGAACACTTTTTGTGAAAATTTTGTTCAGACTAAAAATCGAGAACAATCAAACGCATAATTCACATTGCATATTTGTGACGTGCACGTATTTTTATAATTTGCAATTATATACATATATTTAATATATTTAATCAAGCTTGTGGCCGAGACTGCTCATTTTGCAGACGAAGCAGTTAAACTGTTTTTGTTATTTTATTTACGGTTCATAGATTTTGATGTAAGAGATTTGTATGAATATAATCATCGAGTTAAGGTGATATATGACATGGTTTTCATGTTTACCGACTGTGTGACTCGGAACAGTGTCTTCAAATGCAGCATCGTAAATAATGAATAATAAGAGGGTATATTTAATTTCAAGAGCACAAACTATAAAAAAGCCGATTTAAATGAGTACGTTCAAAAGGCACCTTGATAGGACATGCACGATGAAACAGTTTAAAACATAGATACGGCTTAAATGAGTCTGTTGATCAGAATAATTGCTTAACATAATGCTTAATCCGCTGCCCCAGCGAATTGCGAGCTGACTTCTAATCTGATCACAAGTGACGACATAATAACAACGATACCTGAACGATATACTGGGTGACTTTCTGTGGCCTGCAGAACAATTTTCGACTGATGTAATTAAGGTTTGTTATAACGTCATCGAAATTTAAAAAAATAGGTTACTTTGATGAAAGTACGAGAATTTGCCCAAAGACCTTTTGGCCCGTGGGTTTAAATTCGCCTGATTTATTTTATTTGATTCATGAACCAATCGCCTCCTTTTTGTAACACGTGAAAGTAAAACGAGGTTCATCAGTATTGTTTTAAAAGTATATTTTTACTTAAAATCTAAACAATTTGCACCGTGATTTCCATGTACAACCTCAGTTAACGACTTAAGTTAATTCTTATAAAACGCATTTCCTTTAATAAGTTAAAATGGGTGTCCACAACGAAGCTGAATCACCTTAAAAAGTGAGTAAATGGATATATTAGTTGTTTGGTTCGAATTACCCAAGCATCCCTCAACAGTTTAAAATACAACTCTTTCCTAATTAAGTTTAGTGTTGTGCAACCACTCAAGGATTGCAGTTGGTAAGTTAAAATTTCCTTGTTAATTTTTAGGTTTAATTAATTTATTTATTTAATATTATGTTTTAGTAATCCATTTATACGTGTGACTTATAAACAACGTAAACATGTAACAAAATTAAAAAGGAGCTATTGAAAATGAAACTTAAGTTAAATATTAACAATAAAATACATATTAATAAAAACTTAAGCAACTTTAACCGATATTGAAATTCTCTGTAGACACTTAATAGTTTTATTTTCAATAAATAACATGGGTCCGTACTTTGGAAACTTGATCCTCTGGTTGAACTAAATTTGGATTAGCAATAAGAACATTTGTATGAACTATTTTGAATACATTATGATGTCAATTGAAACCTGTCATTCTAAGGTAACAAATGCATAAAATAAAAAGTGAAATAATGTTATTAATTATTTTTTTAAAGCAAAAATGATTTAAAATATTATGAGGAATAATGTGCATTTCCATTACAGTAACTGGTAATATAAGGGCTCAATTAAACCGAACATGCAATATTTTCAATCTATTAAAAATGAAGCTGTGTTAGTTCTGATGGTATTTCGCATAACTGTATATTGCACCTCGAAAACAATAAACATGTCTCCTTGCCTAAAAGTTACCACACTCGTTTTACACCCAGAAGGTTACATTGTACGAGTTCGATCTTTTCTCCTGCAACAAGTCTATTTTTGACTTCCAAAAGGTCCTTATATAAATTCAAATGACGTAGTTACTAAACTCTATATGCCTTACTGCTCTTCATACATTAGATTTATTTGCAAATCCACACAATCGTCAAAGTCGAGGCTAAAGACACAGTAAGTAAACTCTATCTGCTTGACTGTGCATCCTATGTTTAATTTATATTCATACACCCCACAATCTTTTCATCAATGCAGTTCGTCGTGTATTAAATGTTTCGTGCTACGATAAACACAATCACTGACTGTCGAACAAAAAAGTATGTGATAACAGTTTGTACTATTCTGAGATAATATGTTTCGTTCATGTAAAAAACTATTGTAACTATTGATCAGGTCGTTTTAACACATTATTGAAACTAAATAAATTTTGCCATCATTTTTGATGGATCGAAATTGTACTGTTGAGTGGTGTAAATATTGAGTCGTGCTCAACCGGGGGCTAGACAGCGTGGGCAGTAATACGTATGCGCATGTTCATTACTGCCCATGAACAGGCTCAATCAATTATTGTGATCGGTGGCTTTCAAAGTTCCCTTTTCAATTTAAAAGTCTTAGAGCTTTTTGAATGATTTGTGGACAATCTAAACTAGCTATCACTAAGTACAGTTTTGATATAAAGTAATGATATTCTGATTTAAGACAAGATAGTCCTTATTTGAGTTCATGTTTTCTAGAAATAGCAAACAAGCGAGTATGAGTTCAAATTTATTTTGATCTGATGGGTGGGTTGGAGTTATTTCACCAAGTCAACTTGTACTCGTTTGTTGATATGAGAGCATGTTGGGGCAAGTGTGAGGTTGGTGCACTCTAGAACCTGGTTTAAACCCCAAGTGGCAATTTTATTATTCACTGACCGTTTCAAGGCGGTAACCATTCGGGTTCTCGTTTTTGTTAATTGTTTTTGTTGTCTGTTTAAAAGCTGATCATTTTATTAACTATGCTCTCCTTTTCTCTTCTTCTTGGCTCTGTGGGGAGGCTGTGTCTTCTAAATGTGGCAATTTCTAATATGCACATTTCACTTTTTTTATGACGAGTTGTATTTACCATATTAAATTATTATTTTAAATTACAATATAACTTCAATATTTCGAACACAAAGTTAGAATCATCGGCACACCTTATAATGAAAGTTCGGCAACTGACGTCAACTTGCTTTTGTCCATATACTTTTCATGTTTTGATAATCCCTCATAGTTCATCCATAACGTGAAACAATGATCAAAAAAGAAAACCGATAGTGTATCGTTATTTATTACGTTTTTTCCATATAATGTAGAGAACAAAGATGTATGATAATCGCTAAAAAAATTACTGTTTCAAACAACCAAAGCAAATATCATGTAACCAGCATTTAAAACTGTAATAAGTAAAAAACTGCTGTACATTTTTAATGTTACAATGCTCCGTTTTCTTTTAGAATAATTTTGTTGTGTTACTGTTTACTCGATAGTTGTTTATGTCTTATTAACAAGCGATTAATCTTATTCAGCATTTGCTTCAAATAGAAAATCGTGAATACCCAGAGTTATTTATCAGACAACTCCATTTTTTTTAATTGTTGGCAGTCACGAACGCTGTTTATTTATAATGCATATAACTGGCGGAATGACTGTCCAGTTCTTAAGAAAATGTCTAGTATGTATTTTCTTTCTTGAGAGATGTATTGAAATCTTGCTTTTGAACTATAGAAAAGTAATATATGCATATCAGGAATCGCCACACTCAAAATACACAGCCTCCCCACGCAGCGAAAAAGAAGAGAGGAAGAGAGAGAGTGCATGTTTTATATACGTATGTCAATTAAAATAGGACGCCACAAACAATTAACGAAGAAGAGAACCTTTGGGGATACCGCCTTGGAACGGTCAGTGGCAAAACAAATTGCCACTGGGGGTTTAAACCAGGTTCTAGGGTGCACCAACCTCACACTTGCCCCAACAGGTTCTCGTATCACAAAACAAGTACAAATTGTCTTGGTGAAATAACTCCAACCCACCTATCAGCCTATTGAACTATAGAAAAGATTCTGCTCTTGTACATGTAACAGTAATATAAGGCGTTACGATTGAAATATTATATTATTCTTTCACAAGTGGTTCAAAAGCCCATCGTGTATACAACTAGTCTAAAAACTAGTCTATGACATTAATATTTATATCTTGTTTCCTTTCATATTTGCAATTTTAACTGGTTTTAACTGGTGACGTTCCACACAGGTAACATAATCAATTTAGAATAAAAATAGATATTTTTATTTTTAATGCTTGTTTGTACATTGTAAATGAATTAAAATTTTAATGATTAGCCTTCGCGATTGGTTGAAGCCTATTCAGTTAGACAATTTGTAAAGGTTTGTTCATATAACAACCTGTTGTGGCATGTGTGAGGTTGGTGCACCCTTGAACATGGTTTAAATCCCACAGACGCAAAATGGCCACTAACCTTTCTAAGGCGGTAACCGGTAACCCCCTAATTTTTTTTGTTAATTGTTTGTGATGTGTTATCTGAAATTATTATTTTTGTTTCCTCTCTACTTGTTGCCTGCATGGAAATGCTGTGTTTTCTGGGTGTGTCAATTCTTGTTAATATGCATATTTTAACGTTTTTAAGTGAAAAGAAAATTTATCAAGTTCCAAAATCGTCTCCTTACAAGATAATTTGCATATATCTTGCCATCAAGTAGATACAATTTGCTCATCATCGATTCTTATATGTCATTATAGTTTTAACAAGGTGTTGCAAAGAAAACATGAATGCCATTTTTTTAGTTCAATTGTTCGATTGTTCAGTTCGGACGTCACACACTTCAAAACTATTTTATAACATGGTGAAATCAATGAAATATTGATTTAATCCTTAAATTGTACAGCGAAGCAGGCTGTTTTAAATTTATGCTCTGGATCACAAGTCGTTTTAATTATAGGTAATATTTCTGTTCAGTCAGACGTTATCATATAATTTGTTTTACATTAAATCACGAAGCGCATCTATTCCTATTCAAAGTCAATCAAGATTAAAGATATCTCTTGAAAGGTAATGCATCTTTCATGGAGAGGTTTCGGTTTAAATTATGGTCTGAAATTGGAAACTTAAGTTTAATTTGTTGAAAATCTTATTATATATTAACTTTGTTCTTTAACTTTTATAAATTCAAGCAGATATGTGCAAAAAACGTAATGGTTTTATGCGTATACGCAGCTTTAATGACAAATTGGCAATTATTGCACCGTAACAATACATGCTTAATATAATTATTAAAGTTCAGATAAGTCCATTTACCGCTGTAAATGTTTCACTGCATTAATGTTAATAAAAGAATTATCCCTATTCGTTTTGGTTCGACCTTATAATCATAATTGTATGTGGTTAATCTCAATACTACATTGTATCAGTTGAACACCCATATCAACATGTCAAATCCGTAAATACGTGGGCTAAACAAATTTGATAAAAAACACTAATTTCACGCAACATCGATAGTTATGAAAAGATGTACGCCTTGTTTTGGGACGTATTTACCCGTCAAGGTCATATTGCCTAACGCGATCGGAATATACAGTGAACATTAAGGCAAAGACGAATCACCAGGACTATTCACCAATCCAGGCGTGTGCAATTAAGCGTGTCACTTTCGCATCTTGTTTGCAATCATTTTGCAACGCGAAAACTATAATCCCCCTACGTCAATCTCCAACTGGATTGGAGTACTATACGGACTCTAAATACCTAAAGGCAAAGCCTTAAAGAAACACAAAACCAACATTTAACATGTTTAATTTGTTTGGGAGCGACCTTGGATGCCGACTGACAGTAACAGGACATCGTTACAAAATCCATAATGAAAACAAATGGTAATATTCTTGCAACTTAAAACATACATGTATCAACATCAGAACTCCTAAATATACCACACTTTGTATGAAATAAAGACCGTTCAAAAACATATTGAATAAGCTTGCGATTATTAATGTAATCTGGCGCTTTGGAATAAGCGAAGTCTTTTATATGAAAATTAAAATTTTCGTCTGTCATTTTCGGCTGTCCAAGCGCTGAATGACCACGCGGTTACAAAAACCCGAAAAACCCGTGCAAATAAAGAGCCATCTAGCAATCCATCGGACACCGACAGGGGGAATTAATTTTCTTCTAATTCACTACGTTCAAACGCAGAAAATTATATTCCCCCTACGTCAATCTCCAACTGGATTGGAGTACTATACGGAATCTAAATACCTAAAGGCAAAGCCTTAAAGAAACACAAAACCAACATTTAACATGTTTAATTTGTTGGGAGCGACCTTGGATGCCAACTGAATTCAAAGAGCGGGTAAAAATTAGTGAACGGCTTCGATAAAATTGAAAGCGCCAAATTACATATCTGCAAGAGTAAGATATTTTTAAGCCAGTACTTCGTTAAACAAGTAAACCTTCCTCGAGATTGTTTTTAGCACAACCATCGTCGACATGCTCGTTGACACAACGTCCATGTCTCTTGAATGTACGATCCTTGACGTCTTAATTGGCGTCCGCCATACGAAGAAAATAAAAGCAATGTTTTGTACCGTCCGTTACGTGACTAGCGATGACTGTGAATCAGTCTCTCATTGTGGAATAAGGTATACGTTTATGTCCGTCCACCACTTACGAAGTTCCAGTTCGTGCTGTTACGAACCATGACCGTCCCTGTAACGACTCGATAGAAACTTCATTGACTGAACTATAGATTATGATTGATATTACTTCGTGGTAAGTTCAACAACTCAGAACTGCGTTAATACCACGTGCTTATATTCAGCACAAATTGTTCTCCGTGGTAAAATAGTACCTTCTGTTAAAAGATCGTGATAAACCGATTCCAACATATTGTCATAGATTCTTTTTTCTTCTTTTCACAGGCTTATATAAAAACTGATTTCAATACATATATCTCTATAGTCTTCGGGGCTTGTGTACATCGTAATATAGATGTTAGATAAACGGCAACCGGAAGCGCCCTGGTGGGCAAATTGTCCCAACTCCTCATGGCATCGGGGATTCCCTTTTTCCTCCTTCCGCTGAAGGCGCTAGGATATGAGTTTCGCGTACCTTCTGCTTTTGACTGGAGGATACTTTCAGGGAGTAGGGTCGACGCGGCCCACCAGAACGTCCGGCCGCTCGTCTATCTCGTCTTGGTCTGCAAAAATAGCCATGTACACATTTTTAAATGATACCAGTCATTTTACCATAAATTAATAATAATTAAAGTTCTTATACTCTAAAAAATAAAACTCATTACTACAAAATTACTTGATTAACAGTTGTCCTAATACTAGAATAACTCTGATACGTGTATAAGGTATCCTGATAGACGAATATAAAAAAGAATATGAAAACTGATAATACAAAATACTGTTTTCAAAGTTGCTAAGCCGATCAAAATATTCTAGGATTTACAAATCCAAACAACGCTATTCTTATGGCTGCATAGCCAAACGATGCTATTCTCATGGCTGAAAAGCCAACCGATGCTTTTCTCATGGCTGCATCTAGCCAACCAATGCTATTTTCATGGCTGAAAAGCCAACCGATGCTATTCTCATGGCTGCAAAGCCAACCGATGCTTTTCTCATGGCTACATCTAGCCAACCGATGCTATTCTCATGGCTGCATCTAGCCAACCGATGCTATTTTAATGGCTGCATCTACCCAACCGATGCTATTCTCATGGCTGCAAAACCAACCGATGTTATTCTCATAACTGCGGAGACGACCGATACTATTCTCATGGCTGCAAAGACAACCGATGCTATTCTAATGGCTGCAAAGTCAACAGATACTATTTTCGTGGCTGCGTAGCCGACCGAGACTATTCTCATGACTGCAGAGCCGACCGATACTATTCTCATGGCTGCAAAACCAGCCGATGCTATTCAAATGACTGCAAAGCCAACCGATGTTATTCTCATAACTGCGGAGACGACCGATACTATTCTCATGGATGCAAAGCAAACCGCTGCTATTCTAATGGTTGCAAAGCCAACATATGTTATTCTCATAACTGCGGAGCCGACCGATACTATTCTCATGACTGTAAAGTCAACCGATGCTATTCTTATGGCTGCGGAGTCGACCGATATTATCCCATGGCTGCAAAGACAACCGATGCTATTCTAATGGCTGCAAAGTCAACAGATACTATTTTCGTGGCTGCGTAGCCGACCGAGACTATTCTCATGACTGCGGAGCCGACCGATACTATTCTCATGGCTGCAAAACCAACCGATGCTATAATCATGCTGCGGAGCCAGCCGATGCTATTATCAGGCTGCGGAGCCAGCCGATGCTATAATCATGCTGCGGAGCCAGCCGATGCTACACTCATGCTGCGGAGTCAACCGATGCTATTATCATGCTGCGGCGCCAAACGGTGCTATTATCATGGCTGCGGGGCCAAACGATGCTTTTATCATGGCTGCGGAGCCAAATGATGCTATTCTCAGGGCTGCTAAGCATTAGATTTAAACCATACTCGAGTCTAATGGAATTAATAACATTATTCAAGTTAAACTATTCTCGGTTCAGCCGAAACTAGCAAAAGTATTTTCGGCTCCTTCAACCATAAACAGAACTATGCTCACGGCAGCAAAATCAAGTAATGCTATTGTCAAGATTGTAATGCTAAGAAATGCTTTTCTTAAAGTTGCTAAGCCAAGTAATGCTAATCTCACGGCTGCCTATCCAAGCAATCCTATTCTCATGGCTGCTTAGCCAAGTTATGCTATTCTTGTGGCTGCCAAGCCAGATAATGCTATTCTCAAGACAGATAAGCCAAGTTATGCTATTCTCAAGACTGACATGCCAAGTTATGCTATTCTCAAAGCTGCTACGCGAAACAAGTTAATCTCGTGAATTATGTGTCTGCTTTAAGACACACCGGGCAGTTGATCGAATCAGTCGATAAACAGTTAAGATATATGAATTTGAACGGACTCTACAATCAAAACACCTCGAGATTTATCCAAGAAATAACAAACCTGGGGAACAAAAATGCCCAAATTATTGGACCAATACTCTGAAAATGGTCCACACTGGCACAAACTTCTTTTCAAAAAAAATAAAAATAAGCGTTGCGATCGGACGCAAACCTATCAAACTATAAAACTCCCCATTATGAAAACTTTTCGAAACTTGCACACCAATCATCTAATTTACAATTGTGAACAAATAATTCGTTCATTTCCAACCTGGATATCCATTGCATTTCTATGGTTACGGAATACTTTACACAATAGGTAAATGTATCATAAGCGGTAAGATATAACTTGTTATATTCACCTTTTGGGATAAACCTGCTAAAAGACCGATTGTCTGTAAATCATTTTATCCTGTTTCCCTTATGAACATGAGAATGATTTAAGAACTCTTAGACCCACCGCGGCTAATTCCCTCCATCTGAAAGAGCGCAACAATTCGTCAGATGACCATAAACAGCGGGCTATACACTAAGCTGTCTCAAGAAGCATACAACCTAGCATACATGTATGAATACACGACTCTCGTGTTAGAGCGCTGATCTAACTCAGGCTCACAAGTCCAATGCGCCAGAAATTAATCTGTTCTTTAATGTTAAATTTTAATATAAAAATCCAAATGAGAATCTGTGACTATGCTCATGAACTTAATCAAAATTCCCCCAACCAAATATCATTACGAAACGAATGCTTTTAAAGCGGCACTGATCACGCAGTGACTTGTTGACTGCGCGGAGAATGTTCGAACATTCTTGTAAGTGTTTAAATAAAACCAGATCGGATCTAACCTGCTTTTACTTACTTAACCCACTCGGACAGTGTTCAATACCACAGTCAATACCACGGTCAGTGACAAACGCATCGAGCATCGAGCAAACGCAGAGATATGTTGAACCGCGTATTCAGTTAGGTTTACACAAGATAGGAAAGTAAATACACTCACAGTTTGTAGATGTGATGTGGCCCCTCGGATTGTCAACGATAAAGTAAGCCTTTCTAGGTTGTCTGTTTACCGCTAGCCCTCAACACACACTCTGGTTCCCCGGATGGTTCTCACTCCGCTATATACCGGTACCGATCGTACCGGACCAGACCACCACCGACTGGACTATGCTATGCTGCGCAAGATTCTAGCGTCACCACACTCCTCCCCGTTTTATTTGAAGGACGGACTTCTGTGTGACGTCTTCACGGCGACTTGACCACGGATGGTATTCCATTCGGTTCTGAGGTGTGCAACGGCTCCCCACAGTCAACAGGGTTGAAAGTGGGCTTCCTGGGTGAAAGACCAGTACTAGTACTCGGCAACAGATCAGTCAGGTAACTGATCTGAGACCTAACCTTTCCACTGGGCCGCACCAAACCCAGTGGAGTCCTGGACCCTCTACTTGGCCTCGACACAGACGGGTGGCATCTTTCTGATGTACAGGCGCTCAATGTTGTCTGTGGACACTTCAAGAAGTTCCTTCCAGGGAAGGCCAAGGACTCCTGCGACCTTGGCGGTGGCCATTCCGATCATTCCTGGAGTACTCCGCCTGTGAGTGCCCATGCTGAAATAGGGAGCATCTGTCTCAATCAGGAGACGATCCTTTAGTAGCTGGGTTAGTGCCTCCAACTGCTCAGCCTTTGTACGGTCTTTGGCAACGATGGATGTGAATCCCACATAGGTATGAGGGAATTCCTTGATCCATCGCTGAAGTGTTGACCAGGAACCAGTGTAACAATGAAGGTGTATTAGCTGGTCCCTCCGAACAGATGGATGTGCCATCAGTAGGTACATGACGGTCATCACAGCTTCGTCCGCCACATCCATATCAGGGGTGCTCCGACTGTGAATCACCAGGATATGGTGTGACTGCAAAAGGTTCAGTACCCTTTCAAATTTCTCCATCTGTGCTGCCCAAGTAGATGGTGGTTCGGTATGATCTATACCGACTTCTCCAAGTCCAGCGACTTCCGGCAACGCGAGAAGCTCCTTCATTCTGACAAGTTCCGGCTCAGTGATTGGTCGCTTCGGGTGAAGGCCAATCACTGGGACGACTCCCTGGCTGACCCAGTTTTGAAGTTGATCCTGGGTAGGATGCGTTTCTGGGTCACAGAAGATTCCCACGGCCCCGGCTAAGTGGACTTCATAAGCCTCATCTATGGGGAGGTCCTCACAGATGGCTTCCAACGTCTGGACCTTGATACCCAGTACCCTCATTGTACGGTCCAGGTGACAGTGGCTGTCAAATGCTCTTGGAGGTTGAGGTAGTAGCAGTAACTCCTCTGGGGAAAGTGAAAACTGTTGTTTCAGGCTTTCCTCCTGGTGCTTCTCCAGGGTTGACATCAACACAATGAGGGCCCGCCAGTGCAAGAGAGCAGTGATCCCATTACCGGACGGCTTCAGGGACAAGTCCTCAGGCACTGGTGCTCTCAGCACGGAGCAAAACTCAGTCATGGCTTGGCGCAAGACTACATCATCGACTGGAATGATGTCCCTTGTTGCTCCCATGCTATCCAGGTACGTGACCAAATCAGGGAGAGAGCGTTGGGCACCAAGAAGCCATCGGGTAATAAGCTTCAAGGCCCCAATCCTACGATGAGCGATGTCTTCTCCACTCAGACATGGCTGGAAGACTCCTGGCAGGTGACAGGAAAAGATGTGTCTTTCCCTCAGCGCAGCACCGCAATTAACAAATGGACACACTGGATACGAGTGCGGCTGCACCTCCACTCGCACTCGAATATTTTCCACCGAAGAAGGGCGTTCCCTTTTCTCCGGTCTGGGGTGGCGAGGTTGGATTGGATGCCTCGCCGGACTCCTTTCCCGCTGATGTCCCTGCTGCTGTCTCTCCTTCCTCTTCCCCTTCCTCCCTGAGGATGGCCTGTTCCTGATCTAATCGTTGCCACGGTTCTCCGATGATCCCGATGATCAGAGGGTTTCCTTGACCTATCCACTGACCGGTCGGCGCTAGTGGAAGGTGGTGGCGTCCTCGGTCGAGCTGCTCTGGATCAAGTCGTACCTGACCTGTCGGCACTAGCGTACGACTTCTTGTAGGATACTGAGGACCAGGCGGCACGCTCAGTATCCTCCGGAACGTCGGCGACAGAAGCTGAGGACCGGACGGCGCGCTCAGATTCTGAAGTGGCAGTGGCGGTGGGTGACACCCTAGTGACAGGTTTCACAGGGCTCACCGGCTTCGTCGGAGCTGGGCTGTTCTTCTCCGGACTGGAAGCAAGGATTTTGTCTTCCTCCTCTTTGTCCACCTCCATGTCCGAGTTCTCCCCTGTTACATCCAGAAGCTTGTGTTCTTGAATCTCAACCGAGGTGGGGTCCTCCTCATCGAGATGTTCTCCTGTTCGCTGGAGAGTGGGGTCACTCCCCAGACGAAAATCTCGGCTTGGTCCAGTCGGATCCTCGTTCCAGGTAGCTTTCTTGACAGGTGGCAAGAAGCTGATGTTCTCAGAAATCCACTTGCGACTTTGGAATTCAAGGGCATCCAAATCCCTGGCTAGATCTTCTAGCCACTTGGTCTTCTTCTTGCCTTTGGCGATGCCGACCTGCCGGTGCAGGGCTCTGAGCGCTCGCCCCCTGTCTGACCTGTCCGCGGCGGTGACAGCCTCTGCAACCTCCTTGACGGTGCAGTTCTTGCCCCGGTCACTGGACCTATTGATTTGCTCTAAGGTTAGAGCAAAGCTTTTCCCTCCTGTTGCCATTTTTCTGGAATAGCCGAAAAACAACATGATTAGACAAAATCAAATTTGTTACAAACGTCTATTTCGTTTAAGACATTCTGGACATTTGTAAACGTCAATGTCTAATGCATCGGTTGGTGTAACATTGACACATGAACCATGGAACCATTCTTGGCAGATATCACACTGGATCATGAATCTTCCCTGCCACTGCTTCCTACAAAAACAGTAAACTTTATTATCACCTGTTGTAATAATAGTTTCTCCTGGGTTATCTTTCCAGTGTCGTATCCATTGGGGTAATTCCCGATCACGACAGGGTTTCAGCCGGTCATGGTTGACCACAAACACCGCGTTCCGGAGCTTGACTCTAAAAATGAAAGAAGAGAGTTTAGTTACAATTACCCCTGGACCTTTCCATGGCGGGCAAAGTTTTCGGCACTTACCCTTCAGTACTGCAGTATCCAGTAAGTATACCGCATCACCGACTTCATATGACCTTTCCAGTATTCGAAGATCATAATTTCGCTTCATTCGTTTTGAAGTGGTCTTCAAAACCTTCCGAGCAACATCATGAGCCTTATGCAGGTTGGAAATGAGTTCGCCTGCATAACTCTCTACACTGGTGACCTTACCTTGTTCCTGGGGAAACATAAGGTGTGCGGGGGTGTTAACTTCACGCCCTAACATCAGCATGTTAGCGGTGTACCCAGTCATTCGGTTTACTGATGATCTGAGGGCACCTGCTATTTGTTGTAAGTGCAGGTCCCATTGGTTTTGAGACTTACCAATGAAACACCTGACGGCGTCCATGAGAGTACGGTTGTACCTCTCAACCTGTCCATTGGCAGAAGCTCGGTATGGAGTGGTGCGAGCTTTGTGGATCTCTAAAATCTTACAAACCTCAGTAAATAGTTTTGAATCAAAGTTTCGGCCTTGGTCCGAAAAGATTTCAAATGGGGTACCAAACCTTGCAAAGAAGCTGTTAACTGCTGCGCGGGCTGTTTCTTCCGCTGTCTGGGTTGGAAGAGGTATACACTCCACCCACTTGGTGAACTGATCGACCATC
Organism: Corbicula japonica; assembly: GCA_038501625.1. Lineage (NCBI taxonomy): Eukaryota > Metazoa > Mollusca > Bivalvia > Venerida > Cyrenidae > Corbicula > Corbicula japonica. The sequence continues at coordinate 179,467 of JAZAYU010000635.1, read as the reverse complement.
ATCAGTACATACTCATTTCCTCTGGGTGTCTTGGGAAGTGGACCCAAGAAGTCTAAGTGAACACGCTCCATAGGCGCTCCGGCATGGTAGTCTGTCAAAGGGCATCGGCCCTGACGGTCAGTCTTTTTGTTTTGGTTACAAGTGGCGCAACCAACTACAAACCTTTCAACGTCCTTACCAAGACCATACCATGCATATTTCTCCTTCACTCGCTCCTTGGTACGAGTCACACCCTGATGTCCGGCAGAAGGAAGGTTATGATTTAACCTTATAGCTGTCTCTCTAAGGTTAGTAGGCAAGACTAGCATTTTGTCGCCAGTGTTGACATCATTTTGGTAGAGTACTCCATCGATCAGTACAAATTGTTCCTTGTTTAACCAATAGGATTTGATCGCCGGGCTGGAACGGAACAGAGCAGAAGGTTCTGGCTCTGTGGCATTCTGCAACCAATCCAACAGGAAACGTAGATCTTCATCTTTTTCTTGAGCCTGGATGAGTTCAGGTACTGAGAACCCCCAGCTGTACATGACAGTTGTCGAGTCCCGACCGGACGGCGCAAGACTCGGTTGACTTCCTTTGGAATCCTGACCATACGGCGCAGGATTTAGTTGTGATCCTGTGGCATCCCGACCAGACGGCGCAGGACTGAGTGACCCATCCAAACCAGACGGCATAGGATTAGGTGACCCAACCACAGGAGGATCTGCTGGCTGAGGATCTGTAACCTTGGCTCTTTGTCGGGTAGTCACCAGATTGACATTCACGACTTCTTCTGTACTGGAAAAATCAGTTGTTTCCCAGGGTACCAGATCTATCGCTCTGGCCATCATGGCAACATCTTCGGAGCAAACTTCTTCTCCAGGTTTCCAGAGAAGAGTTTCAGCCTGCCAGACGGGACTGCATTTGGTAATGCAACCCTCGCCTGCATCCAGAATTCTGGATTCTGCTACGTCGGTCATCAGATTAAGGTTAACCTGACTAACCGGTCTGTTGTGAACCTCCGCTGCCTGATTGATTTTGACTTCATCAATCTTCCCGTAGACAGTCGTACCCATGCCCTTGTGGTTCCCCAAAGCACCTTGATTAATCCTGGAGTCGGCGCCAACTACAGGGCACGAAGGTTGTACAGCCTTGGTCACCAACGGCACTGCGTCGTCTACAGCCTCGAAAAAGGATCCCCAATTTTCATGGGCTTTAGCACAGTATTTGCAACCTCCACAGGGCAAGTCCTCCAGTCGCACTCCGGCTGTAAATGCCATACACTGACCGTCAGTTGCTGGCGGTCGGGACAGTGCATCCGCATTTCCATGCTCACGACCCGCACGATGTTTTAACACCATGTTAAACTGAGACAGCTCCTCCAACCATCTCGCCAACTGACCCTGCGGTTCATGAAATCTCATCAACCATCTTAGGCTTGAGTGGTCTGTCCTCACAACAAATGGTCGCCCCAGCAGATAGTGTCTATACTGTCTAGTAAAGCGCACTACTGCTAGCAGCTCTTTCCTGGTTACACAATACCTCCGTTGTTCCTTGGTCAAAGAATAACTCCCGTACGCTATGACCTTCTCCTCCCCGTTTTGAATTTGAAGGAGCTCAGCCCCAATGGCTAGATCCGAGGCATCTGTATCCAGGATAAACATGTCCTTTTGGTTAGGCAAAGCCAACACGGGTGGGTTGCTTAACGCCTTCTTTAAAGTTTCAAATGCTTTCTCTTGTTCCTGGCCCCAAACAAACGGTTGTTTGCCGGTGATTGCATACAAGGGAACAGCAATCTTGGAAAAGTTTTTGATAAACCCTCGGTGATAGTTTACCAATCCCATGAAACTTTCAACTTGCTTGGCACATGTAGGTACAGGCCAATCTTGGACAACTTTTATGTCTGTATCTGACATGGATATGCTGTTACTGCTTACTCTCCTTCCCAAGAACTCGACTTCTCGTTGAAAAAAGGTACATTTCTTGGGTTTCAACTTCAGCCCATATTCTCTAAATCTTAACAAAGCTTCACGAAGATTGACCAGGTGGTCATCGAAGCTAGATCCCATGATAAGAATATCATCAAGAAAGGCTAGGACAGTCTTCCATGTCAGTCCCCGTAGAACCAGGTTCATGGTTCGAGCGTAGGTGGCAGGTGCCCCTGTCAAACCAAAACCCATCCGAACATGTTCGAAGAGACCATACTTGGTGATGAAAGCAGTCTTCTTGCGATCTTCCTCCTTGATCCGGATCTGCCAATATGCTGAATTGGCATCCAGTTTGGAAAACCAAACACTGCCCGCCAGGGTGTCGAGGCAATCGTCTACCAGCGGTAATGGAAATACATCCTTGACTGTAACTTCATTCAGCGCTCTGTAGTCGATACACCACCTCACTGACCCATCACGCTTACGGATCAGCACCGGTGCAGATGCCCAGTCTGAGGTAGACTCCTGAATAACACCTGCTTTCAGCATTTTCTGCAAGTGCACCTCTTCTTCACCAGCAAAGCATACAGGTGTACGCCTTATTCGCTGTTTAACTGGTCTCGCATTACCAGTATCGATCTGGTGTTCAATCGCAGTAAAGTTACCTAGATCGAACTCATCAGCAGCAAAAACATTCTGGAACTCTATCAGCAGCTGTGCCAGTCTCAAGCTCTGATCTTCATTCAATTGTTTACAGGATTCTGTAAACACTTGCTGCAGGTGCAGTGGCATTGTAGCCGTCTCACTGGGGGTAGCATGTTTAGGCACAACATTAGGTAATGTTGCCTTAGGTAGATGTTCTGTCACTTGTTCGACAGAAACCGATTCATTTTCCTTGATGATGTCAGCAGGGTATGCCCTACCAAGGTCAGCACCCTTGTTTACAACCCTATAACGGTCACTCGGATTTAAAAGACACATAATGGGCTCAGAACCCCCCTCCCGGACTATTCTAGGCACAAGAAATTTGGATTGCTCCACTGGCTCTATGTAATAATCAGAGAGAGTTTTATCTATGTGACACTTAACCCTAGCAACGGATTGTGGTGGTATGACTAGACGTTTTGCAACGGTCACTCTTGCGACTGTAGGTGTATCCCCTCCCGACCCCACATCTAGGATAATTTGCCTACCATCAAAAATTAGAACCCCTCTACCCATATCTAGAATTGCTTGTCCCCGGTTTACTAAAATGTCAAATCCTAGCAACTATTCTTGTTCAATTGGCGCTACATAAACATTTTCATTATACCACTTATCCCCAATTTTTATTTTAATTGATCCTGCAACAAATCTTTCCATAGCCATCTCCCTCCCCGCAGTAAGTAATTTAACATCCCTTAATTTATTTGGTTTTTCATTAAGAGAGTTATATACCCTATCTGAAATGATAGTCACCTGGGCAGCTGTATCAACAATGGCTTTGACACATTGATTTTCAACACGGACTTGCATTGTAAATTGAGAAACTGACCTCATTTGACAAACAACTATCTGTTCAGGTTGATCCGGAAGAGAGCGCCCCCCCTCCCTGGACTCCCCTGGGCCAGTATTATCACCTGGATTTCCGCATATCAAATCTGGTTCATCCAAAGTATCTGGTACTGCAGTAACTGATTTACTGGGTGGTACCTGTTGATATGACGTCATACTACCGGACGGCTGATGAACGTCATTACCGGGTGATGGTACCTGTTGATGTGACGTCATACTACCAGACGGCTGATGAACGTCATTACTGTGTGATGGTATCTGTTGATGTGACGTCATACTACCGGACGGCTGATGAACGTCATTACCGGGTTCAGTACAAGTTACATCAGAGATACAGTGTTCCGGCGCATTGTTAACCGGTACTGCACTTTGACAATTGCTCGGTGTTGCTTCAGCTAGCCAGTCGGCTTGTGAAGCGTTGTTGGAGCTGTCGTTGTTCTGGATCAGGATCACATCTTGATTGTGGGTATAGCCAGACGGCTGAGGTTGATTATGTAGCCGGACGGCTGAATGAGCCTCACTTTCTGCAGGTTTCACGGATTGAAGAAGCATTTTTGCTACTTTAACCCGTTTCTGTGAGAGGCCTAATCTTTCTTGGGTCGGGGAGGCACCATTTTTTCCGACCCCTTCCCGTTTAAATCCTTCTTGTCCTTTCTGGGCTTAGGGCAATCTTTCCTGATGTGCCCCTCCTCGCCACAATTGTAGCAGGCAGTTGATCGGCGGCGGGTACGACGCCCTTTTTTCTGGCTCTCTAAGAGCGTTTTTTGGAGTCGTTGCTCCAGCTCTTCAAGTGCTTTCATGAAAGGGTGCACGTCAGGTGGTGCACTGGCTACTGCATAGACTGGTGCAGCTTCCTCAGCACTATCACGTTTTCTCTGCTTTGGCTTGCCATACATAGCATTATGCACTTGTTGGTATTTTCGTACCATCTGCATAGCTTTTTGTACAGAACTAGGTTCTTGAAGAAAAACGTGCTGCCCCGCATCTTTGTCTAACATTCCTTGGCAAAACCGGCTTACAGATTGCTCGGTAGCATAATCCTCCGGAACAGCCTGGAAGGCACGTGCAGCCATTGTGAGCACACGATCCGCCCACTCCTCTAAGGACTCCCCAGAGTTCTGGGTAGCTTGTTGGAATCGAACTTGAGCTGCTGCTGGGAGCTCATGTTCACCGAAACGCTCATCCAGTTGGCGTAATAAGCTGCGGTATGAAAATTTTTCATTACGTTCACTCATCACAGTGTAATAGTCTAACGCTTTGTCTGTTGGACACCACACTAAGCCATTCAGGCACTCCTGGTCCGTCCATTCGCAGACTTGAGCATACTGAGTGAATTTCAGACGAAATGCACTCCAGTTGCCCTTGCCGTTGAATGTTAAGTGCTTAGGTAAAGAAGCGATAACTTCACGTACTCGCGTTGACCTTCTGGAGGGCAGCTGATAATGAGAGGTCTCATCATCACTGTCATAATCGTGAAATGGTGTTGGAACTGGCATTTTTGTTCTGGGGATTGCGCCCATATCTGGCCAACCTGATGGTGTTGACGCGGCTGCTGGGGCATGTCTTACCGGACGGCTAGACATGTAATCTGGTGCCATTTTTGGCACATATGGCGTCGTCACACGGCTTGCTGGTATTTGTGGCTCAATACTTACAGGAGCCGGTTGGGCCTGTGGCAACACATTTTTAACAGCTTGCGAGGGCTGCTATCCTCTTCGTCGTCCTCATCTTCACTTTCACTGGACGAGGCGGAGAGAGCTGGATTTTGTACAAAATCGAGCAACTCAACAACCTGGGCAGTGAATTTTCTGCGACATATAGTCTCCAGAACATCCAAATTTAAATTACCGCTATTTTCGCGAACAGTAATTAGTGCCTTAGCTAGCTTAGATTTAATACCTGGAATGGTTTCTAGCTCTGATGCTGATGCATAATTGACGGCAATCTTAGGTAAGATTGCTGCCATATCCTGCTCTTCTGCAGGTCCTGGTGGTGCTGATGCTGTTGCAGCTTTCAACTTGTCGGCTACCGACAACCTAGACAAAGATTTCTTTACCCCTGGAGGTGATCCGGTCAATGACATGGCAAAATAGAGGTCTATTTATGCACAAATAGGGCCAATTATCAAATAAACAGAAAAATTATTTCAATTAATCACTAAATTCATTACAATAATTGAATTGAATGATGTATAAGCTTACCGGACGGCCTCACTTATACAAAAATGCTTATTTTTCTGTAATTTGAAATTTGCAATACAGGAAATGCCAATGTTTCCGTTAGAGCATGCGCAGTTGAAGATTCAAAATAAATGCAAAAATAACAGAAATTACGGCCCAAATTTATCAAAATAAGAATGTGGCTGTGATATTTAATTGCAAAGATATTGATTTCAACCATTGCATGGCAACTAATCCTTTCCCTCTTCGGTCCAAAAGGTTTGGGTCTTACCGGACGGCTGACCCAATTTTTATGGTGGCGATTTTGGCAGAGCGGGGGTTCGCAAAAATAAACGCTGCCACCAATGTTGAACCGCGTATTCAGTTAGGTTAACACAAGATAGGAAAGTAAATACACTCACAGTTTGTAGATGTGATGTGGCCCCTCGGATTGTCAACGATAAAGTAAGCCTTTCTAGGTTGTCTGTTTACCGCTAGCCCTCAACACACACTCTGGTTCCCCGGATGGTTCTCACTCCGCTATATACCGGTACCGATCGTACCGGACCAGACCACCACCGACTGGACTATGCTATGCTGCGCAAGAGTCTAGCGTCACCACAGATATTTGCCTTCGCCCTTTCATTTTGTTTTCAAAGGGTGGACAACTATAGTAATAAAAACTAAAGCACTTGCAGAAAAACTAGTGATAACGTTATACTAAGGACTTAAAATAATTTGTTTTGCCTCTTTAATCGGGCAAGAAACCCATCGAAACTTGACATGCTACGAAATGATAACCTGAGTAGATATCAATTTTATCATCCACAATCCTTGGTTTACTAACAGAATAAGCGTTTTTAAAACGAATTTATTGTTTCCGAAATACCTATTGATTTTCTAAAATCTAAGATTTGCCTCCCCAACCTATAATTTATAGTTTGTCCACACTCTATGCGTACTGATTATTCGTCGAAAGCCAAAAGTTCTTGTTTATTAACAAAACTACTAACGTTATCTAATAAATACTCATCTTCCATGTCCATTTTTTATTGATGGCAGCTGCGACGGAAGCTAACAAGCACTGCCGTCGAAAAAGTTCTGCCGTCGAAAATGCTTGAAAGACTAGCACAAGAAGCAAGCGCTGAAGACTTCTGGTCGCGTCGACTGCTAGGGTTGGCCTCAAAAGTTAGCTGCACACTGGTACCGGAAAACGTCGAGCAGAACGTAATAAGAAGTAGTAGTTGCAGGTGTCCTACTTGGTGCCTGTAAACGTTGACGGCTTTCTATTTGCGTCGTATGAAAGTCGGAATTTTGCTTTTCTGTGTAAAAGTTCACTTCGCCAAATTGCACTGTATATCCGACCGGAACAGTATGTCCACGGGCTTCTTCTTGCAAAGAATTTATATCGTCGTTTGGTTTTGTAGCTGTAAAGCCATGTTGTGTTAATAATTGTTGTTCTATTGAAATACTCGTTGAAGCGTTAAAATTTTCGTCTGTCATTTTTGGCTGTCCAAGCGCTGAATGACCACGCGGTTACAAAAACCCGAAAAGCCCGTGCAAATAAAGAGCCATCTAGCAATCCATCGGACACCGACAGGGGGAATTAATTTTCTTCTAATTCACTACGTTCAAACACAGAAAATTATATTCTTGATCACATGAGCTTAAATTATATATTGACACGGTGTTAAAGATAAGTAACTGTTTTATAAATAAATCTAGTAAATCCGTTTTGTAATCGGAAACTTTTATGTATGAAATATGAACAAGATATCAAATACTGCTAAATGTTATCACTTTTAAACAAAATTATATACATGTTTTTAAAGTACAAGTATGTTCACATAATTATAAAACCTTTCTTAAAATTTCCAATGATAACAGGCATGCATGTATGCGTTCGAAAATTAGTAAACTATAAGAATTTAGATTTAAAGAGGAGATGGCGTTTATGTAACACACTTTTTAACTTCTATTAACGATTCGGTTTAATAACAGTAGGTTAAAAAGACATCAGTTAAAAATCGCAATCAAGTTGATGTTAAGGGTTACAAATGTAGGGTAAGGCATCTCACGTAGAGAAAAGATACTTAATGGTTGTTCATTTTCAGGAGCAAACGGTTCCAAATTAAGGTTCACTTACTTTACCTACACTGAAGGTGTCTAAAGTTTCTGCGCTAGGTATTTTTACATACACAATAATGTTAATAACATGCAAGTGTTCATTAAACTCATTAACGTTTTGAAATAAAAAAAACCACAAATGTTGTTACAGTATTAATATAAATTAATAATATTCCCTTTAAGTGATACAGTAACTACCCGTTGTTTATTACATCATAATACATATGTTACTATATATAGTAACAAATTTACGTAGAAAAAATATTATTACTCGGCCTCGGCAGATTTTATCGCATAATTGCCCCGCACGTGGAGGGCAATTATGCGATAAAAGCCCTTGGAAAAGGCGCACGTGCAATGCTTGGTTTTGCATTGCGGCATTCCCGACAGCAAAATGGCCACGGATGAGCGTACGCTGGAGTCGCTCGCAAATAGAATTCTAGATTTAGATGGGATTATTGCTAAGAGGCCTCAAGAAAACAATCATTTAACCGAGGAATAAGCAAGACTGTTTATTGACAGTAAGAAAAACAAAGCCACCATTTCCAAAACGAAGAGTGATGTAAAGAAAGTGCGCGAGTGGTTGGTTGAAGATGGGGAGCAAAGGGAAATCGAAGAAATTCAGCCGAAGGAATTAGACGTTCTGCTTTCTAGATTATTATTAAGTACCGAGAAAACTAAAAACTACGGGGAAAAAATATCAAAGAATTCGAACCATCGACATTAAGAGGGATTCTCGGAAGCGTGAAGCGCTTCCTGAGCGAAAAGGGGTACGACATTGACCAGTGACAGAGATTTTAAGTTGTCCAGAGACACTTTGAAGGCCAAATGTATAGATTTAAAGGAAAAGGGATTAGGGATTTCACCGGTACAGTTATCGAGTGAAAAATGATATATGTATTATACAGAATTATTCATGGGTGGTCGGGGGCGGATGTTGATAATTGCCCCGCTAGAGATAAAATGCCCTCGGGCATTTTATCTCTTTAGTGGGGCAATTGTCAACATCAGCCCGCGACCACCCATATATTATTCTCTAAATTATATAAATACTTTTAGTAATTATTCCATTATAAAATACATAAACGAACAAAAAGTCATGTTTTTCTACATTACAGCCGAGTTAAATAGGAGGAAACATCTACAAATATAATCATGAAAGCAGCGTTGTGTTTTCTGTTTATCCTGGCATTTGGAGTTCTTACAGCTGGAAGAAGCATATTGGAAGGGTACAAAAGGTAACCATTGTCGAAATTATTTATTTACATCTCTCGTCATGCAAATATGTGATTTTTGTTAATAAAACCAAATTCACAGACATAGCAATTTAATCAGGTTTAAACATGTTGTCCTTAAATCGGGCGCGTCGCAAACAAGGGTGTTTTCGGACAGATAACTCATTCTAATGACGTCATTAAGTCATACAGATTAATTATTATTCATTTCTCAGTAAAATAATCACTACAGTTACAGTAAAATTGTATTAATTTGCAAACAAAAATTTTTGTCCAAAAAAGTAACAACTAAAAGACACCTTTTCCCGTGACGTGCCCCATAAAACAAAATTAATTAATTAATTTTCCCGTGACGTGCCCCATAAAACAAAATTAATTAATTTTCCCGTGACGTGCCCCATAAAACAAAATTAATTAATTTTCCCGTGACGTGCCCCATAAAACAAAATTAATTAATTTTCCCTTTGACGTGCCCCATAAAACAAAATTAATAAATCTTCCCGTGACGTGCCCCATAAAACAAAATTAATAAATCTTCCCGTGACGTGCCCCATAAAACAAAATTAATTTATTTTCCCGTGACGTGCCCCATAAAACAAAATTAATTAATTTTCCCGTGACGTGCCCCATAAAACAAAATTTATTAATTTTCCCGTGACGTGCCCCATAAAACAAAATTAATTAATTTTCCCGTGGCGTGACCCAAAAACAAAATTAATTTATTTTCCCGTGACGTGACCCATAAAACAAAATTTATTAATTTTCCGTGACGTGCCCCATAAAACAAAATTATTACTTGACTTGTTCAAGTTTTACTGTAAAGTTTTTAATTATTGAACTGGAATATAGTAACACCACATATTTTCATATTCCTAAGTTTCATGTTTTGATTTTCGTTTTTGTTCCATGTCCGTTCAGAGGTTTTGATGTTGATAAGGTAAAAGATAAGCCTACACCGGAAAAGCCCGGAAACGGAATCGATAACAAACTAGACGTGCTTGGAGACCTGCTTGAAAGAATTCTCGGAAAATTAGACGATATCCAAGGTAGACAGAAATGAGTCATAGTATCATCTTTGCAGTTATGTAATTATGTCGATTTTATTCATTTCCCTTCAAAATCACACTGTTTTATGTTTGACCCGTCCGGAACGAAACAACTTATTGCGGCATAATCGTAAGAAACACTAAAATATATATCTTGTTTTGTCTTATTCGATGACCTGCAAAGTTAATTTTCCCCTCTTAGACATATGAAATACAAAACGATTTCCGTTTTTTTATGCCCCCGCCATGAAGTGGCGACGGGCATTAAGAGTTGCTCCTGTCCGTCCGTCCGTCCGTCCTTCCGTCCGTCCGTCCGTCCGTCCGTCCGAAATTCTCGTGAACGCAACTCCTCCTAAACTACTGGTGGGAATTTCATGAAACTTTACCACAATGCTTGGCTTGATATGTAGTTGTGCATGAAGGTGGGGTTTCGCTCTTACATGTTCCGTTCAGAAGTTATGGCCCTTTGATACTTCCATTTACATTAGTTTTAACAGGAATATATCTTGTGAACGCAACTCCTCCTAAACTACTGGTGGGAATTTAATGAAACTTTACCACAATGCTTGGCTTGATATGTAGTTGTGCATGAAGGTGGGGTTTCGCTCTTACGTGTTCCGTTCAGAAGTTATGGCCCTTTGATACTTCCATTTACATTAGTTTTAATAGGAATATATCTTGTGAACGCAACTTCTCCTTAACTACTGGTGTGAATTTAATGAAACTTTACCACAATGCTTGGCTTGATATGTAGTTGTGCATGAAGGTGGGGTTTCGCTCTTACATGTTCTGTTCAGAAGTTATGGCCCTTTGATACTTCCATTTACATTAGTTTTAATAGGAATATATCTCGTGAACGCAACTCCTCCTAAACTACTGGTGGGAATTTAATAAAACTTTACCACAATGCTTGGCCTGATATGTTGTTGTGCATAAAGGCGGGGTTTTGCTCTTACATGTTCTGTTCAAAAGTTATGGCCCTTTGATAATTTCATTTACATTAGTTTTATTCTTATATTTTGTGTTAAGCAAAATATGCATGTTGCCCATAACTTTAAAACTACTTGAGATATTGCCTTGAAACTTGAAATATATTTTCACCATCAAAATCTACATCATAACCAACAAGATCCATAACCCTGCTTCCAATATTTTTTCAAATTATGCCCCTTTTCCACTTACATTTTGTGTTAAGCAAAATATACACTTGGCCCTTAACTTTCTTATGAAAGGAGGGATTTCAAAATAACTTGGCACAAATGTTCATCATGACAAGGTGTTGCATACAACACCCATGCCTGTAGGTCCAAGGTCAAGGTCACTGTTACTAAAAATAGAAATTTCTTGCAAAATTGTGTCGGCTCTGTAACTTTGTTATTTGTCATTGGATTTTTAAATAACTTGGTTTAATCGATCACCATATTAAGACTGTGTGTCACATAAATTCCCAAGCCTGTAGGTCCAAGGTCAAGGTCACTGTTCCTAAAAATAGAATTTTCTTCTCCAGGCTGTAACTTTGTTATGAATTGAGGGATTTCAAAATAACTTGGCACAAATGTTCACCATGACAAGGCGGTGTGTCCGCACAATACCCATGCCTGTAGATCCAAGGTCAAGGTCACTGTTACTAAAAATAGAATTTTCTTGTAATAGGAATATAATTATCTCGTGAACACAACTTGTTCTACACTACTGCTGGGAGCTTTATGAAAAACCTATAGCGGGGGCATCCGTGTCCTTTGGACACATTTCTAGTTATAAATCTGAAGTGTATGTTTTAACCTTAACAATCATGATTATATTTATTCTGCTAAATATCCACAATATCCATAAAGGTATACAATGATTAGGTGACATTAAGTTGATTTAATTTTATATTCATTTCAATGATTTAAATCTTCTTTGTTTTAAAAAAAGTCGGCTATTTATACATTCAAGTAATACTCAGAGCACTGAAATGTTAAAGTAATACCCCATTTCAACAATTTTGTGGTAAAATCATTTTTACCAGAAAATAACAACAACAAAACTTATTATGGTTTTTTCATTATAAAATAACATTAATATCATGGCACTTCTGACCCTGTATGTTAAATACTGTCAATTATCTAAAAATTATATTGTTCTGTTCTGTTTCAGCAACTCTTGATAGCGGTGATGATGAAGTGTCACAAATAGATATTTTGGACTTATCATTTTCCGTAAGCGAGTTGGAATCTGCTGTACAAGCAGAGGGTAAGTATGTCAGCTCAACGGTCATTTAGCATCAGAGGGAAATCTCTTAAATAATACATTTTGAAAATAACTTTGCTCCCGTCAACATTGTCTCTGAGACTATTGCCGTTTTTTTGGAATTGTTAGTGTTACATATGTATAAACTCTACCAGTTCGATTCACTATGTGGGCCTATTTACAATTCACAGTTTAACTGTTTTTTCAGTGTGGCGACCGTTGAAAGACACCCCGGTATACAATCGGTTCCAGGTGTTAAATAATTGTTTTTACATGTGAAAAAAACTCGTGTGTAACATCTCGTGATCGGCTCATTTATATCTTTTCAGGTTCTTCCGAAGGCAATCTGTGGGAGATTACTTCAAACTTGTTGCAAACACTCGTCCAAAGCTTCGGAGAAGATAGTGCAGCTTTTCAACAACTATACGGTTACTTAGTTTCAAAAGAACTCGTTGCTCTAGGTAAGACAAAGAAATTTTTGGCTTTGCAATGCTATAAAATTCTTATGTTTCATCAAATTGAATATGTTTTTGCATGCAATATTGTTAAGCTGATGAGTGAGTCGCAGTCATTTCACGAAGACAACTTGTACTTGTTTGATGATATGAGAACCTGCTGGAGAAATTGTAAGGTAGGTTGGTGTACCCTAGAACCTGGTTTAATCCTCCAGTGGCAAACATTAGACATAGTAATAATTTTAGATTATATTAACACATATTTACATACAAACAACCAAACTTTTGTGTTGCAATTTTCCAGACCCCATTGTTTAGGCTTAACGTACTACGAATGATTTAATCGGTCGATTCATAAAACAGCATTAATGTTTTAACTAAACACTAATTGAAATGGTATAAATACATAAAATGTATTGACAGTGTTTATACAACTTATTAATTCATTGTATGCAATAGTGGACAACATTCGCTTTCTGTCATAACATTAGGTTACAATGTTCATTGTAAACAACACAGGTCTAGATGTAACTTACAATGGTGATACGTCAACTGAAGACAGTCAAATGCCTGATGACGTGAATTCTGAAGATGATTCTGTTAATGACGTTCCTTCGAAACGCGAATCTCCACCTGACATGCAGACAACGGCAGAATCGTTGGGCCAGTTACGTCTACGCTTGGATTCAGTTTCACAAATGATCAAGTCACTGGGTATATAATTTTTCCACTTTGTTTTTCTAACACAGGATGTCAATGTAAAATCGTTTGAACTTTTTTCTGAACGTTTAATCAAAGCCTTAAAATGTTAAAACTGATGAAAAAATGCATGGCGTTTCGTACTGTGTTTGTTCCGTTAGTATACAAATGTAATCCCAAAACTAGATGATTGGATCATATTGGCAAAGAATTCAGTTTATTATGCACTACGAATAATAGCATAAACAATTTATATGCCGCGAATGTGTTTATGAGAAAAAATATCAATACTAAAACTCCGATCTTAGACATTGACTCGCTTTTATTCATAAAATATACAATGAATTAAAATTCCGAGAGTGCCAACAATTTCAATATTGCAAAGAGCATCTTGTATTTAATTGTTATATCAATGGGTTTTTTAAAAATTTTTTAGACGATTCCCGACAGATTCTGATTATTTCGATAAGTGTAGCTGACACCACTTTAAACCTCTACAACTCCGGTAAGTAGATGAATTACGTGAAGACCTCCTTTTTTGTAAAAATCATTTGTGGCAGGGGTTTCATTTGACCCGGAAGCTCGGGTTTTGACCCGGGAGATTTATAAAATACGCCAAATATTGACTCGTCGTAAATCTGGAGCATGCGTCTTCATGACCCGGGGCGAAGTCGACCTGTGCGTCAATCAAATCAAAAATAACATCGAAATCCCGCCTAACGCAATCACAACTGTCCAATCGTAAACGCCGATTTACCAATAATCAGTCTCGCGTACTGACACGTTGCATCACACCTATGGTTAGAAAGTTAATTGATGTTTAAGCAAATTATCGATAATTCACGCGCGCCTGTATATTATGATCACTGATGATGGGACAATTATAGAAACATGAAAGGTTAATTGGTTTAATCAAATTAGTCGAGAAATAAAAGGATTATCGGCGAGTTAAATCATCAAACGTTTTCAGATAACGGCGTGAACGGTAAATAGATCTTTTGTCTTTGAGATCGTAATTGTTCAAATTAATACCGGTAGAAGCTGTGTCCCATTGCAACTTAATTTTGAAGTATTTTGATATTCCTCGGTAATCTCGATTAATTTATCGCGAAAAAAGGTTCAGACCAGCTTATTTCAATTCATGTCTGGCGGTCGAAAACGATGCTTTGAGGATCCGAATGTTGATGCAAAACTCCCGTAAAAAGAAATTAAACAGATGATTCGACTGAATTTTTCTCGAGTGCTTCTAAAAATGTTGTGAGAAAGTTTAACTCAAATTGGCTAACAGAATCTGACAGGCTCGCGCATGAACCAAACAGTGGTGGAAACATGGCAATGTTCTGTACTTTGTGTAGAAATGGTAAAAAGAAAAACGCGTTTGCAACTAGCGGCAACACAAACTTTCAACACAGTGCTCTTGACAGGCATGCTAAAGCATACCCCGAACTTTTTTTTTCGCTTATTGTACCAGAGTGATGTGATTCTTGTCAGTTGTGAGTCAGTAATGTGTGATGTTATTTATTATTGCCCATTGTTCATATTGTTATTTTGTCATATTGTTCAACAATATATGTGAAGGCTGGTAAACATTTTGTTTTTGGGTATGAGATTTAAGCACATAAGAATAGGGAAAGCTTTGCAGCAGTCGGTTTCGCACAGCATTGTTTAACGCATACATGACCCTTAAAAATTTTGGCCCAAGGGTCATTGACCCTTGGCTTTCAGAGCCAAGTGGAACCCCTGTGTGGGTAGGAGTTTTTAAGGTAATGAAGGTTTTGATGGAAATACTTGAAATATATAACAAATTATAAGTTTCATTACTTTTTTATGTCTAATCCTTGAGGCCGTAAAATGTCCTCCTCCGTTTTAATCAGTGCTTTTATTTGTAAGCCCTTGAAAGGCTGTTGAGCACTGAGCACAATGCAAATATTGTGTTGCGTACAAACTCGGCGGTATGGACATGTATATGCAATTTAATTACTGCTCTTGAATAGGCTCAATCAAACCGAGCATAAACTATTTTGATAATTGTCGTGTTCGGTGGCTATTCAACGTTGAATTTTCGTCTTTTGTATGTATTTGCTTTTGAACTCTAGTTGCTATAGTCTCTAAATGTTTATCTTGTTTATCACCAAGGCATCTTATATATGTTGTTGTACATCTTGTTCTAGAGCTTGGTGAGGAAAGATTGAAATGTCTAGAGCCCAGAACATGGTCTAAACCCTAAATTACAAATATGCTTGTCATTTTTTACCGTTTTAGATTTAGTGTTTGCAGTTTGTTTTTAAATTGTCGTCATGTAAATGTCTGTCTGTATGTCTTTCTGTGTGTCCGTCCGTTCAGCCTGTCTGTCTAATGTAAAATCCGAGAGCCAATATTTCTGTTTACTGGATTCATTAAATGTAATGTTTCCTTACATTTTTATCACAGTAAAAGGAGAGGGACAGGACTTTAGTGAATTCGTAACAGAGTTCATATCTAAAGACAACGGTGACAGCACTCCCCCAGTCGAAGATAGCGAAGAAGAAGAAGGAGAAGAAGATCAAGGAGAAGGACTAGGAAACGAAGGAGAAAAAGAAGGCGAAGAAGAAGAAGAAAACAAGCAAGATGAAGATGAAGAAGATGACGATGATGCTAATGCTGATGCTGATGAGGGTGATGGTGATGATGATGACGACGATGATGGTGATGATGATGATGGTAACAACGATGATGATGATGATAATGATGATGACGATGCCGATGATGATGATGATGATGATGATGATGATTCACCTGGAGATGACATCGTTGAAAATAGATTACAGGGCTTCAAGGATAGGCTGCTGAGAGAATTGGAGAAGCTACGAAATTCCTAAACTGTTTTGCGAATACAGTGACATCCCTTTATTAAGACCACCTCTGGGACTGGAAAACTGTCTTATTTCCTTTAAAAAATCAAATATTGAAAAAGTTATCTTATGATCGGGTTTGGTTAAATGTGGCGATCTTTTTAAGGGGTTTTTACTGTACTTGAAAACTGCGGTCGAATGAAGATAAGCTTATTTAGAAAATCCTCATAACACTTTTAAAAATCCCCATATGGACCAGTCTCTGACAAAATGACCCTTAGGCCACTTTAAAATGTATTGTCTTACATCTCCTATATAGTTTATATTTTATTATTTATATTTGGAAAATGAAACTTCTCATTAATTTTGTTTAAATAATCAAAACAAGTGTCATAAAAATTAAAATTAACAGGTTGTTGATTTAAGTCAGGATAATGCAGACTTGACAGCCAACAATTTTAAGTATGCGATAAGGGTTCTTTTGTCAAAGACTGGCTCAATTATCTGCGTGCATATGGTGCTTTATCTTTCTTTGAACAGTTTTACTGTATGTGGAGAATTTGTTCTGATACTTGTACTTGCTTGTACTTATCACTTTTGTAGAGTTTAACATTCAATTGATTTAATTGACTAAAAAAGTTATCACATTAAAATTGATGATTGCCTTAAGAACACGAAACTATCATATAATACATTTATGTTATGAGTCACTGCTGTCATTCAGTTTTAAATTCTGCAAACGGAGTCATTGATAAAAAATTGGTGTGGAAAATACCAAAGCCTCATACACGAAACCCTCATATAAAACATTCATATTGTGATTCACTGCTGTCATGAACAACTCATTTTTAAAACCTGCAAACGGATTTTTGAATAATGTCTAGTGTTGAGAAATAAGGTGGTAAATATGCTCAAAACATTATTTTCTATTTGTTTTTGTAGCATCATATTTAATTTATATGTGTTTGTCGTTAAAATAAGACTCATCGTCTTGTAAATATGTCTACAGAAGTTGTTACATTTTATGTTAAGATTAAATTCCTTATAATTCAGATTTGAAAAGAGACTACACCCATTTATGTAAAAGATAACTTGTTTTGTTAGGAAAACTATAAAAACGATGGGTTTCTCAGTTAAACTCTTGAAAATTGCATAATCAATATCTGAAAATTTATACACATACCTGTGCAATTCGGTTTCTTTGACCTTCTGTTTAATTTACAAATATTGCGAAAACCTCGTTCGTTCGTGAGTTTATCTGTGTTCATTTTAGTTTAACGGAAATTCATCTTATTTTATCGGTGTTCATGTTAGATTTCGGACTATGCCTGTCGATGCTTACCTTTGTCTGAAATGAATAAGGTCACGTCGAAATTGCTTCCGTTCACGCATGCGCATAGCTTGATACTATTTTTTTAATTGTACAAAAACATTATGCATATTGTCCAATGTTTGCCTCTTTATTCTTGCATACCGGATACGTGTTTCCATGTGATTTACCGGGAAAGAAAAATTAAAAGAAAGTATAACGTTCGCGTGCTGCATGAGTGACGTCGGCTTCTTCTGACGTTATGTATTCAATTGAGTGACGTTATCAAATAAGGCTTTGTGTTAACGTCAATATTTCAGCGTAAGAAAACAAATTTTAAACATAAATTGTATAAAAATTGAATATACAAAAATGTTATGAACTGTAAAAGGTATTCAAGAACAAGAATCTTGCATGAGAAAATCGGTAAAGATAGAAGAATCTGTCACTTCGGGCCAAAACAGTTACCCTCGGTGACAGATTTTTTCCCATCTCCACCTCCAGTGATGCAATATACTTATAATCAAACCGTGTCAGCATGTAACAGGCTTGTTCGACAAATGTATTACATGTATGTTAGTGCTTCCTACACAATATAAACTTTACTGTTACAGAAGTTATGCAAATATTAAAGTCTTTAAAATACCGATATGTTGTGTTTTTATACATTAAATGGGATGCGTCACGGAAAAGTACTTTCGGACATTTGACGCCAATTCTTGAAATGACGTCATAAATTTACGCAGACGACAACCTATTATTTATTTCTCGTTATAATAGCATAGTGTTGTCAAATTAAGTAATTAAACATATAATAAGTTATTGTAAAACAATAGATAATTGTAAGTTCTTTCTAAATATAGTAACATCTAAAATGTCGAAAATATGACCGAAAACACCTTTTCCCGTGGCGTGCCCCAATATTTATGATCCACATGCTTACCTTATCTTATCATGGAAATTCACTCAGCAAATTACTTTTTCCCGTGGCGTGCTCCAATATTTATGATTCACATGCTTACTTCATCTTAAGATGCAAATTCACTCAGCAAATTACCTTTTCCCGTGGCGTGCCCCAATATTTATGATCAACATGCTTACCTTATCTTATCATGGAAATTCACTCAGCAAATTACTTTTTCCCGTGGCGTGCTCCAATATTTATGATTCACATGCTTACTTCATCTTAAGATGCAAATTCACTCAGCAAATTACCTTTTCCCGTGGCGTGCCCCAATATTTATGATT
The DNA here is from genome assembly GCA_038501625.1 of Corbicula japonica. NCBI lineage: Eukaryota > Metazoa > Mollusca > Bivalvia > Venerida > Cyrenidae > Corbicula > Corbicula japonica. The sequence goes on along the minus strand of JAZAYU010000635.1, from coordinate 160,665 downwards.
CACATGCTTACTTCATCTTAAGATGCAAATTCACTCTGCAAATTACCTTTTCCCGTGGCGTGCCCCAATATTTATGATTCACATGCTTACTTCATCTTAAGATGCAAATTCACTCAGCAAATTACCTTTTCCCGTGGCGTGCTCCAATATTTATGATTCACATGCTTGCTTCATCTTATCATGCAAATTCACTCAGCAAATTAACTTATTACACCGATCACAAAAATGTATTGTTCCGTAGCGAATTGGAGTACAATCGTCAAATTTCAAACACAATAATATGATGTACCATTTTCATTTCATTTAAGATAATATGAACTATGGCACTGCCTCTTAATAAGCTCTACATGTAATAATCTCGGATAATGTTTTATTTTGTCATGTATTTGGTCAAAATATTAAAAAATAAATTGTGTCTAACACTTGTTAGCCTACTCCTGCATGATATAATTATGTGATTTTTGGAAAGAATTTAAGTCTGCATCAACTTTCTCTGAATTCAGCTGCACAACTTGCAATCTGACTTTTACTAAACATTTGGGTTTTTAATGTGTAAAACATAAAGGCTTCTTGCTTAAATTTTACAACCCAAATATTTTCCATTACCTCGATTAACGCAATATTGAATATTGATAAATTCTTTATGTAATTTCTAATAATTATGTCACATTGTGCGTGATATATTATTGACTGAAATATAAATTTTATTTTTTAGAATGTTACCTTGATTAAACTTGAATTTGTAACTTGTAATTGCACAAAATTGTGCTATGCTATTCAAAAATATATATGCATGTACATGCATAGAGTTATAATCTAGACCTAAAAAGTACTGTTTTTATATACATCACATTAACACCACATTGAGACTTCAATATATAGTGTAATACATCATCTAGATTTTGGGGCATATGTGTGCAAAGTCATTTGAAAATATCTGCAGGAATGACAATGCCATAGGAATTTTCAGTTATTAACAACAGTGATATTGAAGCTATAGATGCTGTGTGAAAAAATATTGTCACAATATGGTACATAATTGAGCCAAGTTACTTGAATGTGCATGATAGAGTTACTCATTTAAGTTGAAAAAATAGTTCAGCTATTGTGCCAAAATAGATGAAATAATCTCAATCAATTAAAAATAAGCATGTACAATGTCATGTAGTCTGATTATCCATATGTAACACTCCTTTACAGGTCTCAGTAACTGATTTGAAACAAAATGCTTCTTTTTATCTATTTTCTTTACCAAATGAATTGCTGTTGCCAATCAAATCATGCATTAAAAATGTTGTTGGTCCATTTTTTAAAATGTATAACAATGTTAAGAGAACTCAGATTATTGTAAAAAATGTAAACCTGGGAACACATCAATTGGAAATAAAAATGCCATTATTCATAACCACTTTTGGATCTCTGTCTAGTAAGTATTTTATACATGTAATATATATACTAGAAAATGTGAATTTCAAGTTCTGAAGCTCATTCCAGTTGGTATTTTCTTGATTTTATATTTTTATTGCAGAGAAGTAGGCATAACTACTGTAAAAAAGGTAAATTTCTCTGAAAAAAGTTTTATGTGTAAATGTCCAGCTGAAGCAGATCCAAGTACCGGTATTTTCAGATTTTCACATGTATTTAAAGAGGCCAAAAACCCACTGACATGGCAAGAAATGTTTTTCTTCCTCTTCACAGCAATCTACATTTTTGTTTCAACAATTTAAATGATTATAAAAGCTTTGATTTTTTTATTTTCTAAAACACAACTTTTTGATGCTGAGCAAATTTAGTGACACCATGCATATTTAACACACTTTGCAAAAAAAACACAACAAAACAAAACAGACACCCTGTAAATAGTGTATTTGATTATAAATGTACATGTACCTCACATACATATTTTGATTATGAAATCATGTTGAAATGTGCACATGGCAGAAAAAAATGGTAATAATAGAACACTTAATTCCCAAAATGAGCACTAATTTGATATTTGATACACATGTAGTCTGCTTTCTGGTCAAACATTTTGGTCCCAGCTGATAACTGATAATATTATGTGGAGATTAACCCTTTCCTCCATGTACACACCTTTATGGCATGGAAGAACTGTGTAGATTCAGATCAGCCAGCACATCCATGGTGTCTGATCAGGATCTGCAATGTTCACTTGTTTAAATCATTAGGTTATTTCTGACCAAAAAGTGAACAGTGCAGATCCTGATCAGATTGCACAGATGTGCCAGCTGATCTGGATCTACACTGGTCTCATATGGGTAAAAAGGCATGTCTGTGGAGTAAACGGGTAAAATTCTCTTTTATTAAAAATCTCATATTACTGTGTATTAAAATTTAAATTGTTTTAATCAGTAGTTACTTTGAGCAAATTATTGTCTATAAAATTTATAAAACCTGAAAGTTCATACATTTAGGACAATCTGTCATCTATTTGGCCAAAATATATATAAAAAAGTGTGTCTAACATGTGTTTGCTTACTCATGCATGATATAATAATGTGATTTTTGAGGTATCATGTCAAATAGGCCACAAGTCATTTCAGGTACTTGTAAGTCAAGTGTATATGACGATCACTGTAAAGAGTTAGTTTTGTTTTTAGATTTACATAAGCTTTTAAAAAATAGTATCATTGTTAAATTGATATCTAAAATTGTGCTTGTCACCCTGAAACTCAAGAACAAATAAAAACATCATCTGATTGTCATTTTTGCCTTAAAATTTGGACTGTCATAAAAATTGGACTGTCATCAAAAAGTAAATTAATTTGTGTTATAGTCATAATCTGTTCCCTACACCTATCCAAGGTGTTGATTATATCATTTTTGTCAGGGTGTCACATTGTTATATAAGATCACAATTTTCAACACTTCCAGTAACAGTCAGAGGTGCTAATGCAAAATCAAAGGTGTCATATTAAATAAATAAATAAATTTATTTTTAAACCAATTTCCATGTTGGACAATGCAAAATACACAGCTTATGTTGCAACTTTATCATTATAAGATTCTGTGCTAGTGTAGAGCAAGACTTAGTGACTTGTGTAGACTAAGGTCATAGATCAAAAGAGCATATTGTCACATAAATGATGTAAATTGTAGTTCTGATAGAACTTATTTTGTTAATATAAAACATTTTTATATTTATCTGTGTTAATGTTTTTTTTTTGTTTAAATTGCTATCGCAAAAAAGAAATAATTATAATGTTCTTTTCTTTTGTTGCAACATTTTGTCAATTGTTTTCCCTGCTGTTTGGTCATGATAGTCTTGAACAAAAATCTGGAAAAAGTACATGTATGTTGCTTTGTACAAAATGTCCAATCAATGAAGCAACTTGTTGAAAAATATTTTATAAAACATCATAAACTGACATAGAACATATTAACACAATGATAATAAAATCTTTATAAATAAAATAAAAATGTGGCCTATTTTTGTGGCCTATTTGAGCTTTTCAAGATAAAGTGTGGCCCATTTGACTTGTTTGTGGCCTATTGACTGTAATCCATATACCAAATCCATGGTATTTGATCGTAAATTTGGTGTGGATAGACTGATAACGATCCCAATCTCAACCAAAACAATAAACATAAACATTATGTTTATGCAGTGTAGACCCAGTGTAGACCCTCATTTTTTTTTTTGGGGGGGGGAGGGGTGGGTAGGGCAGGGGCGGCCAGTTTCTTCAATGTTTTTAGAAAACAGGCTCAGTCTTCAAAGACTCTGTGGTGTAGATTTGCTCTTGTGTCATGTGTTTTATAAAAATTATGAAAGAAATCTCATAGGCCTACCTCGAATTCAGTTTTCAGCTATTTCACAAACAATATCTTCGACTGCCATGGGTCACATGTCTGAATGACGAACATGACCAGTGACAAAAAACTCTGCGAGGTCCATTTTACAATTCAACTTCACATAAAAGTTGGTTCTCTCCAGCCTTACATCTTGTTTTCAAGAAAAACTCCATGCATCTGAGTTTTACGTCACTGGGCCTTATGCTCCATTGAATTTAAAGGCCTAATAATCCACTGACAAGCTACCTTCAGAAGTTTTCAACTTGATTTCCTAAGTCTAAAAATGGCCGATTGCTAGTATTGCTATTGGTTACAACGAACGACAACCTACTCTCTAAACTAACGATTTATTTTTTTGCTTTCCAAACTGATAGTCCGATAATAATGCTAACGAATAATAAATTTTAATTTTTAAAGATATTTTGAAATTAGCGATTTATAAAAATAAGGCCAATAAACAAAATTTGTCAAAACAATACTTTGCCGTAAGTTTTTACCGGTCAGGTTTTTTCCCGTGTTTACATTGCCTTATGCTTTGCACAGCCGGTAACCAGAGCAAACTTCCGGAACATCGAAAAAAACTTGTTAGTGAATGGGCATTCCTGCGACCTTAAGACGAGCTTAACGCTCGGGTCGCAGCTAGAGCTCGATATTACCAAATTCAAATACTTTGGAGTTTATGTATATTTTAAGAGATATCGATCTTCGTTTACGTAGAATATACCCGCTACTGATGGCCAGGAAGTTAGCAGTGCAGCAGTAACAGCAGTAACACTGCTGGCAGTAACAGCAGTAACACTGCTGTAACACTGCTGGCAGTAACAGCAGTAACACTGCTGTAACACTGCTGGCAGTAACAGCAGTAACACTGCTGTAACACTGCTGGCAGTAACAGCAGTAACACTGCAGTAACACTGCTGGCAGTAACAGCAGTAACACTGCTGTAACACTGCTGGCAGTAACAGCAGTAACAGCAGTAACACTGCTGTAACACTGCTGGGGATAGTCATATACTAAAATTAGTCGGAATGTTTTTTTGCACAACGAGTCAGGTGCGGAGCTGGCAGCGTTAGTGTCGGTGTACAAATAGGACTCTGTTGAAGGGTTGCGTAGTCTGAACGGCTTGCCGTCGGCAACGGAATCTTCTTCACCTTCGCCGACTGTTAAACCCAAATGGCATTGGACCTTTTAACAATATTAGCAAGGAAAATAATGAATATCTGCACTTGTTAACTCACAAAGTTCTAATGCCTAATGTGTATATAACGTGAAATTTTCATAGAAATAAAGCATGGCATCAAAGCAATTTGATATGTTTTTACTGCTGGTTACTGCCATTCGACGACAGCTTGGATCGAGATGCGGTAACTTGTGGTTGAGAGGGGATAGTCATATCCTAAAATTGCTCGGACTGTTTTTTGCACAAAGACACAGGGGCGGAGCTGGCGGCGTTCGTGTCGGTTTACAAATACGACTCTGTTGAAGGGTGGCATTGCCTGAAATGCTTGCCGTCGGCAACGGAAGCTTTTTCACCTTCGCCGACTGTTAAACCGAAATGGCGTTGGACCTATTAACAATATTAGCAAGGAAAATAATAAATATCTGCACTTGTTAAATCACAAAATTCTAATGCCTAATGTGTATATAACGTGAAATTTTCATAGAAAAAAAGCATGGCATCAAAGCAATTTCATGTGTTTTTACTGCTGGTTACTGCCATTCGACGACAGCTTGGATCGAGAAGCGGTAACTTGTGGTTGAGAGGGGATAGTCATATCCTAAAATTGGTCGGAATGTTTTTTTGCCCAAGGTGTCAGGTGCGGAGCTGGCAGCGTTAGTGTCGGTGTAAAAATACGAATCTGTTGAAGGGTGGCATTGCCTGAAAGGCTTGCCGTCGGCAACGGAAGCTTATTCACCTTCACCGACTGTTAAACCCAGATGGCATTGGACCTATTAACAATATTAGCAAGGAAATTGATGAATATCTGCACTTGTTAAATCACAAAGTTCTAATGCCTAATGTGTATATAACGTGAAATTTTCATAGAAAAAAAAGCATGGCATCAAAGGAATTTCATATGTTTTTACTGCTGGTTACTGCCATTCGACCACACCTTGGATCGAGAAGCGGTAACTTGTTGTTGAGAAGGGATAGTCATATCCTAAAATTGCTCGGACTGTTTTTTTGCACAACGAGTCAGGTGCGGAGCTGGCAACGTTAGTGTCGGTGTAAAAATACGACTCTGTTGAAGGGTGGCATTGCCTGAAAGGCTTGCCGTCGGCAACGGAAACTGTTTCAACGTCACCGACTGTTAAATCAAGATGGCGTTGGACCTATTAACAATGTTAGCAAGGACAAGAATGAATATCTGCGCTTGTTAAATCACATAGTTCTAATGCTCTATGTGTATTTAACGTGAAATTTTCATAGAAAAAAAGCATGGCATCATTTTAAAGCAATTTGATATGTTTTTACTGCTAGTTACTGACATTCGACCACCGCTTGGATCGAGAAGCGGTCACTTGTGGTTGAGAGGGGATTGTCATATCCTAAAATTGGTCGGAAAGTTTCTTTGCACAACGAGTCAGGGGCGGAGCTGGCAGCGTTAGTGTCCGTGTAAAAATACTTCTCTTCTGAAATCTTACGTGTCCTGACCGACTGTTCGTCGGCGAAAGAAGCTGTTTTACTGACGCCGACTGTTTATCCCAGGTGGCATTAGACTTATTTGCAATTTCAACGTAGAGAATAAGAAAAATCTGCCTTTGTCTATTTCATTAAGTTTTATTGCTGAACGTGAGATTATGAATTTAAGGTCTCATTTACGGTATAATCGGGAAAATGTTAAGAAACTTTTACAAAGTTCTGTTGATCATTTCTTGGAAAAGCAGGACTATAATTATTAAGGTTCATTAAACTGTGGTATTTGGGTACCATTATTACGTTGCATTTCAACGCATCCCTTGGACATTTCAAGCACACTGAGGCATTGCCAATATGAAGAGTGGGAAAGGCACTATTAAACTTTAATAGTAGCCAATCTGTTTCCCATTGTTGTCGTCGGCAACAAACATTATTTACAGGTATCCAGATGATCCAGCCTATATGCTATTGAATCTATTCACGATGTTGACTTGGTAAATTTCCATGGTTTCTGTACGTATGTCAGCAAGCTTTACTGCTGAATGTAATAAGGAAACAGTTGGTTATTAAACACGTTTATTGATTTATTATGTTACACTGTGTCTCTTGATATACTCCAAACGTAACGGGTTAATAATTTCTTTTATTTCAAGTAATATCTTTTGAATTATAGATCAGTTTTGACGTAAATTTTATACTGTCGTTGTTGTTATAATAGTATTGCTTTAGTTTAATGTAGTGCACGTCCGTGTCCGGTTAGATCCTGGTTTTATGCATACTATAAACATGTCATTGCTTAGTTCTGTTAGTAATTATATATATTCGGACTAATGGAAGTGTAGGTTAATTGTCTCTTCTGTACTTTATTGTTCCATAGTACCTACAAATTAATATTTACTAGATGTTCAGTAGTTTTAGACGTCTATGAGTTATATAACGGTATGTTTCTTTATTGATTTGCACCAATCCTACTGAATTCACACGCAGTACATATTTGGTGTTAGTGATCGTGTTATTTAACTTTGTGGGTACAATGCAACAATAAAAAAGAGACAACTGAGACTTACACTTCATAAAAACATTGAACTTTATTAGCGTGGAACCGCAAATAACATCGTTGTAGTATGCATTAAAGCTGGTGTTCTAATTCCACCAAAATTACCTTAAAATACCGCAAAGCAAATATGACAAAATTAAGTTGCTGTTGTTGAAAAGAGGTCTAAATAATTATTGTGAGTCTACATGTGGTCGAATAAAAAAAAAAGGCTTGATAAAGGTTTATCAATAATTACGAACTTGCATTATCCTTTAAGTACATCTGTAAAGTAGCTGTTACCGTGTCATTGGTTCTTTTCATATAATGTATTTAAAGTCCATTTATTACAAATAAATTATTTCACATATCATATCGCATATCATAAACATCAATTGCATCCATTTCATATCATTAAACAATTAAGGGAAGGGCACATGTTGTAAGCACTTTATGCCCAAACCATTTTATTTTTCTACTTAATCTTCGTGTATATGTGTGCAATTATGCCTGTACAAAGAATAGAAAATAAGCTATATTATACAATTCAGACATTAAAACGTCTGCAGAAGTGTAAACATTGTAAGATAAATTATAACAGAGAACTCCATCCATGTTATATCTCAGTTTTATATCCCACAATCACCGCATACCGCAAAATCCTGCTAAAATACACAATATCACCCAAGCCTTTACTACTGGTGATCGTGGTTTATCCTACGATTATAAATCAGGAATTCTACAAGTTCTTCTTAGCAAAAAAACCAACAACAAATATTTTACCGTTTTAAACCTCATCCAGAAGTAAAACTGCGCGAATGTATATTTAGCTACACGCTTTTTAGGTGCAAGTGTGAGGTTGGTGCACCCTAGAACCTGGTTTAACCCAACCCCCCCCCCCCCGCCCGTGGCAAATTGTTTTGCCACTGACCGTTCCAAGGCGGTAACCCCTCGGGTTCTCAATTTTTTTTAATTGTTTGTGGTGTCAGTTTTGAAACTGATCATTTTATTAAACATGATCTCTTTCTCTCTCTTTCTCTTCTTCTTGACTGTGTGGGGAGGCTGTGTCCTCTGTATGTTTCGATTCCTGATATGCACATTTCACTTTTTTTAACATTAGTAAGATATTATAGTGGCGCCCTAAGTGGAATCGTCAGTGGTTGTTTCTAAACAGATGATAACAATAAGGAAAGATTATCTTGCTTTTCACGCCGCAGTACTGATGTAACAGTCAGATGTACTTTTTTTACTAATTCCCATAAGTGTCATCCTACTATTAGCAGCTTCTTTGCTCTTATTTATGCTACTGCTAGCAGTAATAATACTGCAGCTGCCTTAAGTGCTTCTACTTTTATTGCTGACTGCTGCATTGCTATTGCTCATACATAATCAGTAAATTTTATCTTTATGCTGAAACTACAATAAAGTAATACTTGTGGCATTGTAGTGAAGTTACTGCTGTTACTGTTGGGATTATGACTGCTATAACGAAATCTTCTGCCAGAAGTATTACTGTTCTAACCCCTATTACTACAAGCAGTATACTCGCTGTTGATTCTGTTACTGGCAGCAATTATAATATTGTTTCTGACGTTACCGCAAACAGTTACTACGGCAGTGAAACCTCGGATTATCATCATTTTTTTAATGAACCGTGATTTGAAATTAATCATAATATAAACTCGTTCTCATTTCCTGTATTCTTTACAGCTGTATGAGGCTGTGTTTTCTGAATGTGGATACTTTTGAAATGCATATGACTGTCAGCAGTGATAATGCTACACATGTAGCATGGTTGAAGATTTTCCTGGTTCAAATTTCAAATGTATATGTTCTGATACATGTGCTTTTGCTAAAAGTTGTTGGTGTCATCAGTAACAACAGCAGTGTTGTTACTACCAGCAGTATCACTTGTATTACTGCTGTTCCTCAAGAAGTGTTACTGATGTAACTGCCGGCAGTGTTACTGGTGTTAGTGTTAATACTGCTGTTACTGCCAGCAGTATTACTGCTGTTGTATTACTGCTGTTAGTCCCAGCAGTATTACTGCTGTTACTGCCAGCAGTGTTACAGTAGTATTACTGCTGTTACCGCCAGCACTGTTACAGCAGTATTACTGCTGTTACCGCCAGCAGTGTTACAGCAGTGTTACTGCTGTTACTGCCAGCAGTGTTACAGCAGTGTTACTGCTGTTACCGCCAGCAGTGTTACAGCAGTGTTACTGCTGTTACTGCCAGCAGTGTTACTGCAGTGTTACTGCTGTTACTGCCAGCAGTGTTACAGCAGTGTTACTGCTGTTACTGCCAGCAGTGTTACTGCAGTGTTACTGCTGTTTCTGCTGCACTGCTAACTTCCTGGCCATTCCTTATTTTCCATTTTATCTGACGAACTGTTGCAAAACATGGGTATAAGTGTAAGGATATGTCATCGCTTGACTGTTATCTAATGCAAAAGATTATTTATTCAATTGGAATCTTATAAAGTTCAGTCCCGAGGCTTGTTGAACTTTTATTGAGCTTGAAAGTTTGACATATTTCCTGCATGGAGTAGATGTAGTCAGATGAACAAGAACAACTTAAAACACAATAAATCACAATAAAACTCTATAGTTTACAATAATTACTAGAAAATATAATATATTTCGCGAATTGAAAAAAACAAATCTTAGAATATGTGTTGTTTTCTTATGGAAAACAATGCACGGAAATTGACGTTTCACTTAAACGAAGTGTTATTAAACAATCATTATAATTTTAAAATAAGTCAAGAAAACCACCGTGTTTGTTTTGGAAAAAGGTACATATTGTATTAAAAATGTAAACATAATTTTCAAATTGGGAAACATGATAAAATATGTAAAAAATTAAGCATAAACTCGTTTTCCCGAGAAAAAAACAACACTTTTTATGCACATGCATTTTGATTATTTGCAAACGAGTGTATTGGTATGCTCTATGAGTAAGGTGCAATGCTGTTTTTGTATAAAAAGAGATTTATATTAATTTAGTTTTTCATGCAAGTTAAATGTATCTTTGAAAAAAGCTCAAAGAAACTAAAAAATCACCATAATATTTCTCTTCAGTTTTGTATTTGTATACATGTAAAGATTCATATTCTTCGAAGGTCATTTTTGAAACTGTATAGCCATCGTCTTCAAAATTCATTTTTTTTTTCGTTGTTAAGTTTCAGAAGATCCGTGCACGTCAAGTCCGCTCTTAGAATTTTTAACACAAAGGGTTGTTGGATACAATTCAACGAAGGCAAATGACCGTATATGCGACCATATCTTGCAAGATGGTTGGTATAGCATGGGTTCTTACGTACTGGCAACTAAACCCTCAGTATGCGGAACAGGAATAAGTTGGTACCTAAAAGGTGGGTATATATATATATGAAAGATTTAACTGGAAACCATTTTTCAAGTGTATCTGAGTTTACATATCCCCCACCCCGGAGTGTCGGATTATGTAGTTATCGCTTTATCTGTCCGTTGATCTATCCATCGGTTCGTTCGGCCGTCTTTTCGTTTTTCACCGGTTTCATTTCCGGAGATTATCTCAGGAACCCTTTAAGCCCTTTTAGCGAACTCCACACAAGTTTACGCTCTGGATGAACTAATGAAATATCTTCGTCCAAAGTGCAAACAATTTTCACAAAGATTGTATCGCGTCAATGACACTTAGAGCTATTTCTAAGGTCAAGGACAAACATGAAATTTTTGCTAACTTCTAGTTCTGGAGCATAACTTTGTATCCGAAATAAAAATCTCATTTCATCATTTCCTTGACAAAACCGTTAACCTGAATGAAATGGATGGCATACAAACTATAACACAACTTTTAGGTTTAATTTCGCACTTAGGGTATGCGAAAAGGAACAGATCGAGCTTCTATGTCGTTTTGCAAGATTTATCCTATAAACTTCCATAAACTCTTAAACCCCTGCCACCGTCGTGCGATCAAATAGGTAAGTACAACGATCAACAACTGAAAATGTATAAATCACCACGCATGCAGAGCGCTGTAGAATATAATGTTGGTAAATTTTCTCTTTGAATTTACAGATGGGTTTTACGAATAACGCGGAACAATTAATATAATTGCTTTCTAATTTTGTTAGTTAATAATTAAATCTCCATAAAATCTAGTTGTGAAATACCTTATTTTAATAGTGATTTTAAACTGTTCATATATTGTTGAATTTTTCAGGATCGGTTTGACTCAGCCTGTTCATGTGCAGTAGTGGAAATGTATATTACTGCCCACGCTGCCAAGCCCGGGTTGAGCGCAACTCTATTTTTACACCAATAAACAATACAATTTTCATCCATCCAATACGATGGTATGCATATGGCGGTGAACATGGAACTTTCAATGCGGTATTTTCAGATTAATACCATTCCATGTTCAGCGTATGGTCCCCAGATAAAAGAATGGGTTTGCCCTAAACAATGTGACCCTGCCTCCATAGTGTAAACAACAAAACGGGGAAGTTCAAATCACATTTAAATAAAGGCATTATTTTAAAGGCATTATTTCTCTGTAATACTATATTACACACAAATATAGTGTCACTTCTGATAAACAACAACATCCTGGTAATCAAACCGTCCAGAACGAACCTTCAGTTCGTTAAATCCAACCCTCAAGTCAAGCTCGGTATAGTGGTTCTGTGTAGTTAAGAGACACAAACAATACTGAACCTTTAACAACACTAAACTGATAATTTACAATGGTGATAAGTACAACAAAATACACTAAAGCACACTTACATGTGTTTGTGGAACAAATCACCTCTTTGACAACCAGGAATTACTTCTTCTCACTCTCCCTTACATCCAGTGCTATGTAAACTGTAAATATGTTAATAAAAAGATGAGCAATTGTTAGTCAAAACATCAACAGTTGAATGACAACCGATCGAACAAAAGACCAAAAATATGGCGCTCAGATTTTCAACCAATTTCAAAGCGTTTCATTTAATAAAACTGCAGCTCAAGTCAAATACAACATTAAAAGACATTTACACCTACATATTCTGAATATCTTTTACCCTAAAATTAATCTTAGATAGCTTATACAATTTTTATAAAGATAAACTTCTCGAGTGACAACTGCTCAACTGCATGATTTTTTCCAACTGGCGGTAAAACAGACTAAAATAATCTCCCCTTAATAAACTACCGAAAAGACCTAGAACTACATGCAAGCTACTAAATTAACCTACCCTAGGTGTACAGTCTACAGGAGTCTACTATGAGACAATATTAAAAAGCAATAAAAATCATCCCGCTACAACAAGAAAAAAAGACCTGAACAGATAACGTTCATTGATTTCGTTAACATCATTACAACCCTTGAAAAGCGAACAAGCTGTGAGATAAAAACCTTGTAAGATCTCGTAAGATGTAGCATGAGGAGCATCGACGTCTTAAGACGGATAATTTACTATAATAATACTAAAATTAAAATAATCTCTTTTATTATATATTTAAGTAGTGACGCAACCATTTTCCTATTTAGAAAGTTTGTTTGATTTTCTGAAGTGTTTTCTTTATTAACCGGCAGTTCATTAGGATAGAGATGGAAAATGGTTTATATCAATTATAATCTAAACGTATATTAAATTAAACGGTCAATGGCAAATCCATTTTTCCACGTGTGTGTGTGTGTGTTCGTGCGTGCGCGCGCGTGCTTGCGTGCGTGCGCGCGCGTTTTTGTGTGTGCGTGCGTGCGTATGGGGGGAATCAGGATCTATTACGCACTAACGTCACTCTTGCACCACCCGTTAACATGTTATCATATGAAAAAAAGTCCAAGTTGTTTTTTGTTCATATACTCTAACCCACTCAACAACTCGAAAAGGTTTCATGCAAAAGCATACAATAATATAAAACAAATAGATACTGTGACTGTCAGCAAAAAAAATTGAACACGCCCTATAGTGCTTAGTGTTTATTGTTTATTGGATTAAACATTATATTTATACTGAACACATAATGCTTTCTTTCTTTAGATCCACTTCCGAAAGGGGCGGGAGCTTCAAAGTTAACTATCTGCAGAAATGACGGCACAAGTTGTTCAGAGTCTAGAACCATTCAAGCGATGGACTGTGGAGGAAAATATGTATTTTATCTGGAAAGCTTGGAAACTTGTCCAGAAGCCTACTGTGTTGGCAAGTTTATTTATTTTATGGACAATGTTTAATTTTAACCAAAATGTGAAATAATCGCGATATCACTATAAACTTATTGCAAATATTGATTAGCGTTGAAAATCACTGATTACGACGGTTTATCATGTTTATATCGATGTCTAGGAATTACAAATAATAGAAAAGCAATATTAAAATGTTATGTCGAGACACCTCTGCAAAACAGGAAAATTGATAGAAGCAGTTTTGTTGTATGCTTTACTCGTCTGGCAGAATTTCGGCCACTTTTGAGAAGTTTTTATAAGGTTCTGTTTTAATTATGAAGAATTTCAAAAAAATGCATGTTTGATCATTGGTACCTATGACATAATAAAGTATTTAAACTTTATTAGTTTCATTTAATTTGTGATTTTATATTACTGGTAAATACATCTAGGATAATTCAGTATTTTCCGGTGGTGAAGTACGTAAATAATCGGCCATTTTTTTAAAATAAAAAATACACAAATACAAGTTTGAAAATTTAAGTAAAGTAAGCCGCATCACGTGAAAAATAAATGAACAAGCAACATAATTGTGAAAAAAAATTGTTTCTGCATACCCATCTATTCCGCATATCTCATATAATGGACAGCCTCCCATTAACACTTTTCTCATTCTCCATGACGGCAAAGTAAATATCGCCGAATTTCAACTATTTCATTACATAAAAATGCATAAAAATGAACTACAATATGACCTTTCTGGGTTTTCAATATAATTTCGTTTTAGAAATAAACCTTGATTTATAAATAAAATGAGGCACATCGTCAGGTACAGACTATGAGCACTTTCAATACAGGTCGTACAGTTTCGTGAGTGTAAATGTAACATTTTTGTTCAATCTGATAGTTTTCGGCGCATGATGTCATATTTACAATTAGTACAATAAATTAGGCTATCTTTTATATATATCTTTCAAAATTAAGTTTTTTACTGGAATAATTTTCAGAGCCGCTTGGAGGGGCAAATCTCGGACCTGGTATGGTTAACTATTTCTTTATTCTTCATCATTTTGCACTTTTAGAAATAGAGAAGTTAAGCCGAATACACAAACGTATTATCGCTTTTTAGCACTTTGTTTTTTGCTACGTTATATCGTTTTCTTGCTTTGAATATACTAAATGACTGTATCTCTACATTATCACGTCGGTCCCTATTTTCACCTAGCGTTCGATAAAAGTGGCATGCGTGTACTTTGAAAGTAAAGATACTCCGTTATATTGCTTGAAAATATGATAATTCAAATTGCAAGAAATCGCGATGACTACGGCAATATAGCGAAGTAGTATTATCATATTGACTTCTTAGAATTCACTTGTTCGTTACTTAATTTCTTACAATTTTACTACGGAAACGTTTATTTACGGAAAAATATATCGGGCACGTTATGTTACTAAATGTTGCCTATAACTTTTAAAGTACTTGTCCTATTAACTTAAAACTTGTTATATATCAGTAACTTAAACAAAGCCATCTGTAGTAACATAAATGAAAATTTGAATTTTTTGTCACGAAAATTGTGTCATCTCCATTAAAAATTGCAAAACGAGCAAATATTTTGTCGTAAAACGTTAAATTATCACAATTTGTCGACACAATTTGTTGGGGTTTTTGTGCAATATTTTGTCGACATATGTAATATTATCACATCTGCAAGTGGCCCATATAGGTTTTCGTATTTTACAATCTGTTTGTAGGCCTATTCATTCGTCTCTTCGCACAATCGCGTCTTCACATTATCGCGTAATCAATTTTTAGATGAATTAATAATACAGTAAATGAATTTCCCGAGTTGTGTTACCATTCATGTGATGACTTAAATTTACATTATGTGATAATATTCTAGTTAAATCAAGTGATCATTTGACGTTAATAAACTGTTATACATGCAACATAAAAAGTATTGAAATTGTAGTTAAAACAAAAATGTTCAGTATTATTCATGTTATTTGTTTAGAGATATTATTGTTATCAAATATTTATCGATATTCATATTGATCAGGGGATTCGATGAACATAATAAACGCAACAGTATTTTTTTTCTAGCGGCTGCTCCGAATATTGACACGTTGCAACCAAGAGTAACCGAGAAACTCGAATATGTGAAGGACCCCCAAAAAGGATGGGATATCGGCGTTTTACGGTTTCACTGTAATTTTACACCAGAACAGTCAATGATAAATACGTACTTCTTTAAAGTTGAGTGGATGTTAACAACACGGTTATCAATCGTAAAATCACTACACTCGTCAGGAGATACTCAGTATAATGACGAAACTCAGTTCCAACAAGCTACTCAGCTGAAAGAAGAAACACATTTATTCAATAATAGAATCACCGAACCTGGTTTTCAAGTGAGTGAACCCATGCTGATCAAACTTATTACCGATTACATTTAATGAGATGCATATCTTTATTTTAGCTCACCTTAGCCTTTGGCTCATGATGAGCTTTTGTGACTGTTCTTTTTCCGTCGTCCGACATCTGAGGTCCGTCTTCTGTCGACAATTTGTTTTAAGCAACATCTTCTCGGAAACCACTGGAAGAAATTTAACCAAATTTGTCCCGATGTATCACGGAACTGATGTCTACAAGGCTGTTTAAATCATGACCATTGGGTCAACCACTCCAGCCAAAGGGATTATGTATAAGCAAAAATCTTCCGATTTCATTTTTAAAAACACTGGGTAGATTTTAACCAAATTTGACCCGAAACAACCAGGCATAAACCTCTTCTAAAGTTGTTCAAATAATTACTCTAGGTTAATCATTTCCGATATACAGGGCTAATAAGCAAAATCAAACAAGTTTCTTAAAAAACATATGCATTGAAACCACTAGATGGATTTTAACTAAATATCCTGAAATATTATAGGCACTCATGTCTATGACAGTTGTTCAAATCATGACAATAGTATCAACCGCTCCAAAGCTACAGGGCATATTAGCAAACTCTTCAAAATATTTTTCTCAAAACCGCTAGCTAGATGGTATCCAAATTTGGCTTGAAACGACTTGGAATTTACCTCTTAAAAAGTTATTTAAAAATGACCATAGGCAACCATTTCCAAAAGTTGATAAAAACGTTTTACGGTCGCAACTCTGCACAAATAGCGCTACTGTGAATGTCAAAGTTGTTCAAATGACGAGCATTACAGTTTCTCAACTATCTGACTTATAGGCAAAATATTTAAACTTTTTCTACTCTGGAAAGATTTTACCTAACTTTGGCTTGTAGTATCCTGACGTTTACCTTTTTCAGAGTCGTTAAAATTCTGACCCTTTGGTCAATCGTTTCCAGGCCAAAGGGCTTAAAAGCAAAATCTTTAAAAATATTCCTCTAAAAATTGATGAGTTTTTACAAAATTCAGTCCTAATTATCATGTATCTTAGAATTCGTTCGAATAATTACCAAATGGTCAATTTTCCCCAGCCATAGGGCTTATCAGCATTTTTTTTAAATTATTTTTTTAAATTTAATATCTCTACTGTTATGCACTGTACCTCTACTCTAATGTACGATAACTCTTATCAATATTTCATTAAAGGTTATTTTTGCAAGTATCAAATAAAACTGATAACGTAGAAACGGTCGCATTAAACAAATTATATTAAGTGTATCTCAGTTTCTTACTAAGCATTATTAAAAACATTGTCTGTGCATTAAATGACGTTTCACTAGTTTGCTGTTCGTATTGTCCTGTGTTCCTAGTACGATTGATACAATTACCGAAATTAAAGAATTCGAATATAGTCTGTTTTTAAAATAAGGGTTCATACAGTCTACGTTATATGTTTCTATTACATATATGTGAGTGTTCAATTGGTGCATAACGTACCTTAGCTATATTAAAGCTTCTAGCAATCGACGCTTTTCGGTTGATTGCATAAAGAAACCCAATATTAACATTAACATACAATATTTACAAAAAATACATCTGTTACGAGGGTTGTTCAATATATAATGAGACTGTCCTCATATATTTTTATTCTGACATGAAATATATCAAAATGTGGTATCATTATTAAATATAACTTAACCTTGAATAGAATACCGGCTTTGGTAGAAAAAATATAATGCGACATAGAAATTATGATCATTCCAAAAACCATAGTAACGCGTTATCGCCCCCGTCCATGCTGCATTATATAGACATACATTATAACATAAAGTAAAGTAAAAACTTATTTTTGCAATTACATAAAAATCCGCCAATAATTTGTTGGTCATATCAATGACCTCATACAGTACTGAAAATTATGAAATTGACAATTTTTCCGATTCCGATCCGGTCCGCTTCCGATCCTAATGTCATCTATAACCGATCCGATTCCATTCCCATTGCGGTCCAATTCCAATTCGATTGCACTCCAATTTTTTCACTTCAGACAATGCGCTCCAAACGATCTTTACGCTCAAATCGATTCTTCCGATTCCGATCTTTTCGCTCCCGATTTTCATTGGTCATTAACAATGCGCTCCAAACGATCTTTACGCTCAAACCGATTCTTCCGATTCCGATCTTTTCGCTCCCGCTTTTCATTGGTCATTACTTATAACGCATCTCGCGCTGAAATCATTAGGGAAAAATAGTTTCTCTTTTAGTTTCGGACAGCGTTCATGGTTTATATTTCATACTGGACTTAATAAGTGTTTACATTAAAAAAAAATTATTAGCTTTAATACATTTCAGTTGTGAATCTCCTTGCTAAATAAAAAAACACATTAATTCCATAATGAAGCACGGGTGAATGTAAATGTTCCTTATTTCTTCCCGTGTGTAAGAAAAAATATGACGTATTTTCGCTTAAAGAGCACTTTATACAAAAAGGTTCCGAACTTAATTTCAATAATATCATGCGTGTGAATGACAAACACACCATTTACTATTATATGTTTTCAGTTTTATTTACAAAATTATACTTAAATTAGTTTTTTATTACTAGTGTTTGATAGCAGAAAACTCAATTAAATTATTGTCAAAAATTGCATTGTTTAAAGTCGTTAAAAGAATCGGAAGAAGCGATTCGGATCGCTACAATATATAACTGAAAAACTATAAATAGAAGCGATCCGATCCGATCCGATCAAAACGATCCGGTCTTTTCACTCCAAGCGATCCAAACGCTCGAAGCGATTCCGATCCGGTCAAAAATCTCCGGTCTTTTCACTCCAAGCGATCCAAACGTTCAAAGCGATTCCGATCCGGTCAAAATGCCCCGGTATTTTCACTCCAAGAGATCCAAACGCTCAAAGCGATTCGCTTCGATTCCATTCCGTTTCCAATTCGATTGCGCTTCGATTGCGCTCCTAACAGGATCGGTTTGCGGTTCGCTTCCGATCCGCTTCCGATCCGGTTGTCAATTTCATGATTTTCAGTACTGTATGAAAAAATGATGTCATTTGGTAGTAAAACGTTGAAATTATCAACATTTGTTCACCGGTGACCCTTACACGTTGTCACTTAAAAATGATGACACAAGAACGTATTGAAGTGCGGTCAAACATAAGTTTTGTATGAATCAAGGCAAATCGGCAACGGAAACATTTACAATGTTACAAGAGACTAAGGGGAAAGACAGAGTTTGTCGTGTGTTAGTATTTAGATGTCACAAAAAGTTTTCTGATGGACATACAGCACTTAGAGACAAACAAAGGTTCGGTAGTAAGAAGTCCGCGACAGCGTCATGCGTAGCGTCAATTCAGTCAGCGTTTGATACGGTCAGACGTTCAATGGTGCGGGAGCTTGCCGAAGTTGCTGAAGGAGTATAGGAACTTCGCATCGCATACTGACAAAAGATTTAAGCATGAGAAAAGTTAATTAAATATTTTATACATAAAAGTGTTGAATAATTCCTATAGAGGTTCAGTAATTTAAGTATATTGGCATTTTTGAATCTATATAAAATCATAATAAAAACATAAGAATTCATTTATTTAGTTTTAAGACATTTATAATTCCTGCATTAATTTTTATGAGTTAATAAGTCATTAATTTGCGGGCTGCACGCCACCAAAGATGTGTTCTGCATTTGGCAGCTTATTTTGAAAAAACTATGAATGTCATAAAACATTATAGCGACGTTAACAATGCGAACGATGTCGCTGACGTCGCGACATATTTGTTGCCTGGGGGCGATGATGCAAACATGACCTTCTTATAAATGCTGAAACTTTAAAGCTGTTTTGTGGATTTTTTTAAATATTTTCTGATTGTATTCAAAAATAAATGAACTTTGTTATTATCTATAGTATATAACCGTTAAATGTTTCAAATAAAAGATATGACCACAGTCTCATTATATATTGAACACCCCTCGTATATGATGCATTATCGATTTTTTTATAAGAAAGTGGTAATTGTTAATATAAATCTTCGTTATTATCGTCTTCTTATAGATAATGTGCTCTGTCATCGCAAAAACTGAACTTGGTGGAGCGTACAGCACTGTTAGATTGAGTGAGCCGAAATATGTTGGCATAAAGGTAGGAGGACCTAGATCTAGCATATTTTGAATTAAATAAAATGTGAAGTGCATAATTAAGAGACAAATTATTATCTAGCAACATAACGTTGTCTTATCTGAGATCTTTCCTGCAATAAATTTATACAATATGTCCATTATTGTGTGGTTTATTTTATGCTTTACTACTTCAGGAAATTATATCCATACAACTTTAAATCTTATCTTGTCTGTCGATCAGAGGGGGATTTGTTAGGATTCGAATGTGCGTTTGTTTTATTTACCGTTTACCTTATAACATGGTTTAATTACCTTTGCCTCCTATCACTCTGATGCCATAACCTAATAGGCCGGTGGCCAGGAACATGTTTGCTCCCCCCCTTAGGGAATTTTGTAGACATGATTTTTCTGAAAGCCTGTTATGTCCTGGATATTTTGCAGTTTGTTTGCACTCTGGCGAGTGAGGCATAAGGGTGTTACGGAGGTTATAATATGTTACCCCTAAAATTTATAGAAAAAATATATGGATTTTGAATCTGTAATTCTGCTCTATTCCAGATACGATTTAATGAAACTTATACTTTTATATAAGGATGAAGTATTATCTGTTGATTGACGTAGTTTTCATTTCAAAACTTTTGCACTTAGGTAACATATTTTGTGTATAACATACATAACCCTAAAAAACGGAAATTTAAGTCAGAAACTTACCTGTAGGATCTTTATTTGTAATCAAACTTTGGCAATAATACATGTTTTTGAAAGCTGCATGATCAAACAATATAACCCAATGTGATTTTCATAAAAATCACACTGGCAATTGTAATATTTTTTCCATAATCTTATATGTTACCTTATCACTAATTCAAACATTATATTCTTGTTTTGGGATAAACAAGCATCAAATATAGAGTTTAATTAAATTATTGAGTTTTATATATGTATTACTAAGTGTTCTTGAAACTTTCATGGCTTCAAATTTTCAACATACATAACATATGTTACTTATTAACATAAGGCTTATTTCCTTGTTTTTATTTATTTTTAATGTTGTTGGCTGATATCTATTTGAAGAAATTAACTATGTGTGCTCTGTCCTGATGTTTGTTAGCCCTGTGTAGATTTCTAATTACATTCACAGACGTTTTTTCAACTAATATTACTGATTGAATGAAGTATTTTCTCTAAAACTGATATTGTTGTACAAACAACTGAGTGATTACATTTACAAAACTGTATCCTGACTATGCAATCATTTTAGATTAAACTATAAAATAATAATAGTAAGAAGTTTATAGTGTATACTACATGTATGTTATGTTATGTTATGTTATGTTATGTTATGTTATGTTATGTGGTTAAAATGTTAAAGTGTTTAAGCTTGTCCATTGTAAACCTTCAAATCTCCGTAACATATAATTCCGAAGTTACCATATTGCCAAAGTACAATGCATTTATGAATTAAATTCTTTAAAAAAATAGTTTTTGAAATTGGTTCCAAAAAAGTAAAAAGACAAGAGATAAAAATATTGCTTTGAAAAGTGTGACAAATAAAACTATTTTAAACTAATTATATGTTACCTAAATATTTGAATAATGTTTTTTAGAAAGATCACTAAGAATAAAGAAAATAAATTTCTAAACCGTGTTTTACCCGATAGTTTGTATCTTGATTACCGTAGTATAAACTATATTTACTAAAAACAAGGTTGAAAGCACCAGTTCTGGTCTTTTAGAACAATAATAACTGACATTGCTGTTAAATAAAACATGTGAAATACGAATAATAAATTGTCCTAAATGAAACATTATTTTTTCCATTGTTCAAAGAAAGCTTAAGAATTTGTTAAGAATTCCTTAAGATCTTTGTAGAATGTTATTTTTCTTAAAGACAAATAAGTGTTAAAGAGAAACATCCTAATTTGAAAGACAATCTGTGTAATGCAGGTGATGGTAAGCTAATAGACAAGTTAACGTTGACTTGTATGTATAATAATTTTTTTAGATAAAAATTCTTTTACTTGAGTCAAAAAATTTATATTTAATGCGCATGCTGTTTCAATGTTTTACAATTTGTACACTGAACCTTAGTATTTTAGATGAATAAAACTACTTTTAAAAACATTTCAAACATCCGATAATTTAATCAGCTAATTTGTGTAAAGTTAAAATAAAGTAGCGTTTAAATTTGTTATAGATCAACTTTAACATAATATAATATTATATATAGAAATTTATCAAAATGTTATTTAACTAATCATTTGCAGTTTCTTGCTTTTCTTTTATTGTATTTGCTGATTATTAAAGTAAAAATTGGTAACATATTATAGGATGACTAAAGACATAAATAGAACAATAAAATGATAAAAAAATGTTTATTTTGTTTATTCTTTCTTTTCTACATTTTGGTAGAAAAAATTAATGTTATCTGTCTCAATCGAGAGTATCTTGACTTAGCTTTAGACTGGATGCAACAGCCCATGATTAGTGCAAACGTAAGCTGTATTACAATGTTGTCACTGAGCCATATTGATAGGTTTATTGTTAATTATAAAATATTTGAAATAGGACGAACTTGAACAATCTACATCATACAACACATTTGTTTCAAGACATATTGAGCAGTACACAGATCATTAACCTCTAAAGTTTAACTACCTTTAAATTAAAAAATACATTTCTGTTTAATATCACCAGCATCAATACCTTAATTTCCCTTTGTAACATAATTCTTAATATATATTACCTATTTGATTGCAAGAAACATAAAGTGCAGGAAGGTTGGTAACTAAAATACGTTCTTTGGGGTAACTTATTAAAAATGGTGATTTATGATATGGTTTTTATTTTTATTATGATATAAAGCTAACTAATCGTTAAAACTCATGAAGAGGTGTATTTAAACAAAAACAATTACACCTAAACTTCAAATTTATTAACCATAGGCATAAGTTTATGATATATCATAATATTAAAGTCACATATAACTAATGTTAAAGATAATATTAACAAAGTGTTTAACACAGTTTACATTTAAATCACACAATATGTCTTTCAGAGTTTATTTCTTTATAATTTATCTTATTTATAAATATTTTATTTGCTATCTTTGAGATGTTTTTTTCCATTGTTTTTTTTTCCATATATCTTTGTTTTTGGAATTTACAAATATATGTATTTATTTACATACATTAAACAAGAAGTGTGTCTCAATCTGACTTTATTACATTTAAATACTGCATTCTTATTTATATTAATGAATGAAGCAAATAAAACAGAAATTACTTGCTAATGTAAGTAAGAAATGTTTCATACAACTTTTTAAACTAGGTTTTGATGTTATGTAACATATCTTAATGACTATTTATAGACCTGTACCGTAGATTGCAGATGTTTTATTGCATTAAAAATTAAAAAAACATCTTCCTGGTGTAGAAAAAATAGGTTTATTTAAGAACTTTTATAATTGCCAATTATTTCTATAACGCATAAAGTTTTCTCAAAGATCACATATTCAAACAGGCGTTACGGTAAAACGCCCCACTTGCCAGAAAGCAAACAATTGCAAAATACGAAGAATAAGATAAGCTTTCAGAAAAACATACCCTTCAAAATTCCCCCATGGGGGGTCTATTGGAGCTCAAGGTCTAATACATGTATGGCTTGTTTTCCCATTTTCTTTTCTTTCGGTAACATATTTCAGTATAGCGTTACGGACTTTTGTCCCAATGTATATCACTGTATTATATTTGTCCTGAATTCTCATTTATCTTACTATATTTTACTTATAAGCACAAATTACTTGCTACTGCACTTAAGAAATGTTACATATATCTTTAAGTAGGTTTTTATGTTAAGTAACATAACTTAATCACTATTTTAGACCAATACCTTAGGTTACAGATGTTTTATTGCATTAGTAAATAGATTAGAGCTTCCTGGTGTAGAATAAAAAGGTTTATTTTAGAACATTTACAATTGTCCAATATACCATTCTTACACAAGCTTTTTTTCAAAGGTAACACATTCAAACAGGTGTTACGGAAAAACGCCCCACTCGCCAGAGTGCAAACAAATTGCAAAATGCGTAGAATTGTATAGGCATTCAGAAAAACATACCCTTTGAAATTCCCCAAGGGGGGAGGGGGTCTTTTTGGCAGCTCAATGTCTATAAGGGCTATCCCCAATAACTGACACCCTCTTTTATGAGTACCTATTTTATTTTAAACTGGTTACGCTCAATGAGAAACCCTGTTATCTCAATTTGTGTTTAATGACTGATAAAACTACTCGGTAGGGATTTGAATGCTGCTGTGTATCATATTGGAAAATTTGTATAAAATTGTTCAGTTCACTAAGATATAAAACCGTTCTACATGTAAGAGTTTCAGCAATTTTCCATAAATGGTTTTAATGGTGACAACTTGTACTTGTTTTGTGATACGAGAACCTGTTGGGACAAGTGTGAGGTTAGTGCACCCTAGGACCTGGTTTAAACCCCCAGTGGCAATTTGTTTTGCCACTGACCGTTCCAAGGCGGTATCCCCGAAGGTTTTCTTCTTCGTTAATTATTTGTGTCTTCCTATTTGAATTTACATACTTATAAAAACATGCTCTCTCTCTTCCTCTCTTCTTTTTTTGCTGGGTGAGGAGGCTGTGTTTTGTGAGTGTGGAGGTTCCTGATATTACATATATTAATTTTTTTAATTTCACTGCTTATCCTCATCCGAAACAAATCGCACTATGACTGAATAATTCCTTGTTATAACACAATTTGTTCATACCAATTGTGCTACTAAAGTTTTTTTTCATACTTTTGAAGACTCGTTGACAACATATTAGAGTATTAATTTTTAGTTTAATTAAGTTTTAATTATCACCTCTGTTATACTTAATTGTAATAAGCAATTAAATAGAGAATAACAGGTTACTGTCTTGCGATATAAGTGTTATCAGGCGAGGCCGATATGGGGAGCGGAGGGGCGAGGCTCTGCCGAGCTCCTCCGCCCCCATATCGGCCGAGCCTGATAACACTTATATCGCAAGACAGTAACCTGTTATTCTATTTATCATGCACTTACCACTTAAATGTCGATGTTTTTCTACTGTATGCTGAATTCATCTGGAATAGGTTTACCGCTGTGATTTAATGTATGCTAAATTCATTATGAAACGTTTTATCGCCGTGATTTTTTCAAAAATAAACGTTAACAACGCGCGCGGTATTTCTTACGCGCCGATAAATAGTTCTCCTTTATAACGGCCCCTTTTGTTATGATTTACATATAATTTTAAGAAATTAGTTCATTTTGAAGCGATTAACTACCCATTTCTTACCCAAATTTAAGATAAACACAGTAAAATAAGCTCAAACGAACGTTTATTGCTCTGTAATATGATCAATCAAATTTATTTAGCGAGGTCATGGACACCATATTTTTCTGACAGAAAATGTGTTTATTTCGTTGTGATTTGATAAATTAACAATTGTTCTCGGATAACTATATCGAGAAACAACTGTTTTAATCAGATATCGGATTTATGACAAAATAAAGTGGCAACAGAAAAGTGAAGTACGCTATGTTTCTGGAATTCAGTGATTTGTGTCATCGATATAATTTTTGACATTGATCAACATCCGTATCTAGCCCTCTAGGAAATGTCACTGAGACATATTTAAAAACATAAGGCATCAACCCAGCACCGAATTCGAATCTCCATCAGACTTTAGAGGGGCCATGATAGCAAATATCACTTGTTTCCTCGGATAGATCTATGCTGATCTTCAGAAGAACATGGTCTACAGTACAGTAGACCCACTAACTGAGATCAGTCAACACCTGACATGTTTAGTGTTGAAGGATGATACCTCAAATGTATTACTAAGGTAATTTTTATTATAAAATGTAAATTTAAAATTGTTCATTTTCAGGGTACTGAATTGTTCACCCAACAATCGACAGGACAGTTTTATCAGTTAAATAAACACATTTTGATTGAAATCAGAATTGAAAGTACAAAAGTTACAAAGAAAAATCTTCAATTTTAGTCCATTTATATGAATGATTCCACTCCACAGGTGTTTTTCTGTGCATTCCATGCGTCAGACGCATTTCCAATGCAAATTTTTATTTTTCTCCCAATTAAAAAAATATTCCTATTGAAAGATAAAATTTTTGATGCTGAACAGGTTCGCGAAATCTGGATGCTTAGTGCGAGAGTAAAAAAAAACATGTTTTAGGACAGTACGAGACGGGATTTATCAATCGCTTTCCAGTTTTTTTACATTTTTCCCTATTTTGAATGTTTCTTGACATGAATTTTCTAATTTTGAAAAGAGTCTTTTTTCTCAAAAAGTCAGAAAAGGGCTTGTCCAATATTTGATTATGTAAATACCTTTATTACATGGGTGAGCATTGTAGATCCTGATCAGCCGCCACATTTGTGCCACCTAAACTGTTCGCTTTTATATTCGTTAGGTTATTTCTGACCAAGATGCAACTAATGCGAATCGAGATCTTAAATCAAGAATATGAATATTTCAACATCTGGTTCTACACTGGTGGCACATGCATTAAAATGTGTATATTTGGAGTAAAAGGTTAATTAAACATTTACCTTTAACCATAATTTTGTATAATTTTTATGAGTTTTAACCCCAAACCCTGTACCTGCGATGTGTTTTAATGCATATCACAAAACAGTAACCTGATTTATATTATTTTGTAGGTTGGTCCCCCCATGATTGTCTAACCCTATGAATGGATGTCTCTGTCATGCCGAATTTACAAGAGGTTCTGACCGTACTGGAGTTGTGAAAGACAAGAAAGGTAAAAATTTGAAATCAGACTCAGAGTTTTATTTTACAACATCATAATTATGCATGTTTATATACTATAAGAAATTTAAATTATTGAAGAACACTTCCAATTTTAGGTTTGAAAGTCAACACTGAAAATAGTAGGCTAAATTAATGTGTAAATGGTGTGCATACAATTAATTTTTTCTCATAACTGGACAAGTTTTCTTAATATTTCATAAGACATTGCAGTACAATTACGTATAAAATATTGTGAAGAAACTTTTATTTTAATAAGCACTTGCTCCAAATTGTCATCTTTGTAACATTTATAAGATAAATCATTACTCAAGATTTTTGGAAAGATTTCATACTAGTTTAAAAAACCAACAGACTATGCATTAACAATTTCCGCCTGCATGAAGTACATTCACAGCCATCAGTCCCATTCCTAATTACAAAACATGGTTTTTCCCAAAACATGATTAAGAAAAAAATATATGTTACTTGCTTATGTTTAAAAATCACATTAAAGCCTGAAATTTAATTTGGGTGATTGGTGATCAATCTGTAGACTCTTTAAAAATATTTTTTATCAACATTTGATTAACGAAGTTGAAATTCTCAATTTCAGAGAAAAATTTGTAGTATTTCCCTTCTCAAAATGGTGCCAAAAAACACTGTAAAATAAACTTTAAACAAGTTTTAAGTATCGTATATCATCACGATATTGTTAAAAATAACGCAGAGCCTCGCCCTTCCGCTCCCCATTTCGGCCTTGACTGATAACACTTATATCGCAAGACAGTAACCTTGTTATTCTCTATTGACGGTTTTACAACAACAGATTTCATTCTTCTTCTGCTTTTATTCAGTCACAAAAAAAATGTGGAGCAGTAATTTTATTTCACAAAACCTTGTTTTTAAGCAATCTGTGTCACTCTTCTGTCACAATTATTATTGCTTTTGCAGACCTGTTTCATTATATGTCTTTTTGGAGTCAGCCAAAGTCTATTTTTTTAAATGAAGTGTTTTTTTCTCGTTTATTTTCCAGAGTTTCCCATGAGAAAAATGAATCCACATCTCGCCAACAACACCAATCGTACGGGCCACGAATTTACAGGAATAACGCATTTGAAAACAGACGAAAAACGACGAATTACTGGAGAAAGTCCAATATGCAGTGTTTAATAAACGTTTGTCTAAGAAAAAAAGACAATAACACCATTACTTGTTTTCAAATCTTATAAAATAAAGTGAAATACGGAAAATTGTTTCGTTATCGATATTTGTTTACATTAGTTACAATGGCTTCCGGAAAGTAGTTCTGTCACTAAGTGGGCGGAGTTACGGATGAGAGGTCTCGTCGGATTGGACGACGGGTGTCCTCGGACTTTATGGTAAACTTAACACGGTGCAAGCAATATCGGGTCGGTGACCGATATGCGAAACAAATATCACCCCGGCGGGTATAGGAGCTTTAGCATTAGGGTGCATGATAAATGCATATAACCTCACTAGAATTCATACCTTTTACATTTTATAGTATGCGTTTGGTATAGAGATATATTCATGGATTACATGTACTAATCGATATTTTCACATTTGAATTTATGTCTTTGACAATCTTAAGGTTCATTTTCACCCCCATGAGCATATAATCGTTTTGCATGGATCGCATTTTACTGTTAATTGGTGTAAATATTGAATTGCGCTCAACCCATGTTTAGGCGGCGTGGGGAGTAATATGCATTTCGATAACTGCCCATGAACAGTGTCATTAAAACTGAGCATGCAATCTTATCAAATTTGTCGTTTTCTGTGGCTTTCAATTATTCCTTTTCATTTTTTTAAAGTCGTTCACGCTAACACTTTAAGTGAAATTGTTTGATTTCGCAATAAATTTAGAATTCAGTATAACATACACTTTCATCTTCTACTGATCAATAATCAGCTTCAAAAGGGACTGAACTACTCAGAATTTATTGGTAATACTTTACATGTATGTTGTTGCCTATACTTTTTGAAGAATTATGTAACACTACTTTCACATTATATTAATATTAAAATAAGAGAATTTTAAATAGACCGTTCCAAGGTGGTTACCCCAAGGGTTATCTTTTTCGTTTATTTTTTGTGGCGTCTTATTTGAATTAACATACTCATAACAACATGCCCTCTTCTCCTCTCTTCTTTTTCGCTCCGTGGGGAGGCTGTGTTTTGTGAGAGTGGCGATTCCTGATAATTATGCATATTTCACTGTTTTGACAGACGAAAACTTTTGGCAGACACTTGTCATTACCTTTGCTGACAACTGACATTACCATAAATAAATCAAACTGAACATTATGTGTTCACTGCACTCTGACAAATCGTTAAGTCTCTGGAAATGCATACAATTGAATAAAAACACCTTTGTCAATTTTCAAATAGATAAAATATGCAAACTTTCATTGAACGGCATTTGGACTTTAGAGCGATTTTGATAGTTTCGTTTTATCGATGAAGGTAACAGCCTACACCCGTTGTGTCAAACTCGCTTAAGTGGAAACATCGGTTATCTTGAGTTAATTTCTCGGTCCCGTAATGTGTTTTTTTTACATTATTATATTACGCCGCTTAAGTCGAATTCGACTGAAACAATGTTTTTATAAGTCGAAGTAAATTTTAAACCCGCAGACTAAAATATCCTTTGATATGTCATCGGATAAGTCGAAGTGAGATAATTGAAGCGGTCGATCAATGCGCGCGGCTTGTCAGGTAAGCACGGTACCATTATTTGATGATGATAATTAACGATTATCGCGTGTTAGGAAAAATACTCACTTAGTTAATGCATTCGGGTGTACTTGTAAAAAATTTCAGATTTAAACAAAACAAAAAGCATTAAATTACAATAATGATGCGACCAGCGGACCTATAAAATAATTTCATGCGCTTGTAACAACAAATGCAAAAACATGACCGATCCAAATGTAGTCACTTCTCCTTCAACAAGACTGAAGCATAAAAAAGCTCCAAGTTAACGTAATGGAGGTTAATATTATTTCAATTAAATAAGTAGGTTTACCTAATACAAATTTAACTAACAAAAGACTATTCGATTTTAACAGACAGAGTGAAGACGGCGACGATGTTACACAAACACCGATTCTTTATGATGATCTTTTGTACCTAATTAATATGATCGAGTTAATATATTTTTCTGTTCTCTTTTTATATACAAATAAATCCATTTAAATGTTCAAATACTGAAGATCACAAGAAAAAATAAAAAAAGTTTTATTTTAATAGTTATCCTCGTTTCAAGATAT
Source organism: Corbicula japonica (assembly GCA_038501625.1). Classification (NCBI taxonomy): domain Eukaryota; kingdom Metazoa; phylum Mollusca; class Bivalvia; order Venerida; family Cyrenidae; genus Corbicula; species Corbicula japonica. The sequence goes on along the minus strand of JAZAYU010000635.1, from coordinate 130,405 downwards.
AAATTTATGTTAGTTTCGGTTAAATATAGTTTGGTACGAAATGTAACATTGTTTGTCAAAACCATTGTTGGACACTTGTCTTACCGTTCGTAACTAAACTATTACAGCTTTTAACAACACCTCGAGGTGCCTTAATGATTTTTTGAATAAAGATAATTAGCATTTTCCATATCTGTTTTATAAAATGTATCTAATGAACTGAAACTTTATAAAGCAAGCACTTCAAATAAGCAAGCAAACTTTATTGATCTTAATATTTCTATCAAAATGGATACGTCACTACTAAAAATATGATTGAAGAGATGATTTTCATTTTATTATATCAAATTTTCCGTGTTTTTAAACGGTGATGTTCCTCGTGCAAATCTTAAGGAGTTTTTGCCGCACAGCTTGACTGTTCGCTTTTCTAGAGCTTGCAATGACGATAATGATTTCAATGAACGTAATCTTTGCATAACAGAAAAACACTTTTAAAACAAGGTAATCGGTATCATAAATTAAGGAAAATCTTTTGCAAGTTTTAGCGCCGATACCTAGATTTAATTTTAAAAAAATACAGATGCAGGTAAAATCACTTTGGCAACAAGGTATTTTACAGCCAGTTTTTTAAATGGAGATTTTATTTATAAACTTAAGAAGATAAAAGGCAATGTTAATTTCTCCCGTTTATTCGTAAAAACCATCTGCTAATTTAAAAAAAGGTTACTAATAATATTATGTCATTCTGCAGTGGTCTGCAGGCCTGGTGATTAACACTATCTACATAATTATGCTTACTTCTGTGGTTGCACGACGATGGCAGGGGTTTAAAAATTATGAAGGTTTATAGGGAAATTTTTTTAAGAACCTAGAAACTCTTTAATCCCTGTTTCTTTTATCCCTGTCATCGTGTATTTGCTGATTTGACTCCAGGTGCTCTGGTCTCGGTAAGGTCATTTAGTAACCCAATGCCACCTTTAAGTTAAAGCCTATTATAGGTACAAATTTGGTTCAGTCATTTTAATCTTAAATCATTCTTTGATATCGTTGATATGCTTGCAAAAAATATACGCTGATAATTATCATTTGCATATAACAACAATATGTAACACAATGCCGTCAATACATTTTGAACTACCGGTATTTAGCGCGTTTTTCTGAAACAACCGAACATTTTACGCCAAGTAAATTTTTGCTCAGTGAAAATCCTGCATAAATCTGAGTTTAAGCAATATTTGTGTTTTGTTTTAATTACGTAAATCTAAAATTATAAATGTAAATAGTCAATGATACATTCGTCTTTTTGTCAATGATTTCTCGTTTGTTGAAATTTCATGGAATTAAACCGCTAAAGCTGCAATTGCAAATTATATAGATCAGAAAGGCGAACACGGCCAATGACATTGGAAAAACAATGAATTGATTAGTTCTAAAGCATACATTTCAACAGTTTATTAAAACGAGTACGGAATAGCTTGGATGTCATTTCTAGGTAAAAAGTTTGAACTGTTCTTCTGGTTAACCGGTTAACCGATCTGTTACAAGTTCTGGTTAAAAAATCCGTAACCCGTCACATACCTAGTAAAAACATCCTTGTTTATACATAAACGGTTACATTTACCTTAAAGTTTACAATTCTACTGCGCTCTACATGTCTTGCGACTAAAACATCCACAGTTGATCATTATGTTTATATCTGGTTGCAATACAGTGTCAAGGTTTAAGAATTTATGAAGGTTTATGAGGAAACCTTGTAAAAGAACACAGACGCTAGTTTAAGATCTGTTTCTTTTTCCCTCTCATCGTGTTTTTGCTGATTTGACTCCAGGGGCTCAGGACTCGCAAAGGTCGTGTAGTAACCACCCCTTTGCTTAACAATGCTATTAGCCTCTTAGTTTTTTTTTATTTTTGGGTGCAGTGAGTTCTTTTGCAAAGAGAATTTATTTGTACGTCATTGTTCACGTTGGGGCAAGTGTGAGGTTGGTGCATCCTAGAACGTTGTTTAAACCTCGGTGGCAAATTGTTTTGCTACTAACCGTTCGAAGGCGGAAACACCGCGGGTTCTAATTTTCTTTAATGTTAGTGACGTCTATTGAAATTGTTTATTGTATAAACATTTTTCTCTCCTCCTCTTAACTTGTAGGGTGTGTGCTGAGACTGTGTCTGCTGGTTATGCCCTGATATGCATATTTCACTTTTAAAACATTACTTTTATGCTTTGTATCACACATAAGACGGTCGCTTTCCGTTTTTTTGTTGCGGTGCTTATACGTTTTAAAAACTTTCGCCTTTGTGTTTAAGGTTATATTGCCGGAACATCAATTGAAGATTCAAGATCAAAAAAGTGAAAACATCCAGTTTCAAATGACAGTTCCTTTCGGATGTCGTAACAAAGTTCCCATTGTTCAATGACCCTCGAAGCCTTGTATCCGAAAAAGTCATCCGGTACGGATGACTGTTATATTCCAGAGTTATCAACAGAGCAAAGAGACGCCAAATCTTGTGCGATTACTTTCTATAGTAATGAAACTGGCAAAATTGTGAACTTTACCATTACTGCAATAGCTGGAAACCAAAATGCAAAGTTAGATATTACACAGGAGGTGATATTCAGAACTATAAAATATGAAGGTCATCCATTGTTTAGTCGTTATACCATGGATCCTATACAGGTAAGTGTGGTGTAGCAAAATCATTTTAAAACTTTTATGATATTTTAATGCATATTTTTATTTTATTTTATAGTTTTCTTAAAGATTATTTCGAATTATGAATTATATTGGTTAAAGAGAACATTTGTACATGATCACCTAATAATTCCAAACTATTTACATTCATACAAGCATATTATGAAATGTCATTTATTATGTTATGAAACACTGTTTTATAAAACAAATAACTTGAATTGTTTACTAATAATTGTAATAGGAAATTAAATTGTTAGCATTATGTCATCATCAAACAAATTGTAAAAATAGAGCTACGATGGCAAAATACCAGGAATACAAGAATATATATATTAAGCGTCTCTTTCTAGAATTGGACTATTTTTACATTAAACTATTAACTATTTCTTAGTTTACCACGGTAAAACAAATTGAGTACTTTTAGTTATTTTCGTAGGGAGGTTTGTCATCACCAGTAGATTGCCTGTATTGAAGTTGAGGACAGTAGGTCAAATGTCAATGTCACAGTCGCCTTCCACATAAAAACCTTGTCCAATCAGTAACTATTCAATGCTTTCACTAATAGTCCTCAAATTCGGTTTTTATTACTTGTAGGATAGCCGTATTAAATTTGAGGTCACTAGGTCAAATATCAAGGTCACAGTGACCTTCAATACTAAATCCTTGTCCGATCAATAACTAGAAAATAATTTCACCTATGATCCACAAATTCGGTAGGGATGTTTATTATCACCTGCAAAAGATCCCTATTGGTTTTTAGGTATGTAGGTCAAAGGCCAAGGAGACCGTCCTTACAAAATTCTTTTCTCACCAATAACTAGATTGAGCGATCAATAACAGCTGTTTACTATCCGTTTGGCATTTGGGGGGGGGGGGGGGGGCATTTATGTTTTACAAACATCTCTTGTTATGTTAAGTGTTTGTAAAGAAATTCTCTATGTTTAGTATAATTTTGAATATAACCCAATTAAAAAAGTACTTCAGTTTGTGCATTAACTCATCCAACGTGCATCGATGCGTCCCGTTAAATCCGTTTTTGATTTTGAGCAGTTTCTACCCTTACAATGTTCCTTTCCCTTAAATTACAGCGTGCTGCTTGGTTGGTCGTTACGTAAAAGTAGTGTGAAAATAACTAAAATAATATACTTAATACCAAGCTTTTAACTATATTTATTCCAAAAAGCGGCTTATCAGCAATGCGCCGTTGAAACTTTTTCACGTTTCTGTAATTTTGCAGGTTGCGCTGATGACTGATACCACCAAATTGAATGGAAAAAAATGTACCGCTCATAGCGACCCGCACATGTCGTCTTTCGATGGACAGTAAGTATCTCACACATAATAAATAACTTATAAGTACTTTTGAGCAAAGTATTTACACGAACTTTTATCTTATTTAACACACTGTAACTTTTTCTTATCATTGTTACGAACTAAAGAATCGTTACAGAAAATGATCAAACAATATCAGCAAACTTTACCCGTTTAGAAATTCAAAACAACATCAACAAAAGGCTACCACACAAGACTAATACCTTATCACATTATGGCATAAATCTAAAAAGTTTATAGTTTTGAAATAGTAACAAGCTAAACGATTTCTAAAATTGAAACCGAAAGTAGAAAACGAGATAAATGAGTTCGGATATTTTAAAACTTGTGTATTATGGTAATAATATGAGATATTTTAAGACAATGTTGAGTGTTGAGTGTTTTAGAAGACAACACCTCGGTTTTAGTTTGAGCGACACAAATTTATTTTAGAATACCGATGTTCTATTTGGCTCAAAATCAACGACATACACTATGAACGAGTGTGGCACTATTGGTGTTTTAAACGCATTTATATCTGCCAGATCGTTATGAATTTTGATAGAAATATTCACTATGTTAGGGAATACACGTTAAAAATCATATTAAACTTTGAAATAAAATGTTTCCTATGTTTACATTGTATTTTAAACCACACAATTTTTTAGAATCTTCCTCGCAGGATTTAAAAAAAAATCATGAAATAATGCATCATAGTTGTGTTAAAGTGTGTCTGCATTTATCAAATTTCTTATTTTTATGGGCTTTAATTTACAAACAATGTATAAAGTCTTAATCGATTGATACAATATTTTGGCCAGAAATTGGAAACAAATGAGCGGGGTGACGATTTGACACTCGTACGATATACACATCCCGCGGGTAAAGGGTTCATTTAAACTTTTAATCCTTTAATTTCATCTACATTGTAACTTTCTACTGACGCACTCGTTTTATGGGGAAATCTAAAGAACCCAGAAGCTCGATATGTTGCTTTTATCCCTGTCATCGTGATCTTGATGATTAGACTCCAGGAGCTCTGGTCTCGGTAAGATCATTGAGTACCCGCCCTTTGGCTTTGCAATTCTATTAGCTTCTTATAAATATGTGTTATTTTTTGTGTGCTCTTCCATGCAACATTGTTGGGCTGATGGGTGGGTTGGAGTTTTTCGCTAAGACAACTTGTACTAATAAGTGTTGATATGAGAACCTGTTGGGTCAAATGTGAGGTTGGTGCACCATAGAACCTGGTTTAAATCCCCAAATGGCAATTTTTATTTGCCACTGACGTTCCAAGGTGGTAACCCCTCGGGTTCTCATTTTTGTTTATTGTTAGTGATGTCTTTATTGAAACTGATCATGATTACATTTTATTAACCATGCTCCCACCAGCCCCAAGTAATCGAACTTCTTCTTCTTCTTCTTCTTCTTTTTCTTGACTCTGTGCAAATTTAAACACTATTTGGTACACAGGTGTAACATCAAGTTCGATTATTTGGGGCTGGTGGGTCATAAACCCCCAGTGGCAATTTGTTTTGCCACTGACCGCTCCAAGGCGGTAACCCCTCTGGTTCTCACTTCCGTTATTTGTTTGTGGCGTCCATTTTGAAACTGATTTTTGTAATACCATGCTCTCTTTTCCTCTCTACTTTTTGGCTGTGTGGGGAGGCTGTGTATGCTGTATGTGGCCATTTCTGATATGCATATTTCATTTTTTTCTCTCTTTCTCTCTCTCTCTCTCTCTCTCTCTCTCTTCTTCTTCTTCTTCTTCTTTTTCTTGACTCTGTGCAAATTTAAACAATATTTGGTACACAGGTGTAACGTCAAGTTCGATTATTTGGGGCTGGTGGGTCAATATCAAGTTCACTGTTACTAAAAAATGGTTTTCGGACGATAACGCCTGAAAGACTTCAAAGATGTAAACAGTTGTTGGTACACAGGTGTAACATTACAAGATGTCATGTTAGAAATTCGACCTCAATGTCAAGGTCACAGTTACTTAACATAGAGAAATGGTTTTCAGACTCTTTGATAATTCATAAAGTCTTCAGAGATTTAAACAACAAAAGGGACACAGGTGTAACATTAGAAGATATAAATAAATCCTGTTTGGCTCCATGTCACTTGTTTCTTAAAATTAAAGAATAATCATTTCTGCTAAAAAAAAACATAGTTTGGAATAGATATTTTGCAGAAATATCCGGTACTGGTATTTCCTATAAAGGCAACATTTGGGATTGGTAATGGATCCAGTGGGGTCATGGTAACTGTTACTTTAAATAGAAAACCCGTTTTTGTCAACAACTTTAGCTAGGAATGAGATATTGCGATAAGAATTGCTGTATACGTATCTTATGTGATCCTGACGCTCAGGATTGAAAATGTTGCTGTTTGGATCAAGGTCACTGTTCACTGTAACTAAACAAAAATCTTTCCGGATGCTTAATCTATTATGATTATTTTTTTTAAGTTTTGAAGTTCAACTTGTGGAAACAATGACATTCATACTTAAAATTGTTTCCGCTCATTTACGTTTAGGAATACTAACTTTCAAAATAAAAAGTGGGAAATGTGATACGAGACCAACCAAAAAAATTAAATTCTTGGTTAAAATAGCGAAAGGTTATTTAAATGTATGGTTACACTCATTCCGTTTTTTTTAATGTGTATATTTCCAAATACGTTTTGAGGACATTTGCTATAATAGTTTTCGCATTTTAAACCGTTTTAATCAGCAGTTATAATCTACTTATTTCAATTTTAGATATTTCGACAATCAAAATGCTGGGACATTCATACTCTATCGCAATAAAAAATTTAATGTGGAGGTAGGTTCTTTTGTTTTATGTACTGTGGAGGTAGGTTCTTTGTTTTATGTAATGTGGAGGTAGGTTCTTTTGTTTTACGTACTGTGGAGGTAGGGTCTTTGTTGTATGTAATGTGGAGGTAGGTTAATAGTTTTACGTATTGTGGAGGTAGGTTCTTTTGTTTTAAGTAATGTGGAGGTAGGTACTTTGTTTCACGTACTGTGGAGGTAAGTTCTTTGTTTCGTTAATGTGGAGTTAGGTTATTTGTTTTACGTACTGTGGAGGTAGGTTCTTTTGTTTTACGTAATGTGGAGGTAGGTACTTTCTTTCACGTACTTTGCAGGTTGGCTCTTCATGTAATTTGAAGGCAGGTTCTTCGTTTCACGTAATGTAAAGCTTGGTTCTTTTTTTACAAAAAAACTATGATTGGTCTCTAAATCAACCCAGTGTTATGTTCTCTAATGCTAACTGATATTTAATCATAATTACTCAATGGTATTGTCGTTTACTTAAATTTGTATGAAATTTCTAAAATATTTAAAAATTCTCATAAGTTCTGCATTTAACTTCTGTCTCTATATGAATATGGATTCATTATTCTCCATTGTGATTAATTTAAAAATCGAAAGACCAACGATTGATATTTTATTCATTACATATTACATATAACAAACACGGAAATGCATATTACTGCCAACGTCGCAATCCAATATTTACACCAGTACACAGTATGAAAATATCATTAAAATTCCGTCGAGCAATTGTAAATGAAATGCATTTAATAGAGATGAGTTGAAAACTAAAAGTCACAAATTCGACAGTAGCTTTTGTACAGAGGATAGACCGAAATGGGCTAAAACTGCTGAAACATTTTCTGACTAAAGGCTAAGCAATCGCGTTATTGCAGAATTGCGAAGAATTGTTGAAAATTGCATGGACTTGTTTGTTACATTAGAACCTATTTGGGCAAGTGTTAGGTTGGTTCACCCAAAAACTTATTTTTAAACACCCAGTGCCAAATTAATTTGCCACTGACCGAGGTAACCTCTCGGGTTCTTACTTTCGTTTAATTGTTTTCGGCTTCTCTTTTGAACTGATTACTGTTTAACCATGTTCTCTGTTCCTCTCTACTTTTTTTTCCTGTGTGGGGAGGCTTTGTCCTCTGGATGTGGCCATTCCTAATATGCTTATCTATTATAAGATATCACTGGATATAGAGTTTTAACAATTTTGAAAAAAATCCATTATGATAGTTTTTCACAGATTCGGTTCAACTTTGTTTTCACTGAAATGATATAAAGCTACAACATGCATATCAGGAGTAACATTGAAAAGACACAGCCTCCCCACCACACACGGCAAACAAGTTGAGAGTAAAACAGAGCATGGTTTATTAAATGATCCATTTTAAAATAGATATCACAAACAATTAATGAATATGAGAACCCGAGAGTTAATGCCTTGAAACTGTCTGAGACATTGAATTTTTCACTGTTGGTTTAAACCATGTTCTAGGGTGGACCAATCTCACACTTACCACCCCTCACCCTCAACAGGTTATCATAAATGTATGAACAAACAAATACAAGATGTCTCGATGAATAAGATATCCGTAACCCACCCGTCAAATCAGTAAGTATAAGGAGATTCGATATGGCTTCATGGCCTCATCCAGCAGACACACATAAATAATAGATTTTCGATGTAGATCGGAAATTAAGAAGTTTTACTTTAAATCAAAGGTAGTTTATTCCATACTTTTACGACAGATGCTAATGGTGTTTCTGTGTATAATTCAGATCGGGATTGAATGTTTTAGTTTCATAGCTGTAACCTAACAATTTTATTTTTTGTCAGCCCCGCTCTTGCACATTTTTATTTTATTTTCATTTTACCAGCATATTGATGGCTAACAGAAAGTGTCTCATAAATAGATGAAAATATTCTTTTGAATTACTTTCGTACAAATTTTTCAGCCAATTTATAGATGGGTGGTTTCAATTTCCCTGCCATTATAGACTTGGATAATGTTTAATTACCCCAAGGATATATTTCCTGCTTTCTAAGGATTTATTTTCTCTGATCCTCTTTCAAAATAATATCCTGTTTAGTTCCGTCTATTCTTTTTTCGTTAAGGGCAACCCCAGTCTTTTATCTGGGGACCATACGCCGCTGAACATGAAATGGTATTAATCTGAAAATAGCGCCATGTCCACCACCATATGCACACCATCGTTAGGGATGGATCGAAATTGTACTGTTTATTGGTGTAAATATTGAGTTGGGCTCAACCCGGGGCTCGAAGGCGCGGGAAATAATATGCATTTCCATTACTGCCCCCATTAATAGGCTCAGTCAAACTGAGCCTGCAAAATTTTCATATTTGTCGTGTTCGGTGGCTTTAATGTTCTCTTTTCATCTATTTGAAAGCCACCGAACACGGCAGGAAACTGTAGGCTAGGTTTGATTGAGCCTAGTCATTGGCCTTTCGGGCAGACATTTTTTCACTGTTGATACTGTTGAAGCGAATTTGCAATAAGAATAATTCTTTGATGCTTAAAACGAAATCGATTTTGGAATAACATGATGATATTACGACCATTAGCCTCTAAGATTTATTGAAAGGTTAGAACAACAATTCATGGTTTAAGTTTGTCTTTTAAGAAAAGTTCTTCGTTTTGAACGAATAAGATTTTGAAGTCACACATTTTAAATGAGGTCAATAACCGAAATTTAGTACGTTCGTCTTTGTTTTCATTTCAACATGCACTCGTACCTTGATGACTTTACATATTGTGTAGTGGTTACCGAACTATGTCAACATATTGACTTATACAAGTGTTTGAGATGAACACACGCAATTGTGTAAAGAAAGTATTCACAATTATTATTTTAACGCATCCACAATAGTTTGATATTTATGTTTGCAGGCGCAAATGACAACTACAGACTGTTATCCCGGTTCTTATGCCAAGTGCATATGTGGAATGGCAGTTCGAGCAGGGAGAGATGTTTTCGTCATTAATTTCTGCGATCGAATCCCTATCATAGACTTTAGAGCATGTAACGATAGCATACTGCGCGGAAAAGTTAAACAAGAAACCAACGGGAATTCGTACATTGTGAGCAAATACTCTTAAATATATTATATAACAATTATTTTTAGGGAGCATTGAAAAAAGCCATTCGCTCGCCATCAATTATTTTTTCGGTTTCCATCTTCAGTAAATTTAAAATATGATGCAGTTCCAAAGGAAATGTTGTGGTATGCCAATCTATATCAAGTAGCTTCGTCGTTAAGCATGGCGAGCCATCACACTATTCGCTGTTTTGTCCAAACATTTTTAAGGAGGTTTTCTTTATTTTCTCACATTATTTTCCAACAATTCTAGAATGGTCCAGCAATTTGGAAAGTCGCATAATCCCCATAGCTTGTGATATATGTACGTGTGTATTATTGCATGATTGAATGTATTTATTTCGGTAAAATAAAAACCAGTTTTTCGGACACGCATTTAAATATTTTGACCATACAAACGTCATTTTTAAATACAAGAGTTTTAAGTTTAATAAATTTAAATTATTTTGGTAGTTTGTTTTATAAAAAGACAATACCCAGACACAAAAAAAACTGACTTTTTTTTCGTTTTCTATAATAAATATTATTGATTTAAGTTAAAAAAATGTTTACACATTTATAGAAATCAACCTAATGTTATCAATTTACTAGAGAAAAGTAACATCTCATGTTTTCTTTTAACAAAAAAACATTCAAAAACGGGTTATTTTCTTTACATTTACAAATAATTTACATGTATCTGGTGCCGACGAACATTGTTAGAAATAAAATCGATTGTAAATATTTCTTACTTCTATTCCGATGCCGCAATGGGTATTCACAGAAGCAGTGTATTATGGCTTTAGTGAAGATAACAAATAAAATAAATAAATAAAAATGCCGCAAGGGGTATTCACAGAAGCAGTGTATTGTTATTGTATTCGTATTTAAAATCATATTAATAGGCACTTCAATACTGATGCTTTGAGATTTTTAATTTGCACTTTTAATTTTGAAATGTGTATTCAATCGTATAAGTACATAGCAGAAACCGTATAAAAAGCTGTTTGCTGAAAATTATCAATATTTACCACTTGGGGCTGACGCGGGTGACGAAAAGTGTTACCCAGCGACAGCGCGAGTTCGTTCTTCGTTAAAAGCGTGTTCAAATTGCTTCAAGTAATGATTATGTTGATTACGTGTTAGATGCATGTTTGTGTATTTCTTGGGCGTGTTAACTTGTCATCCTGATCCAAAAGTAGTTACTCGAAAGTCAGTTTCAATTGGCGGGGAAAATGAGTCACGTCACAGTGTCTTTGTCAAAAAAAAGTTATAAGAAAGAACATTTTATGTACTTGAAAGTATTGCTAATGGCCACTTGAATAATGAAAATATCAAATCACTCAATTAAAAACATATGTTACTAAATTAAATATAATAATATAATGTATTCATAGATTTATGTCAGTTTTTGTAAAAATCACGATATCAGATGAGATCAATCATTTACAATTAAATATTTTGGAAAACGTAAACTAAACCAGACATTACCCACCTTGATTTCTATTTGATGTTTGGGTCACCTCTGTGTCATGTTTTCTATGATAATTTTGCTCATATACAAACAGGTCAGGTGAAGATCTTACCAGTCGGACGTTTTATGAACAACTTTCTGTTGAGAAACTTTCACTAGCTGTCGTTGCGGAACATTTTGCCGTTAAACGCGTTAGAGTTTTATGAAGCCCCTTTATTTTAAAGAGGTCTCAGCCTTTATCATTACAGTGATGTCAGCAGTTTCATGACTTTAGGGAAATCGAATGCAATGCAATATAAATGAACCATTTCTTCTGATCAGTTAGTTAGATTATTTTTCTAACACACTCAGAAGTGAACATTTTTTAGATTTCCGTAATTAAATATTGCACATAAGGATATAAAGATAAACCTGTTTCAATAATGTTTTAAATAAATTTTAAACACCGATCTACATATTAAGAAGGGATTAAAATCGAACAATATGATACAATTTGGATTGTTTTAAAAAGTTCATCTTACAGTATGGCGAACGATTAGGTTTTTGCATTTTTATCAGCAACGAAATTAGATGGTAGTTGGAGCAGCTGGAGTACTTATTGCTCTGTTCAATGAATTGTTCATTAACAAACAAGCTTTAAATACATTTAGCTCTAGATGATTATAATAAGTTTATCTTATTTATCGAAGTTTAGAGGCAACCTTTAACGCATGTATAATTAATTAATAAGAAAATTAACACATTGGGAAACGTTTAAAATTTGAAATATCAGGAATCACCACACCATGGAAACACATGCATTAAATTATTTCAAAAGTCGTTTAATTAAAATTGTTTGTTATTTTAATATCAATTTACCTGTTATACAGATTTTTCTCCCAACGGGAACGGATGTTCATATGAGGGTAAACAAAATATACAGTGGTGCTTTCGTTGAAGTTGAGATTCGCCCAGGATTAAATGATATTGAAAATACAGATGGCCTTTGTGGAAAATTTGATTTCGATAGGACAAATGATTTTGAAAATCTTCAAGTGCAAGATTTTAACTTGAAATGGACGTAAGAGGATTTTAGTTATTTACAAAAAAAGGATATTAAGTGCTGCCGCCGTATTTGTATGGCCCTGGGGTTATCTATGCGTTTAGTTTATCAATACAGAGAGCAGGTTGTGTCGGCTGTAAAATGTCTCGGAGTCCCCATAGTCATTTTGGTGTAGTTATCAGTTTCATTTACCTCTCTTGATATTCTAATTTTAAGCCATGTACAATGCAAATTGTGGGTGGAAGAATAATGTACTTTGATGGCGGATAAGGATGTTAAATAAAAGGCACACCGAGATTATTTGTTCTCGTCAAAGTGGATACTTTGAAATAAAAGCAAGAAAAAATTGCAGTTACACAAATAATTCCAAAAAATCGATAAAAATGACAGAGTATTCGAATTTAATTTAAAGTGTTGCGTTTAATATTCCATATTTACTTTGGTGATATTCCTTATTGTTTGTTTCGCATTTGCAGAAGAATTCTTTAAGTTACATCGAAGTGTTCGTCACTAGCCACACAACATGTATTTATTAAATAAAGAAACTTTGAGAGAAGAAGGGTAGCTCTTATCTTTATTTACTAGAAATTTAGCATTTTGACTGCCTAGTATTGTTCTGAACTGAAAAGGTTCTTATATTTTTCTGAAAGATTGGTTACAACTTCAGTTTAGATGCAAACATATATTCGATGGCATTATAACAATCTGCGTTATCGTATGACAAGCCATCAGTCAAGTTGCAATTTTTGCCTTTCGTTTATTTAAAGCTAGATATTACAAATCTTCAATACTCCGCTGTTCAAAAGACATGTCGTGAATTTAAGGCCTTATTCTCAACCAATTGAAAACTAATACCACATTTTGCACATGGTTTCTTCCGATTACCAACGCTGTTATATCATATGTAATCATACTCATAATATATGGTCTTGAGAACTAAACTGGTCTAAATCGTTTTAAAGGTGAATTCTCATCTTTCTTTTCCATTTAAGATGATGAAGCCCATCTTATGTTGGAATATTTTAACCAGTCTCATTGAAAAAACTTTTGCTAGAGAAAATAAGACATTTATTGCTTGTAATGAACATAGGGCATTCTTTACAGATGGTTCTTATGATAATTATACTTCATGGACCTGTCAAGACCTTATCCAGGCGCTCACATTTTTATTGGATAATATTTATTTGAGATTTGGTACCTCTATTTATAAACAAGTAATAGGCATTCCGATGGGTACTAATTGTGCACCCCTTGTTGCTGATCTGTTTTTATACTGTTATGAAAAAGATTTTATGTAATCTCTTTCTACCGAACACCAAGATGATATTATTACAGCTTTTAACAAACACCTCAAGGTACCTTGATGATTTATTAAATATAGATAATAACCATTTTCCTTCACTGGTTAATAAGATTTATCCTAAAGAACTACAGCTTAATAAAGCGAACACTTCAGAAAAGCAAGCAAACTTCCTTGATTTAAATCTATCCATCGAAAATGGTTACGTCATTACTAAAATTTATGATAAAAGAGATGATTTTAATTTTAATATTGTAAATTTTCCGTTTCTAGACGGCGATGTTCCTCGTGCAACTTCTTACGGGGTTTATATCTCACAGCTTGTTCGCTTTTCAAGAGCTTGCAACGATGTGAATGATTATAATGAACGTAATCTTTGCATTACAGAAAAACTTTTAAAACAAGGTTATCGGTATCACAAATTAAGGAAAACATTTTGCAAGTTTTTTCGCCGATATCCAGATCTAATTCATTAATACAGCTGCAGTTTAAAATCACTACTGCAACAAGGAATTTCACAGCCAGTTTTTTATGGAGATTTAATTTATAAACTTAAGAAGATAAAAGCTAGGCGATGTTAATTGCTCCCGGTTATTCGTAAAAACCATCTGTAAATTTAAAAAGAAAGGTTACCAACATGATATTTTACAGCGCTCTGCAGGCCTGGTGATTAACCCATCAACAGTTGCACGACGGTGGCAGGGGTGTAAGAGTTTATAAAGGTTAATGGGGAAATCTTTTCTTAAAAAAACCTAAAAGCTTGATTTGTTTCTTTTTTCCCTGTCATCGTGTTCTTGCTGATTTAACTCCAGGTGCTCTGGTCTCGGAAAGATCATTGAGTACCTGCCCTTTGGCTTTGCAATGCTATTAAATTCTTATGTTTATATGTTTGTATGCTTTTGCATGCAACATTGTTAAGCTGATGGGTGGGTTGTAGTTATTTCACCAAGACAATTTGAACTTGTTTTGTGATACGAGAACCTGTTGGGGCAAGTGTGAGGTTGGTGCACCCTAGAACGTGGTTTAAACCCCCCAGTGGCAATTTATCTTGCCACTGACCGTTCCAAGGCGTCATCCCCAAAGGTTCTCTTCTTCTTTAATTGTTTGTGGCGTCCTATTTGAATTGGCATACTTATATAAAACATGCGCTCTCTCTTCCTCTCTTCCTTTCCGCTGCGTGGGGAGGCTGTGTTTTTTGAGTGTGGCGATTCCTGATATGCATATATTGCTTTTTTAAAAATATGAAACTTTCAGTTAAAGTGGTTATCACTCACATTGCTTGTTGAATAGATAATCAGACGTTTTCGTTTTTAAATAATACCTAAAGTCTGATCAGTGACATTTCTAAGTATATTTGTTTTCGCCTTTTACGGATACTTTACTTTAAGGACAATTCATATTACAGAGATTTTAAAAAGAACGAGATGCACAAGTCAGGATAACCAAACAAAATGCAGTTTCCGTTCACGACCGTGACAGAAACTTATGTACATTGTATCCATCTCTTTCCATGTAGGATTTTGTTTCGCTATTGCATATGCTACAAGCAGGCAACTTTTTTTATTTATATACCAGCATGTTATTAAATTATGTCATATTAATGGCAGAAATAAATAATTCACTTTATTTAAAATTGAAAAATATCAATTATATTTTAGGGTTCCTGAACCGGAAAATCTATTTAAAGAAACAAATTACAAAACACTTCAGGCCTGGAGTGAAAAATTGAACTTATGTAAATGTGATATCTATGAACCATCTAAACCTATTGTTTGCGATGCTTCAACGAAAAAGACTTGCAAAATAGATCATTATCATCCTGTCAATTCCACACATTTGTGTACGTTAGAGGACAGAAAAAAAGCGAGATTTTCACTGGAGCTTCGAAACCGGTGCAGATTTTGACTTCGAGAAATACTACGACCACTCTAAACATAGAAGACATTCAAAGGTACAACTGGGTTGACCATTAAACGTTTGGGGGCAGAAAATACAAATGAAATCTTTGACAAGAATATTCGTAAATCAACATAAAGCTCAGGCCCCGGTATCACAAAAAGTTTTGAGTTGGATTTCAAACTCAACTCAAAGAAATTATTATAATTGGTGATGATACATTGCTTACTTGATTGATTAAGATTTTAAAAGAAAGTTGACATAATATTTCTTGTTTTATATGCAGATTTTTAAAATTTGTTATCTGAATAATCTGCTTAAAAATCCACAAAAATGGTTGTGAGTAAACACTTAAAATCTGAGTTCGTACTCAAATATTTATTTAGAATATCTCAGTAAAATATCATGTTATTTGAAAAAATTCCATGATAATTGGAAAATTTTATTTCATTTTTATGCGGTATTCGAAGTAAACAACCAATAATTACTCAGAATTTAAATAGATTTTTTAAGAAGAAAATAGAGTTTGAGCACAAGTTTGTTCGTGATATCAGAGCCAGATCGACATACAAATTGCAAATATATATTTTTTTGGAATTGTAAAAACTGTTTTGACAAGAAGGAAAAATATAACTTTTTTCAAGATCTCGTTTTTATTAAAAATGAACACGGTTGTGTTATGTCTTGTTTTTAAGATATCCGAACGGGCAGTTTACGACAAAGTGTCAGCACGACAGGACTGTCTTGATACAATGAATACAACAGCATTCCAGATGTGTGCACATATTCCAAGCGTGAACGTCTCAGTAGTTAACCTCATAACTTCAGACCACAAAGCACTCGGTGACCCCTTCTTTATTCTATATAAATCCGCCATCTTGGATCGGGAGGGAATTTTCGCGATCTCTCAGGCGTAACGGAGTCATTTACCTGTATATACATTTTTATCGATTACAGAGCCGACGATCTTTTCCACGTAACCAAGTGTAATTTGACTATTTCATATAGATACTGGAGTGATAATTGCGTTTTCGGGTTGTATTTAAACATCTTAAATGGGAATTAGACAGTTTTTGCCCTTTATTGAAAACTGTAATAAAAAGATAAATCCTGTTTTCAAATATCTGAAAAAACGTTTCTTGTTATTTACTGGTACAAATAAAAGCCCACGGTCTACTTCTATTGTAACTCGGTGAACTTTGATGACCTGGCGTTGAGGAATGCAACGTTATACAGGTAGTTTAGTCATAATACAACAGTTTAAAACAAATCATGACTATGTTTAATGTTTTATATATACTTTATTTACATGTATGTACAACAGTTCACATTAGTATATACACCATTAATTATCAAATATTTAAATAGACCTTTATGAAGAAAAGAAATAAAATACATGAAAACTGGTTAATAAACATGTTAAATCCGCATGTCCATGTCCATTGAAGGTTAAACACCTTTACGTTCACTGAAAGTCACGAGCGTTAATCCAACTGTTAAACTTTTTAGGATAGTATTTCCACTGCACAAATTACTGTTTATTGTGTCCTTTGCCTCGGGTCTTTAACACTTTGTCCACTTTCCATGTCTGGTTAGGATCAATGGTTTTTTTTTTGCAGTTCGCTTTGATAAAATGTTCCTGTGATATCTTCGTCTTGTAAGTCCATGAGTTTATAGATAGGCAGTATTCCTCTGTGGTATCGCTTGTGTACTTTAAACACCTCGCCAGAGTAGGTCTCGTCGTACGCGCGAGTGAATGCGCTTCGCAGATGACTGATCCGTACATAATGAGGACAAGTGAATGAATCATTCAGCTTTATACTCGTCCTATAATTACGATCTTGCGAAGTTCACCTGCGTTCTCTTTTCTTTTTCCTCCGACAGAGGGCAGTTCCTGTCTTAATGTCTTACTCTTTCCGTCTTTATCACTTATTTTTGAATTCCTGAGTTTTTCACTGGTGGGTTGCATTTCTTTCTGTCCTATAATTGATACATCTTTAGGTTTAGCTTGACGTTCGAGCATACTTTTAGCGATAGCGGTTGTCTGCTCTGCCGGTAAAACCATTTTAACATAAAATTCAGACTGAGGTCTCTGTTCGTTTTTATTCCTGCTTCTTTTCATCTTCTTCTTACGTATCCTCGTAATGTCTTTGTAATCCAAAAAGTCCTTGTTTCTAACGCACGTCTTGACTCTTCGACACCCAAGCAGTCAATGATAGATATATTATATCACCTATCTCTTTTAGTTTAAGTCACTATTATATTTTAATATTTCGCATATAGGTCAAAACTGATCAAATAGTGTAAGGTGTGAATCATGCCAATGCGAGCAAACGCCACATATCCTCTCTCCTATTGATTTAAGCATGCCAACTGCCTTGTGTAAGTAAAACCCCCTCCCAAATGCGCTTCCGGCGCCACCACCACCACCACCACCACCACCACCACCACCACCACCACCACCACCGAGAGCGCATTTGGGAGCGCCGGAAGCGCATTTGGGAGGGGGTTTTACTTACACAAGGCAGTTGGCATGCTTAAATCAATAGGAGAGAGGATATGTGGCGTTTGCTCGCATTGGCATGATTCACACCTTACACTATTTGATCAGTTTTGACCTATATGCGAAATATTAAAATATAATAGTGACTTAAACTAAAAGAGATAGGTGATATAATATATCTATCATTGACTGCTTGGGTGTCGAAGAGTCAAGACGTGCGTTAGAAACAAGGACTTTTTGGATTATAAAGACATTACGAGGATACGTAAGAAGAAGATGAAAAGAAGCAGGAATAAAAACGAACAGAGACCTCAGTCTGAATTTTATGTTAAAATGGTTTTACCGGCAGAGCAGACAACCGCTATCGCTAAAAGTATGCTCGAACGTCAAGCTAAACCTAAAGATGTATCAATTATAGGACAGAAAGAAATGCAACCCACCAGTGAAAAACTCAGGAATTCAAAAATAAGTGATAAAGACGGAAAGAGTAAGACATTAAGACAGGAACTGCCCTCTGTCGGAGGAAAAAGAAAAGAGAACGCAGGTGAACTTCGCAAGATCGTAATTATAGGACGAGTATAAAGCTGAATGATTCATTCACTTGTCCTCATTATGTACGGATCAGTCATCTGCGAAGCGCATTCACTCGCGCGTACGACGAGACCTACTCTGGCGAGGTGTTTAAAGTACACAAGCGATACCACAGAGGAATACTGCCTATCTATAAACTCATGGACTTACAAGACGAAGATATCACAGGAACATTTTATCAAAGCGAACTGCAAAAAAAAAAAAACCATTGATCCTAACCAGACATGGAAAGTGGACAAAGTGTTAAAGACCCGAGGCAAAAGACACAATAAACAGTAATTTGTGCAGTGGAAATACTATCCTAAAAAGTTTAACAGTTGGATTAACGCTCGTGACTTTCAGTGAACGTAAAGGTGTTTAACCTTCAATGGACATGGACATGCGGATTTAACATGTTTATTAACCAGTTTTCATGTATTTTATTTCTTTTCTTCATAAAGGTCTATTTAAATATTTGATAATTAATGGTGTATATACTAATGTGAACTGTTGTACATACATGTAAATAAAGTATATATAAAACATTAAACATAGTCATGATTTGTTTTAAACTGTTGTATTATGACTAAACTACCTGTATAACGTTGCATTCCTCAACGCCAGGTCATCAAAGTTCACCGAGTTACAATAGAAGTAGACCGTGGGCTTTTATTTGTACCAGTAAATAACAAGAAACGTTTTTTTCAGATATTTGAAAACAGGATTTATCTTTTTATTACAGTTTTCAATAAAGGGCAAAAACTGTCTAATTCCCATTTAAGATGTTTAAATACAACCCGAAAACGCAATTATCACTCCAGTTACCCATATGAAATAGTCAAATTACACTTGGTTACGTGGAAAAGATCGTCGGCTCTGTAATCGATAAAAATGTATATACAGGTAAATGACTCCGTTACGCCTGAGAGATCGCGAAAATTCCCTCCCGATCCAAGATGGCGGATTTATATAGAATAAAGAAGGGGTCACCGAGTGCTTTGTGGTCTGAAGTTATGAGGTTAACTACTCGTCTCTATTGCCGTTGAAAATTGCGTTTCCGATGCAATAGTAAGAATGAAGAATTTTATCAATCCCTTTCATTGTATAGACATACAAAAACAGGTATTGAATATTAAAGTGTTCATTCATGTTAAACTGATTATATCACTTTTTTCTTTTTATTAACGAATAAAGAAATGTAAGCCGAAAACAAAATTTCGTAAGAAAATATACCAACATAATAAATCAATTTAAAATAAAATAAAAACAAATCCGCAGATAACACCTTTATATTGGTTTCAGCCTTAAACATAATTCAGATTTATCTTGAATTTTTAACATTATTTGTTGTATAACCTATTTTGTAGCCACGTCGATATTAATATTTGTCATCGTCGATTGATTACAGCCTCAATAAAGGGTTTTCATTGCACCAAGTGTTATATTCTAAATTCTAAAATCTTAAAAAGTAGCTTTTACTTATTTTTTACAATGTGGATTAATGACTTACTGGTGTTATTTTTCTTTGTATATAGACAATGATAGAAGAAACACTTAAGCATATGTTATGCAATGTCAGTAAATACATTAAACATTGAAATAAAATATATCATTTAATTACTTTCTTGCTATATCATTTTTCTTCTTTTTATGAGATATTCATTAAATGTCTAACGTGCATTTAGAAACGACTAACATTCAACCAAGCTTGGATTAAATTAAAGAGAAACAAATCGTCAGCGGCTGATTGTTTCTCCTAATTTGTGGCAATAGTTTACTCCTTACTTAAATACATGTATGAATTAAAAGTTATTGTGATAGTTCTATGCGATTATGCAATACTTCGATTATTTAGCTGTAAAACAAATAGAGGATACTTTCTTTTTTCATGTTTTATGTTTTGACAAAGACAGAGTAATAGGTAAATCATGCTTAACTAAAATGAAGGAAAGTAACAAATGTTATCAAGAGTACCAAAAGGAAATCATAATCTAAAAAGATAGATCAGTCAAAACAGTAAAAATTGCTATGTTATTTCACAGTTTTAAAACCGTTAAAATCAATAACGAAGCCTACCATAGATATTGGTTGTACGTTCCTGTTTAATTAAAT
Source organism: Corbicula japonica (assembly GCA_038501625.1). Lineage (NCBI taxonomy): Eukaryota > Metazoa > Mollusca > Bivalvia > Venerida > Cyrenidae > Corbicula > Corbicula japonica. The sequence continues at coordinate 109,606 of JAZAYU010000635.1, read as the reverse complement.
ATTTGTTTGTAAATTATTACTTTCCGTGAAAAACTCTCAGGTTTTGGGATGATGATTTTCTCGTGACCTTTTAAAATTGATATTGACCCTTTCGATGTTATAGTCAAAGCATTGAAAGCCGTACCTTCAATACAATCGGTCGGGGCGATACATGTTTGTATAGCAACATAGTAGCTTTGCTTAAAATGTATCGTTTATGTCCAGACGTTTATGGCAATTAACAACATTTTAGTTCACGTGTAGTTCACTTCTAAGATTGCTATTGGTTTTTATCTGATTGCTAGAGTTTGATGTAAAAATTTATTTTGCTGACTTGATGCTTTACATCCAAATTGTTATTGTGAATCCATTGATGCATACTTCTGTTAATTATTGCTTGTAGGCTTCTCAATCAATGGATTGGGCTATTTCCCATTTAGAATCCCTGAAGAAAACATGTAAACGAGACGTGGTTCTTAATCAGCCTATACCACCAGAAGTTTTGGCAACAGTGAATCAAATCGTTGATACACATCTATCAGTCGATAACTCAACAACAGAAAATACGTCGTTTGTTTCATCAACTCCGTCCCCAGTAACAGCGTCACCGGTTTTTACACCAAAGTTTTTGTTAGAGTTAGACGAGGTATCATGTCCTAACGAATGTAGTGGACACGGGCAATGTCAGCATGGTAAATTCCACCAACTTATATTCGATCTCCTTAGCATCATCTATCAACACAAACTTTGCACATTTGCATAAGTTCATCGCTTTACAAATAAATTTGCATTCATTGAAGGGAAGAATTGCTGTTTTAATTAAGTCAGTATCTTGCTCTAACCTCACCATAATTTGGGACATGAATAAATATTGCTAAATACTGAGCAAAAATGAGAATTTGACAAAGTATCATGGCAAACTCCTATTACATCAATGATGCCACTGAATGCAAATGTTCGGAGGAATGTGATCACTAATATGTTTATCTTTTATCGGTTCAGTATCTGTCAATTAAAAAAAGAAAATTTGAAGAAAAAAAACAGTTGTGGGAAATTAAGAGCTGGATTTTATTCTTTCTTTAATTCAAAGGGAGGTACATGTAATTTACAAAACCGGATATTTAAGTAACTATATATTGTTTCTTTGCATCAATAGACTATAAGTATTGTGTTTTCCTTCTGTACATGTCATAAACTGCTAAATTTGACTGTCAATCAATCTTTTTGAGACCTTAATGTAAACATATACCGATCTCATCATAATTTAGGAAAGAGCAGATAACCTTGACCTCTGTGAAAAAAAACATCATCTTCCCGCTTTCTTAAATGTCCAGATATGTGCACATACCGCAAAATATATTAAAGAATAAGTCGAAGCATAAATATTTTAATGTTAGAAAGATTTTCTCGAAAATATTTTTGGAGAGACCAACTTATGCCTATATAATTCATTACTTTTGAAAGTAATTATTATAAAGATATATACTACTCAAAATTTGCTAAGGATCACTTTTTCTACAGTTCGTTACTTTTGTGTAGTTAAAATAAACATGCTTATCGTGCAAGGTCTACATGACAATCGAAAACTTAAGTACACGATTATGAGATACCCGTAAAGGTGTATCGTTTGCGCAAACATTATTTTAATAATAATGATAAAAGGACTGAAAATTGCAATGTCAAAAAGATGATCCTTAGCAAATTTTAAGTAGCATAATTTTATTTTAGGTAAATGCATATGTGATTCCGACTTCTTGGATGTAGACTGCTCAGTCAATAAGAACACACCACCGTTTATCAGAGGTATACCGGACAAGGGTAAATGTGACACTCGGCTAAGAAAATGCGAAAGAACTTCGATTCTTGGATTATATTTTGTACAATCGCCAACACTCACTTGCAGTCTTATACCTTACACTGTAAGCAGTTTGTTACATAAATAATATTATTGTGATAATATACGTATTTAATAATGGCCGTTTACTCGCAATAATGATATATAATTGGAGATACATGTATATATTTTAATGATATTTTGACAATTGAATGCATTTTTGTTGATAATGGGAGCATCTAATCAACTAAGCAAACACACATACAGAAGTCATTAACAACGCATTTTATTGACATCTTATACTCAAGTTTCAGGGATAGCCTGCTATTCTTTTTGTGTGACAACTTTTTGGGGACTTCATGGGCTGTGTTAAGTATTTTCTCCTAGCAGATAAAGGATTTTTCTAATTTCTAGAAAACAAGTTTTGAGGTAAAATTTAAGACATTAAGACAACTTATTAAATCATTTATTTATGTTAAGCCACGCTCAGTTCGGTTATTTCTGGATATCTTCTTATACTGTAATGATTACCTGAAGGTATATATGAAAAGACAGTGTTCTGTTAAAAGTGTCCTTGCGCCAAGTCTGTTCTTTTATTTATAAACTTATTAAATAGTAGTTCTTATTCAAACGATAATAAAAGTGAGCTAATTTTAAGTTCGAGCTGCATGAGATCAAATGTATAGCTAATGAAAAATATATTGGGGTGTTGTGCATAATGTTCTCGTGTGAAACGTAAACCGACTGTGCTGTTACCAGTAACGCCCTTTGATGGTCTTCGAGCACGATACCTATGCACTTTATTAATAGTACTTTTTAATTGAATTTTGTTATTATTATATCTAAAACTTTAAAGATCGGTGGTTTCAATATCCGAGCCAATAAAGATTTGGATATTGTTCAATCACCCATAGGATATAATTCCTGGGTTTTAAATTTTACCTTTGATGTTGTCTGTGATACGAAGGAATTGTGTTCTAAGTTCCACTCACAAAATTCTATTCTGTTTAGTTCCGCCCATTGTTTTCTCGTTTAGGGCAAACCCATTATTTTACCTAGAGACCATACGCCGATGAACATGGAACGGGATTAATCTGAAAATACCACATTGAAGGTTCCATGTTCAAGACCGTATGCATACGATCATTTGCGATGGATCAAAATTGTACTGTTTATTGGTGTAAATATTGAGTTGCGCTCAACCCGGAATATGGCGTGGGCAGTATTATGCATTTCAATAAGTGCAAATAAACAGCCTCATCAAACCGAGCCTGCAATATTTTCATATTTGTCTTGTTTGGTGCTTTTTTTAAGTTCCCTTTTCATCAATGACAAAGCAACAATAAATATTATTATTTAACAGATCATAGTAAATAATTTGAAAACTGATTATATGTTTTAGGTTGATAAAACAAACAGTATGGAAACAGGAAACAAGTTAATTGTTGCAGCCACCATGATTTCGCCTGTAGAAGTAAATTGTCCATTTCCAGTGACTCGTAGTAGAAGGTCTATGGATAGTGTGACCGACGACGAATTTATTGCTAAAGGCTTTAAAGTTGCAGTCAGTAATGACGGCGATAAATACAGCTCAGATGACACAATAATCATTCTAGACACGAAATGTGTGAACTGCTCAAAGCAAGGTGGAAAAGTCATTTGCCAAAAACAAGTATTCCATTTTATTGTTTTTGATGAATAACATTTTTATTATAACATCAAACAATATAAACTAATAAACTATGTAATATGCTTAGCAAAATTCGCCATAATAATTAAATATTCGAATGATTTAAAACGTAAAACGGACGAAGAATTGGAAAGAACAGGGAAGTCGAATGACTGGATCTAATTTCTTTTAGTATTTCAAAACAAATACACGACTATTTTACAGGCTGGTTATTGCTTGAAAGATGGAAAGTGTTACAGTTATGGAGAGTCTGCAGGCTGTTACACATGTTTGGGAGAGAACATGGACAACGTTAAATGGGAAGCTGGAACAGGTGTGTTTCTTGTATTGTTATTTACTCCTCGTCAATACAATGTACCAATTTTGTAATAAATACCAGTTGTAAATAATTGATTAAATATGAATAGCTTTATATGTGTTTAAAGCTCTACTTATCATTGCTTATTACGGTATTTGAAGCAATCACTATGATCAAGCTTAGGAACATACTTTGGGTTTAGCAACCATAAAGCCTATTATAGGTATTCTGCCAATTCTCGACATCTATCTATTAAACTATTAAATCATTTTCAAACGTTGGCCAACTAAACGGTATAGTTTGTCTAAAATAAAATCATTGGGAAATTGCTATTTCTTAGCAAAATAAATGTTCTGTGACACGACGAAAATGTAAGACAGCCTTAAACATGTTAAACATGTTTTCCCATTGGCTGTAATGCAATTTTTAAACTTTTTTTCTATAAAATATTGAGTTTTTAAATTTGGCAACAGAAATGCCCGAAATTACAAGAATTTACTAGTGCTATTTTATTATATTTCCCTTTCTAACTTAGATTTTGCCCATGATGCAGTGCACAAGTGTACCCTATTTAATAAACATAAATTGTACCCGTAAACTGACAAACTTCTAAATAAAACAGAATATCTTCATCTTGATAATACTCTCCAGCATTTTTTCGTAAGCTGCACGTTTTTCTCGTATTAAACTACCGTTTGTTTGTGCTTCTCCTCATTCATAGATAGGTCACGTGAGCACTAGATTTTCGTTACTAATAATACATAAGCTTTGTACATTCTCTTTACAAAGAAAATTTTATCCTGACCATTGCAATAAATATTTTTTCAGCATAGAAAAATGAGTACGATGTATGTTAATTAGACGTCTTTTCTCTAACTCATTTATTAGCCTTTCCTTCTTAAGTTCCCAACATTTTTTTTCTTTTCAAACAGTCGCAATGCTTTATTATCTTTGCCCTTTTTGTCTATTATATTGCGTTTGTCTTGTATTACTTTTTTATTTTCCTAATTTCGGTCGTAAACCAAATTATGTTTAATGTTCATTCGTTCTATATCCATATGTTGCACTATGTAAACCAGATTTTATGTGCTGTTCTGTGTAAGAGAAACAGTACAATAAACATTAGATCTCGCATCCATAGCTCCGATGTATCCCTTAACATGTTGATATAATTCGTTATCTATTCTTATTTAACTTTAAATTCTTACTGCTGCTATTTGTGATTGCAGCATTGGGAAAAACAGTTCCCATTTCACTTTTTACAAAATTGTAGAATTCGCGGCCATATTTTACTTGTATGTTGTAGTTGTGGTAAAAACATTATCTTCAACATTTTTATTTAAAGACGTAAAACACTTCTACAAAAAAGCCACATTAAAAAATCAACCTACTTACTAAGTAGAAAAAAAACAGAGTAGAGTAAAGCAGTGTTAAATAAATTTTGGAAAAAGTCACTTCCAATAACAATAAACGAAAACTGGAACCAGATTGCTTGCCACCTTGCAATAAAAAATGTGGTAAACATTTTTTTCGGCGCACCAACATCACACTGCCTTTACAGTTTCGCATATGAACAAATACAAGATACATTGGTTAATTAAGTAAAACTCACCCATCACATCGACAACATTGCATGCAAAAGCTCACAAACATATGAAACTAGCATAGCACTTTCTAACTAAATCAGAAGGGTACTGGTGTCTTTGCTAAAACCAGAACATTTTGAGTCAAATCAGCAATTAACTACATGTATGAAGACCATCTTAAAATGCTAACCATATTACTTTATTGTTGTGACAAACTTTCAGATTGTCCAATACCTACCCCACCTGAGAAAGAACAGAAGACTTGGCTGATTGCAGCTATTGTAGGACCTGTGGCCGGCTTGATAATCATTAGCATTATTTTGATTTGCTGTTGCGCGTAAGAAAAACATAAAATATTTATTGAAAATTAAATTCGTTATTAAAGAAACCGTTAAATTATTATATATAATAAATAATAATTTCAAATAAGGACTAAAATTATTATATTTGTGTGTTAATTAAGAAGCACTACATTTAAGTTTGAACAATGTAATTTATCTATACATATTAATGTCAAATGGCATCTTTTCTGTTTTAAAGGTATAAATAGGACAAAGAATCAAGTAAAACAGCTCTGCTTAAGTCGTGTGAGTCGTGTGAGTCAGTTTGTTGAGGTGTTATAATGACTTCAAAAGTTGTATAAATCATTCTATAACTTTAACGTGACGGTGTTGATTGTATTTATTGCAGAAAGAAGAATGGAAGGAATGCTAAGGAAAAGGTCGGATCGATGTACCCGATTGCACCTGATATAAATTCAAAATCTTGCTACCATTCCTAGAGAAGAATATAGATATAAGTGTGTTCGTAATCGTAACACCTGAAATTATGGAGTATAGGAACGGAAGAATTGTGCACAAAAGTTGAACGTGTGTTTCTTTTTTAATAATTTTATAAAACGTCTACATGATTGTACAAATGAAAAATAATTAGTACGTTTAGCGTTAGATGCAACCTTAAACCTGGTTTAACCGCCCCCCCCCCGGCAGTAACAATATGTTTAGCCACTGGCCGTTCCAAAACGGTAACTCATCAGGTTCTCATTTTTGATAATAATTTGGGGTGTCTTTTTTGAAACCGTTCTGTTTCTTAACCATGCTCCCTCTTTTTCATTTTCTTGGTTGTGTGAGATGCTGTGTCTTCTGAATGTGGCAATTCCTGATATGTAATATTCACTTTTATTTATATTTTGTTACTGGCTAATAGCTGATTTCAAGAACGGTTATAAGAGAGCATATTTCAAATTATAAATTTATTGTCATAACTCTCATTATTTTTAATGTATTGCCTGATTTCAAAAATGATTGCGTGATTTTGTCAACTGATGTTTGAATTTTATTAGTGTTTTAATACAAGTAATATGATTGTCAAGTAATGAATAAATTATTTATAATTATTGTAGCGCTCCATGGTTTTAGGTATTGTTTGTATATACAGCGTACCTATGTTTTCCCCCTCTTTAGGGCCGATACCTCGTCTGTTTCTCAGGTCCCGCTGCCTTTGTTTTTAAACCTGCTTCGAAATTGTTTATTCATACAACGAGACCCATATTTTTGTCTAACAAGATTTTACTGTGTTGACTGCGACGAACCTCGAGTAATTTAACCGGTTGAAAAATTAGTGAATCAGAAAAAACTCATAAGGCAACGGATATTCGACTTGATTGATTATTTATGTGGGGATCACTTCAAATATTCATGTCACCAGAAAATAACTTTATTGAAAAGTGGTTGTTAGGGCAAATATTACATGCCAATCATATATTAAAATTCAATACTTTAGCTCGGGTTGATTTAGGGACGTTTGCTGCAACCGTGGCAAATTCAACAGTATTGATGGACAGTACCCAAGTTGTAAAAATGTAGGGACAGAGAAAAATTGCGCCTAAAGCGAAAACGAAATTTATTGACGTAAACATAACAAAAAAAGCAAAACAATTAAGACTACATTCTGGCCTAGACAATTATGTCTGCCCCATACTTTGTGATGTGCCAGTTAATAGAAAACAGAGTATTAGCTGAATAGTAGCTAGCGTGTTTGGGCTTGCAGGCAATGTCATCTCGCCGCTTAAGTTTGAACCTAATTAAGGCAAAAATACACTTGCAAATCGAAAAGTATGTTTTTGCAGGACAGTTGGTTTCTATTACTTGTGCTACTTGCATAAAGGAGAAAATTATCTTCTTTTAACTTTCTGTTCAAATATTTATGTTATTTAAGGCAATATAGGTTAAAAACGCAAACAAATAATTGCTTTCTTCTTGAAACAAGAAATTTAAAAAAAAATGTGATACAATAAAAATAAATTTCGCCCACTCGCATTCGTTTTTTTTTTCAAAAAAGTGCTTGTCATTAGAAACAGAAGATAAATATTAAGAGCCTTACCGTGTATTTCTGGAGGTAGAAATTCCTTGTATGCAAGTTTCACTATTTTTAGAACACTGTTTGTTGCAATATATCGATTTCCTTATGAGTACTCTGTCATTAGTAGCTCACATAAAATGTTTGTGTATTACCGATATCATTTATTTGATTCATGAGAGCACCTGCCTTTAAATTAAACTTTTTGGCTCTCCCCTGGATGGTCTTTGTACACAGGTTTGACTGTACTGCTTTCTTGAAATTTTCCCAAACAGCTTTAAAGAGGTACGAGAGGTGATCCAGAAATATCCGAATTGGGCTCAGATACTATCCAGGAGAAAAATATCTGTCATAAATTCTAATCATCAATACATAATTCCTGAAATTTTCAAAGACCTCTGACAATAAAAGACAAAGAATAAAAGAATGTACCTGCATGAGTATTTTTGTCCGAGATAAGTTAGAAACAGAATTTGACGGTTTCGAGACGGCATTCACAGGTATTACTAATATTAATGATTGTAAACAAAGACAAGCGTGATGACATCGACAGTTTACATCGACATTTCTGACTCAACGTGCATATTATCGTTAATTTTGGCTTTGCAGTTTGTATATTTTTAGCCACAATTCTTCATTTCGTGCAAAAAGACCTGTCCCGCTAATACTATTCACTTGTGTCTATAGAAACGAGCTATTTGCAAGGTAACAATATTTTTTCTATATATATATTTCGGGCAATTGTTGCACTTCTATACTGACCAAATTTTATTTTAGTATATTGAAAATATATATAGATTCATAAGTCCCGTTATTTCTGCATCACTCCCCGCTTCATCCATTTAAATATTGGAATTACGCTGGCGGTTTTCCAAACGTCTGGAAATTCACCTTCTTAATTTTTGTACTGTTTATTGAGGAAATATTGAGTTGCGCGTAACCCGGGGCTGCTATACGTTGCAGTTATCTGTAACTTCCTTTGAATTCCTTATAGCAAATCTAAAAAATAAACAAGAGCAACATAACGCAAAATGGAGACTCTTCCTAGCGTAATAACAAATGGCGGACAATCTCTCTTCTTTCCCGTTTTATCCTCTCCTCCCTCTCTCTCTATTCCAATGTCAAATCTGCCTTCTTTCCTTCTATTTATATTCCCTTTAAACATCTTTGATTAAACAGTGCATCTAGCTATATTTTATATACAAATATCGAAAAATAGAAAAGATAACTTATTTAATGTACTGACAATTTATATCTAATTTTGTTCTGAATGTATGTATGTATGTTATATTATGTATTTCAAAGATGGAATAAATATTGGAATTAGTAACTTCCTTTGAAGGTCGTTGAACACGATACTTATTTATATTTACAATACGTCTAAATTTAATTTTTGTTTAATATTTTGGCCAGTTCGTTTCATGACAGGTGGTTTCAATATCCGAGCCAGTATAGATTGGGATAATGTTCAATTTACCCTAGGTGTATACTTCCAGGTTTTTAATTTTTGCCTTTGGCGTTCTCTGTGATATGTTGGATTTACAGGCTACATGTCAAAATTCTATTTTATTCTGTTCTGTCTACTGTTTTTTCGTTTAAGGCAACCCATTCTTTTATCTGAGGTCCATATGATCATGGAATGGCGTTAAAATACGCATTGAACTTGTTGACGGTGCCGTGTTCACCGCTATATGGCTATCATGATATAGATCAATTTTGCTCTGTTCTGTAATATGCATTTCCATTACGGCACAAAAACAGGCTCAATCATACCGTGTCTGTAATAGTTTCATTTTTTTTTCCTGTACGGTGGCTTTTAAAGTTCCATTTTTCATCTATTTCTTATGCTGTACGGTTGAAGATAATATAAAAGCGATTTAGATTTAAAAGTGAAATATGCAGATCAGGTATGGCCACATTTATGAAACGAAGCATCCTCACAATGCCAAAACGTAGACAGGAAAATGATCATGCCATTGGGTAAAACGATCAATTTTTTGAAACAGACATCGCAAACAATAACGAATCGATCATGTGGCAAAACAATTAAAACTGGGAGTTTCAGGGTGCAACTACCTCACATGTGCCCAAACGGGTTTCTCATATGAACAAAAAAGTGGAAGTTGTCTTGCTGAATTTCCTCCAACCCACACATCACGACAACTTTGCATGCAAAACCACACAAAAATATATAACATGGGAAGCTAATAGCAGCTTTTGGTGTTGATTTGGGCCTATTCCGTTCCGTCCATTATCTTCATTTGTAACTAAATTTAAAAAAATCATATATCTCGTGGTCAGAAGTTATCTAATCTGGTATCGGTGTGATCATCTATAGTTAAGTAGAAATAAAGAAATAAAAAAATGAAATATGCATATCGGAAATGGCCACATCCAGCATACACAGCCTCCCCACACAGCCAAAAAGAAGAGAGGAAAAGAGAGCATGGTATTACAATAATCAGTTTCAAAATGGACGCCACTAACAAATAACGTAAGTGAGAACCAGAGGGGTTACCGCCTTGGAACGGTCAGTGGCAAAACAAATTGCCACTGGGGGTTTAAACCAGGTTCTAGGGTGCACCAACCTCACACTTGCCCAAAGCAGTAATTTAAGCGGTTTGCCTTTTCAACAATTAAAATTAAAATTTGATTTCTCCGTTCGGCAAGTGAAGTTAAGAGAACTAATCGTGTCGCATGTGTTATTTAACGAGCCATTCTTTCAATAGCCTATCCTTACTTTATTTCCTAACTTCAATTCTACTGATTAATAATTGTATTCATGGTACATATACATTTCAATATATTTTATATATACCCAAGTACAGAAAAAATTAAGGCAATACTTGTCAGTAAAATAATTAATGCGGTTACCCCCCCCCGCTCCACGGGTTTTCATTCATTGTTTGTGGTGTCTTCTTACTAATCGATACTTTTATAACAAATTCTCTCTTATCCTCTCTACGTTTTGGCTGTGTGGAGAGGATGTGTCTTCATGAGGTGGCAATTCCTGATTATGCATAAAAATATTATTTCAATTTTTGTGAAAGTGCGATTCATTCTTTATGTGGCTTTAAAAGATCCCTTATCATCTATTTAATCTTTAAGTACATGATAACGTTTTATTAATAAAAAGATTTTTTAATGAAGAAAGTAAAATAGACACAACATGACTATGACAAGAATTTTAATGATATATACGTCCTGCTTTTTTAAAGTTTGCCTTTGGCGTCGTTCCAAGCAAATACGCCCTGCTTTGTAAATTTTGCGTTTTGCATTGTCTTTATGCAGGATTTATATTCTCAGATCCCCTGTCGAAATTCTATTTTGTTAAGTTCCGCCATTTTTTTCTCGTTTAGGGCAAATCCATTCTTTTATTTGGGGACCATACGCCGCTGAACATGGAATGGTATAAATGTGAAAATACGTATTTAAGGTTCCATGTTCACCGCCATATGCATACTATTGTTTGGCATGGATTTAAATTGTACTGTTTATTGGTGTTAATATTGAGTTTCGCTCACGCCGGGGATAGACGGCGAGGACAGTAATATGCATTTCCATACTGCCCATGAATAGGCTCAATCAAACCGAGCCTGCAATATTTTCATTTTTTTCGTGTTCTGTGGCTTTCAAAATTTCCTTTTCATCTATTTCAAACATATTTATGATAAATAGCTAAAATGCAAAAAAAGTTATTATTATTGTACAAACACGCTTTAAAAGTGTGGGAAAAAGCCACATGCAAAACATGTAGCCTCCTCACAGAGCTGAAATGTAACGGTTAAGACAGGCTCAATCAAATCAAACCTACAATATGTTCATATTCGTCGTTTTCGATGGCTTTCAAGTTCCCTTTTCATCTATTATAATATGATCAAACGAAACTACAAACAAGTAGCGAAAATGAAAACCTAAGGAGTAACCTCTTTTGAACGGCCCGTGACAAACCACAATTTGCGTAAAAATGTGAGTCATTTTCATTTTTTTTTAAAGTTAAATGTATCAATAAAAAGATGACTTTTAAAAATGTGTTATTTATTTCAAATAAGCACTATTAAATGCAAAGTTAGACGAATTATGTTTGATTATATATTCAAATTTAATATATACGATGTTAAATTAATAAATTCACAACAGCTCACGTCATATGCATCAAAACCAGTTTATTCTAATAAAAAAAATGTTTTGAATTTAGTTTAATTTTTATTTTAGTATTGTTTCTCTAATAAATGAAGACATAAAATGCTATTCGTTAAAAAAATAACAATGAAATGATGAAAACATTTCATAAACATTAAAGCGTTGATGAAAGTTAAACCATGCGTAGATCGCAATGCGCTCATGGAAATTTAACAGCAAGTCCGGAAGCCAAGACAAATTACAAATTTGTTTACACAGTTGAAACACATTTAATGTCCAAGTTTCATCCATTGTTCGCATGAAGGAAAATATTCAGCATCTGTTGCTTTTTGAACCATTTAAAAAGTATATAACTGTCATAAAACTACCATTAACAATTCAATGTAAACCATTCATAGCAATCTATTCGAATTGCTGAGTAGATTGTTTATTGTTATTCTTTATACATTGACGAAACAGTACCCCAGCAGAGAGTCCAGTGGCGGATAAATGTGAAATGTACAGTGTTCATCCACTCTGAAACTGATAAATAATAAAAATAAGCCGTGTAACAAGACAACCAGATGAGTACAACTTTTAAAAACGTAAAAGTTCTCTCTCAAATGTCACAAATCTTCAAGTGAACTTAAGTCTAACCAACGATATAACACATCCTACATTACATGTACTAATTTGAACTAAGCTGAAAACACAGATTGTACTTCCCTAACTTAAAACTTAAAGGTATTGTGTAACGAAGAATGTTTTATATGTATATTCAAATGACTAATTTCATAACAATATCTGACTTATAGGAACTACGTTATGTTAACGTATATTGATAACTTGGAACACAGTTTTATGCGTATTTGTGATTCTTACCCGATCTGATTATACCACAGACACACATGTTTGCGTAAAGATCACAGTTTTAGATAAACTGTAAAATTAATAGATAATCCTTAAAGATTCCGACTTTTATATACATATGTTTAAGAGAAGTTTCATTGTGCACAACTATCATTCAATGCCTAAAAAGCTGCGGATCTTTGCAACATTGATAGCTGTATTTAATGTATAAGAATTGTTTATATGACTTAAATAATTTCCTAATTAGCCGGACTTTAAGCAACATAAAGCAATTCGATGTCGTTAATTGTGTTTGCTGTTTCAACAGTTCAACAGTGATACTGATATTATATACTATATATATTATATACTATAGGCCTACTGATATTATATTGTACTAGATAAATGCCTTTATAAATTAGAAATTTGCTACAGAATGATTTGATTTATTACAACAAATACCTAAATAACTAATAACTAATAAGATAATGTCGTTTCAATACGGAACAGTTTGATTTCACGGGGCGTTACACTAAACTTTCCTAAAATATCTTATCCGTACTGAGTGGGTAAGATCTGTGACACATGTACTAATATCTTATCGGGATTTCCAACTAGTTTTTATATAATAATAATTAGGTTTCATAATGTTAAATTAAGTCTTATTAGTTGTAGCATTGCTTAACAAAGTTACAATAAATTATGCAATTTAAGATGAAGACCCAAAGATATAAATGTGTTCGATGCAAACATGTGCCAAATTATAACAGGAGACCGTCAAAGACAGGTGATGCTCCCAGAATGGGTACTTTTTCATAAAAACGTTAGTTATATTTACTATTGAGGTGAATTTTGAAAATGGTGTAGTGCTATAAAATCAGACAATTTAAAACTCCATTGTATACAGGACCAGACACGATTTTTCTTCAAGGTTATGTTGTGCCCTTGATCATCAAAGTAGCGAACAAAATGTTGCGCGCGACAAGTTGTCTCATTATGGTAATCACATCTGTAAAATCTCGTTATATTAAAATCCGACATCAAATAAATTTATGGGCCAGATACGATGTTGCTACAAGGTCATGCTGTGACCTTGACCTTAAAGCGACCCAAATGTTGCCGCGACATGTCTTCTCTATATGGTGATCATTTCTGTGAGATAATTTTAAAATCCAACTTCAAAGTTATTAGCCCAATACAATGCTGTTACAAGGTGACTGACCTTCAAGGTAGCGACCCAAATGAGGAAGTGACCCAAATGATGCGCGCGACACGTCGTCTCATTATGGTGATCATTTCTGAGAAATAATTTTAAAATCCAACTTCAAATGAAAAAGTTATGGGCCTGACACGAATGCGGGACTTACGTACGGACGGACGGACGGAAAACCTGGCGACAAAATGCTCCCTCGAATTTCTTCGGGGAGCATAAAAATTAATATAAACTATAACCAACCTTTGGATGTTTCTACAGTGTTGAAATGAGTCTAGGTTTACACAATTTTACAGTTCAGTAATTTTAATTTAACGACAAGTATAAGCATTTCAGTTCAAATTGTTTAAAAGTAAAATAAACCAAAACTACTACTCATAGAACAACATCTTATAGAGTAAAAGGCAGAGAATTGCTAGTATGCACTAACAAATAAGAACGGTAGTAAAGTACAATCTCCGTATTTCCATACAGAAAATTGCAAAATTAACATACTTGCAAGACAGTGTGCTACTTATCGCTTAGAATTTAAGTCGATAAGCTGAATATTCTAATATTCTTTTCATTGCCAGCAGGAGAAGGATGTCTTGGTTTGTGTTCAGGCAATCTTCATAAGTATAGTTGCGCACAGGAAATATGTCCCTTTCCTAAAATCAAAACCAGAACAGCTTGCAATCACAATTAATATCCTCCACGAAATAATGTTTGTACCGAGCACATTTTCTTAAATGTAGGTAAAGATAAGGAATATTATTGCCCTAAAAGAAGGTTGATTGAGAAGGTTATTGTTAAATATTGGTATTAGCTGAGAAATTAAATCACTAGTTAATTTAATTGATCGATTTTTAATTGAATTATCAAATTCTCTTTCCAACCCGTTCTTTATAAATTTACTATGTACTGGCAATTAATGTGTAGAAAAAGATATTAATTATTTTAATCAAATGCTTTTTATCGAATATGGAAAAATAATAAAACAGCAAACGGTTCGACAGGTTTTCGACGGTTTTGGAAATTCGTACAACAATAATGTTATTAATGTTATTGATTTGTACGGGGAATATAGTCATTTGATAATATTAAAACAACGAACACAACAATAAAGAATTCATGGCACGTTTTAAGATTATTATCAAGTTCTTAACAATATAACAATAGAATAAAGACAGATCGTTGCTAACAACACTAAAATACTATGAATGTTAAAATAAACATGTATACTTTTACTTATATTGCGATTCTCCCTAAAACAAACAGGGGTTTAGAACTTTTGACGAACACTTGAAAGGTGTAAAAGAAACAGATAAGTTTGATACATGGGACCAATTTAAGGTAAGGTTTAATGAAAACCATTGTGAACGCATATTTACGAATTTAAAACATATTAAAAAATTAGACTACAAAAGTTTAATTTTAATATAAACAACACAACTTTGGTAAGTTAGATGTATTTAAGACAAACAAAGCAAAAGATGAATTGTGTTATTGTTGTTAAATGAGAACATCTCTCAGGTACACTGGTCTCGGTAAGATCATTGAAAACCTGCCCCTTTCCTTTTGCTTCTTATGTTTTATATGTTTGTGTGCTTTGTTGAGCTGATGGTCGGGTTTGAGTAATTTCACCAAGACAACTGGTACTTGTTTTGTGATATGAGAACGTGTTTGGACAAGTGCGAGGTTGGTTCACCTAAGATCCTTGTTAAAATCCCCAGTGGCAAATTTGCCAATAATTTGCCACTACCGTTTTAAAAGTCAAAATTCAGATAAAATTGTGATTTATATCTTTCATTTTTTATACTTATTAATAAGACATATGTGAAACAAACATTCATTTCCAAAACCTGTATTTCAAACCTAAAATAAAAAAAAAGACATTTTCAGTCAAAATTGTGGAGCAATTAACAGATTGTTATTATAAGAAGAATTTTTCCAGATGCATAAACGATTCAGAATTAAAATAAACAAATAGAATGTGCAATGCTTGTTAGATTAGTTAGTTTAGAATTTTTTCAATCTGGTCATTTGTTATAAACATGTGAAAAAGTTTGATAAAAATCTGAGGCTACCCAAAGGTGTATCTTTATTATGTTTATTGATGCATTGACATTGTATGCAATAATAATACTAATATTTCAAAAAAACATTTGTATTATACCTCATTTTCGAAATTAAACAGGGTTACCTGGACATAGGCTTAATAAAGAATTACGATTTAGTAATAATTGGGTTAATTTTAAGCGTACCCTATCGGTAAAAACTTGACTTTGGCTTTTAAAACCTTATTTTAACTAACAAAATTGTCATTTTGTCTTTATTGTATTTACTTGTATTTAGAACAAAACATTGTGAAATACAGAGTTTTGTTATGATTTATTGAGATTTTTTCAAAATGTTCATGTCTAACCGGGTATTCTTATTGGTAGGAAAAAAGTTGATAAAGCTCTATAACTTAATATGAAAAAAGGAAGAGTGTCATCAATTTTTTTTTACATTCAAAACACATTCAAACATATATTTACTTTTTAAAACGATTGCCCATGCTCTATTGCTTATCAAATATTTTCATTCGTCTAGTTTATGCCGCGAAAAAGAGGATTTGAAAAAATATTCCGCTTTTTGTCGTCATTGCCCCTTTTTAAATGTAAGAGCCACATGATTGGTATACTTAATATGTAATGCAATGGTACACTAAACCTTTTTTCTTTTTCTAGCAGTTAAATAAAATTTTCTTTCATAAAATTTTTAAACATAAACTATGTAAAAAGAGAATTACCGGAACTCCGAATAACTTGGAGGCCTTTCTTACAACCGACATCACTGCTTCACTCTGGTAAACGCGTCTAATATCATATATGACTTCATCACAAATCAAATCAATTTTGGTCAAAACTACCACAACTGGAACATCTGGAATAAAAAAGGAAAGCAAGAAATGAAGTAAAAACATATTTTCTATGATCTAATTAATTTCACTTTGATTATTTTCATATCGCAAAATTTTCCTAAATACGAGGAGTGTCACATTTTTTCCCAAACCCTATTATTATCCCCCGCCGATGAAATCGGGAGGGGGATATTGTTTTGGCGTTGTCCGTCCGTCACGGTGTCACGTCGTCACGTTGTCACGTCGTCACGCTGTCCGTCCGAATTTCGTTTCCGCGCTATTTCTCCGCAACCACTGGATGGATTTCAACGAAACTTGGTGGCAACCATCAGTACCAAGAGGAGATGCGCATATCGTCGTCCTGTTCCGGTCAGACCATTTAACACAGAGTTATGGCCCTTTGATAACCTATGCATTATGTATATAGAGCAGTATTCGTTTCCGCGCTATTTCTCTGCAACTACTGTATGGATTTCAATGAAACTTGGTGGGAACCATCAGTACCAAGAGGAGATGCGCATATCGTCGTCTTGTTCCGGTCAGACCATTTAACACAGAGTTATGGCCCTTTGATAACTTATGCATTATGTATATAGAGCAGTATTCGTTTCCGCGCTATTTCTCTGCAACTACTGTATGGATTTCAATGAAACTTGGTGGGAACCATCAGTACCAAGAGGAGATGCGCATATCGACGTCTTGTTCCGGTCAGACCATTTAACACAGAGTTATGGCCCTTTGATAAACTATGCATTATGTATATAAAGCAGTGTTTGTTTCCGCGCTATTTCTCTGCAACTACCGTATGGATTTCAATGAAACTTGCTGAAAACCATCTTTACCAAGAGGAGATGCGCATATCGTCGTCTTGTTGACATCAGACTATTTAACACAGGGTTATTGCCCTTTGATAACTTATGCATTATGCATATAGTGCAGTATTCATTTCCGTGCCATTTCTCTGCAACTACCAGATGGATTTCAATTAATCTTTCTGAGAACCATCAATATCGAGAGGAGATGCGCATGTTGTCGTCTTGTTCCAGTCAGACTGTTGAACACAGAGTTACGGCCCTTTGATAACTTATGCATTATGCATATAGAGCAGTATTCATTTCCTTGCTATTTCTCTGCAACTACTGAATGTATTTCAATGAAACTTTCTGAAAACCATCAATACCAAGAAGAGATGCGCATGTCATCGTCTTGTTCCAGTCAGACTGTTTAACACAGAGTTATTGCCCTTTGATAACTTATGTTTTATGCATATAGAGTAGTATTCATTTCTGCGCTATTTCTCTGCAACTACTGAATGGATTTCAATAAATCTTTCTGAGAACCATCAATACTAAGAGGAGATGCGCATATCATCGTCTTGTTCTGGTCAGACCGTTAAACACAGAGTTACGGCTCTTTAATAACTTATGCATTATGCATATAGAGCAGTATTCATTTCCCAGCTATTTCTCTGCAACTACAGAATGGAATTCAATGAAACTTTCTAGAAACGATCAATACCAAGAAGAGCTGCACATATCATTGTCTTGTTCCGGTCAGACTGTTTATCACAGAGTTATGGCTCTTTGATAACTTATGCATTATGCATATAGAGCAGTATTTGTTTCCGTGCAACTTTTGGATGGATTTCAATGAAACACTTTCTGGAAACCATCTATACCAAGAGGAAATGCGCATATCACCCTCTTGTTCCCGTCAGACTATTTAACACAGGGTTATGGCCCTTTGATAACTAATGCATTATGCATATTATAGAGCAGTATTCATTTCCCCTGTTTCTCTGCAACTACTGGATGGATTTCAATTAATCTTTCTGAGAACCATAACAGATGTGTATATTGTTATCTTGTTCCAGTTGGACTGTATCACAGAGTTATTGCCCTTTGATAACTTATGTATGATGCATATAGAGAAGTATTTGTTTCCGCTCTATTTCTTTGCAAGTTCTTGATGGATTGAAATGAAACTTTCTGGGAAACATCAATACTGAGATGAGATGCACATTTTGTCATCTTGTTCCGGTCAGACTATTTAACACAGAGTTATTGCCCTTTGATAACTAATGTATTATGCATATAGAGCAGAATTTGTTTCCGCACTATTTCTTTACAACTACTAGGTGGATTTTAATGAAACTTTCTGGGAACCATCAATACAAAAAGGAGACGCGCATATTGTCATCTTGTTTCAGTCAGATCCTTTAACACAGAGTTATGGCCCTTTGATAAATTATGCATTTTGCATGTAGAGCAGTATTTATTTCCTTGCTATTTCTCGGCAGGAATCTATGGAAACCATCAATACCAAGACAAGATGCCCATATTTTTGTCTTGTTCTGGTCTGACCGTTTAACACAGTTATGGCCCTTTGATAAGTTATGCACTATGCATATAGATTAGTATACATTTCCATGCCACTTCTATGCAACTTCTGCATGGATTTATATTAAATAAAGCGCTATATTTTTACTACTGCATTCTTCATTTCAACACTTTGAAGACTTTTAGTCTTATTTTTATATTCTGTTTTTTTTATATCTGAAGTTTTTTTTCACCTTTTTTGACATCCATGATAAATATCGAAATAAAGCCCTATGTCTTCAGCTGTTATGTTAGTAACAACCAGTATTCGGCGGGGGATATAAATTCAACGAATTTGCTTGTTTACTTGAATACAACGATAGTTACTTATAATGTATACAAAGCCAGTACGAACTGGTTAACAGTTAATTGATGTTATAGTTTATAAATTTTATTGATATCCACAAAATGGTTCTATTGCAATTGAGATTGTTGTCAGGTGTATTGATCTATACTGTGTTGAACATGGTTAGAAAGCGAAAATCACAAATGTCATGTCAATTTTACATACAAATTATGTTCCGAATGAAACGTTTATACTATAACAAGAAGTATTCAAATAATTTAAAAGAACTTTAAACGAAGTTCCTATTGTCATACAAAGACAACTGAATAAAACCTGAATACGAGTTGAGCCTTCAATGAAGGAGACATTTATTTGAAAGAGAATCAAAGATATAACTATTACAACTTTCAAATTATTAAAATGCACGTTACACACTTTTAGAGCATATGTGGCGAGATATCGACAAACAAACCACACCTGAAGAACACCTGGTCTCGGTAAGCTTTGTTATGTTTATTTTATCACTGAACCCAAACTGTGACCTTAACCTTTAATTTACATACCTGGAGTTTGTGCATGAAACTTCGTCTACACGGAGGTTAACATTCATGCCACAAATAAACAAGATTGCTCGAAGTTATGAGCAGGACAAGATCTGTCATTACTTTTTAAATGCAGCTGTGACCTTAACCTTCATGCTAGGAACATTTTTTCCTCACTGCCAAAACAAGATAATTAATTGCTTTCAATGTTATTGTCCGGAAAAATCTGGAAGTGGCGAACGCTCTAACCTACCGATGCACTAACACATGCAAATTCGCCTGTCCGTAATTCTGACCACAAGAAGGGCTCGTGAATAACTCAAAAAGAGATGATTTTAATTTTGAAGTAGTAAATTTTCCGTTTTAGACGGCGATGTTCCCCGTGCAACATCTTATGGCGTTTATATCTCACAGCTTGTTCGCTTTTCAAGAGCTTGCGACGATGTTAATGATTTCAATGAACATACTCTTTGTATTACAGAAAAACAAGGTTATCGGTATCACAAATTAAGGAAAACCTTTTGCAAGTTTTATCGCTGATAACCAGATCTAATTCATAAATACAGGTGTAGTTTAAAATCAATTTTGCAACAAGGTATTTCACAGCCAGTTTTTTTATGGAGTTTATATTTATAAACTCAGGAAGATAAAACGCAATGTTAATTTCTCCCGGTTATTCGTAAAAACCATCTGTAAATTCAAAAAGAAAGGTTACCAACATGATTTACAGCGCTCTGCAGGCCTGGTGATTAACCCTTCTACAGTTGATCATTATGCTTACCTCTTTGGTTGCACGACGGTGGCAGGGGTTTAAGAGTTTATGAAGGTTTATGGGGAAACCTTTTCTTAAAAGAACCTCGAAGCTCGATTTGTTTCCTTTATCCCTGCCAACGTGTTTTTGCTGATTTTACTCCAAGAGCTCTGGTCTCGGTAACGCCCTTTGGCTTTGCAATGCTATTAGCTTCTTATGTTTTATATGTTTGTGTGCTTTTGCATGCAACATTGTTGAGCCGATAAGTGGGTTGGAGTTTTTTCATCAAGACAACTTGTACTTGTTTTGTGATATGAAAACCTGTTGGAGCAAATGTGAGGTTGATGCACCCTAGAACCTAGTTTAAACCCCCAGTGGCAATTTGATTTGCCACTGACCGTTCCAAGGCGGTAACCCCTCGGGTTCTCATTTTTGTTTATTGTTAGTGGTGTCTTTTTTTAAACTGATCATTTTATTAACCATGCCCTCTCCTGCTCTCTCTTCTTTTTGACTGTGTGGGGAGGCTGTTTTTTCTGAATGTGGCGATTCCTGATATGCATATTTCACCTTTCTATAACCATAGATATAAGATACCATTTTCTTTTCGTAAATTTTAAAATATTTCTCTCTATAATCAATCATATATAAACAGTCTACTTCACAACAATCATATTATCACCACCTACATACACCGCAAAATTTAACGGGACCTAATTTCAATCCCGATGATACGCATTATATTTTCAGATAGTCAATAATAGCATTGTGGCAAACGGAAATACTGCATTTTATGATAAACGCATGAAACGTTGCAATCATGTTTTGATAAAAGTGATATCAGGAATCGCTACACTCAGAACTGCACCAGTCCTGTATGTTTTGATGTGTTTGGGTGTGTGGGCAGCGATGATATTACTTATTTGTATTTTGGTACTGACAATACCATTTTTAAATAATCTAAGAATTTAGATCAAGACAGTTTTCTAGCTTTTATGAAGTATTTGTTTTATTGAAAAAATGAAATGTGCATATCAGGAATAGCCAAACAGAAAAAATCCTCCCCAAGCAGCCAAAATGTAGAGAGGAAAAGAGAGCAAGAGTTAATAAAAAAAAATATATTTTTACAAGACACCACAAACAATAAACGATAAAAAAACATTGGTTCTACCGACCTGAAACTGTGAGTTTAAAAAAAAATGCCACTCAGTGTTTAAACTAGGTTATAGAGTGCACCACCTACTTGCCTCAATAGATTCGATTATTGTTAAGCTTAAGGGAGGGTACTCAATAACCTTACCGAGACATGACCCTTAAGTCAATCAGCAAGAACACGAAGAGAGGAATTAAAAAACTGATCGAACCTAGATTTTTTTTAAAGATTTCCATATTTTCAAAATCTCTTAAAGCCCTGCCCCATCGTGCATCAAATTGGGTAAGCATAATGATCAACTGTAGATAGGTCAAAAACCAGGCGTTAAGAGCTCTGTAGAAAATCATGTTGCTAACCTTTCTCTTTGTATTAACATTTGAGTTTTACGAATAACATAGAAAAATTAATAATATTATTGCCTTTCATTTACTTAAATGTATAAAGTAAATCTTAATTTAAAAATGAATGTGACATACCTTGTTGCAATAGTGATTTTAAACTGCACCTGCATTTTTGAATTACACAATGTATATCGGAAAATTGGCGTTAAAACTTGGAAGATGTTTTCCTTAATTTATGATACCGAAAACATTGTTTTAAAATTGTTTTTTTTATTAGGCAACGATTGTGTTCAGTAATGGAATTGGGCAGTAATGGAAATGCATATGGCGGTGAACATGGAAACTTCAATGCGGTATTTCCAGATTAACACTTATCCATGATCAGCGGCGTATGGTCCCCAGATAAAATAATGGGTTTGCCTTAATAAAAGCCTTTGCCATGAACATAATCAATATCAACTAGAGCTATCACTGAAGGTGATTAATACCCCCGCAATACTGCTTTGTCAGAGTATACAGAAATGATGTTTGCATCTTTCATGGGTGAAAGTTGAAAAATAATTGAAATCCTGAAAATTTGTTGCAAAAGTTGTGTTTAAAAATAGCGACTTGGGTTTTCACCGGATGTAAACAAAACTGTAAAAGTAGTTGACGTCACAAGGTTTTGTTGAATCGTGCTCCCCTTCTAAAAAATAATGGACTGATCCAAATGAAAAAAAAATATGTCATGCAAATCTAATCACGAACGTATGTTAAAAGTTTGAAAACTGGAGAAGTAGTTTGTGTCATAAGATTTTGTTAAAAAATGCTCCCCTCCAACCAAAAATGGACTGATCCATAAAAAATATGTCACTAACATGCGCACTTCATGCAGAACATATGATTTCAGTTTCAAGTCGATACCTTGAAAACTGTAGAAGTTTGCATAACACAATTTTGTTAAATCATGTCCCCTGCAAAAAAGAATGGACTGATCCACACAAAAATTATGTCACGCACATCTACACTTCAGGCCGAACATGTTTAAAGTTTCAAGTCAATATCTTAAAAACTGTAGAAGAAGTTTGTGTCACAAGATTTTGTTGAATCATACTCCCCTGCTAAAAAATAATGGACTGATCCACATGAAACAAAGTATGTCATGGAAATCTACTCACAAACTTATGTTTAAAGTTTGAAAACTGGAGAAGTAGTTTGCATCATAAGATTTTAAATAAAAGATTTTGTTAAATAATGCTCACCTTCAAAAAATAATGGACTGATCCACACAAAAGTATGTTGCTGACATGAGCACTTCATGCAGAACATACAATTTTAGTTTAAAGTCTTATAGCTTGAAAACTGTAGAAGTTTGCATCACACAATTTTGTTAAATCATGTCCCCTGCAATAAATAATGGACTGATCCACACGAAAAATATGTCATGCACATCTACACTTCATGCCGAACACATGTATAAAGTTTCAAGTCAACATCTTAAAAACTGTAGAAGTAGTTCGCGTCACAAGATTTTGTTGAATCATGCTCCCTTCCGATAAATAATGGACTGATCCAAATGAGAAAAAAAAATTTGCGCAAATGTACTCACAAACATATGTTTAAAGTTTCAAGTCGATATCTTGAAAACTGTTGACGTAGTAAGTGTAGAAGTTTGCATAACACGATTTTGTTAAATCATGTCCCCTGCAAAAAATAATGGACTGATCCACACGAAAAATATGTCACGCACATCTACACTTCATGCCGAACACATGTATCAAGTTTCAAGTCAATATCTTAAAAACTGTAGAAGTAGTTCGTGTTACAAGATTTTGTTGAATCATGCTCCCCTCCGAAAAATAATGGAGTGATCCACATGAGAAAAAAAAATTGCGCAAATGTACTTACGAACATATGTTTAAAGTTTCAAGTCGATATCTTGAAAACTGTTGACGTAGTAAGTGTAGAAGTTTGCACAACACGATTTTGTTAAATCATGTCCCCTGCAAAAAATAATGGACTGATCCACACGAAAAATATGTCACGCACATCTACACTTCATGCCTAACATATGCATCAAGTTTCAAGTCAATATCTTAAAAACTGTAGAAGTAGTTCGCGTCACAAGATTTTGTTAAATCATGCTCCCCTCCGATAAATAATGGACTGATCCACATGAAACAAAAAAAAGTTTGCGCAAATGTACTCACGAACATATGTTTAAAGTTTCAAGTCGATATCTTGAAAACTGTTGACGTAGTAAGTGTATAAGTTTGCATAACACGATTTTGTTTAATCATGTCCCTGCAAAAAATAATGGACTGATCCACAGGAAAAATATGTCACGCACATCTACACTTAATGCCGAACAAATGTATCAAGTTTCAAGTCAAATCTTAAATACTGTAGAAGTAGTTCGTGTCATAAGGTTTTGTTGAATCATACTCCCCTGCTAAAAAATAATGGACTGATCCACATGAAATAAAGTATGTCATGGAAATCTACTCACAAACGTATGTTTAAAGTTTGAAAACTGGAGAAGTAGTTTGCGTCATAAGATTAAAAATAAAAGATTTTGTTAAATAATGCACCCCTCCAAAAAAAAAAATGGACTGATCCACAAAAAAATATGTCGCTTACATGCGCACTTCATGCAGAACATACAATTTTAGTTTCAAGTCTTATATCTTAAAAACTGTAGAATTTTGCATAACACGATTTTGTTAAATCATGTCCCCTGCAAAAAATAATGGACTGATCCACACGAAAAATATGTCACGCACATCTACACTTCATGCCGAACATATGTATCAAGTTTCAAGTAAATATCTTAAAAACTGTAGAAGTAGTTCACGTCACAAGATTTTGTTAAATCGTGCTCCCTCCGAAAAATAATGGACTGATCCACATGAGAAAAAAAAATTTGCGCAAATGTACTCACAAACATATGTTTAAAGTATCAAGTCGATATCTTGAAAACTGTTGACGTAGTAAGTGTAGAAGTTTGCATAACATGATTTTGTTAAATCATGTCCCCTGCAAAAAATAATGGACTGATCCACACGAAAAATATGTCACTCACATCTACACTTCATGCCTAACATATATTTCAAGTTTCAAGTCAATACCTTAAAAACTGAAGAAGGAGTTCGCATCACAAGATTTAGAAGTTTGCATAACATGATTTTGTTTAATCATGTCCCCTGCAAAAAATAATGGACTAATCCACACGAAAAATATGTCAGGCACATCTAGACTTCATGCCGAACATGTGTATCAAGTTTCAAGTCAATATCTTAAAAACTGTAGAAGTAGTTCGCGTCACAAGATTTTAATTTTGTTTAATCATGTCCCCTGCAAAAAATAATGGACTAATCCACACTAAAAATATGTCAGGCACATCTAGACTTCATGCCGAACATGTGTATCAAGTTTCAAGTCAATATCTTAAAAACTGTAGAAGTAGTTCGCGTCACAAGATTTTGTTAAATCGTGCTCCCCTCCGAAAAATAATGGACTGATCCACATGAGAAAAAAAATAGTTCGCGCAAATGTACTCACGAACATATGTTTAAAGTTTCAAGTCGATATCTTGAAAACTGTTGACGCTGCAAGTGCCACAGACAGACCGGGTCAACGAACCAACGAACCAACGAACCAACCGGATGATGACTCCTATATACCCCCTATACTTCGTATGCGGGGGTATAATAATATGGTAGTACAACAGCTAACGGCAAAAATCCAAAATACTGCAAAATGTGATAACAAGTCTTGAATTCCCTTGAAAATGTGTTACACCTTCAGTTGATTATTAGCATGACGACAATACTGAATTAAGCTTATAAAACAAAAATTGATATGAAGATTATATAAATGTTTAATAACATAATTGACTTTAGCTCAGCAAATAGCTCACTCAATAGGTCGTTTGTAATGATATTGATGATATTCATGACAAAGGCTGTGTGTGCAGTAACAACATCACTCTTTTAAGAGAGAAGTTAGTGTGTAAGCATTGTGTTGTAGTTGTACATGTATAAGGCTCTTCAGTTTGAATACTTATATCAAGTATAGGTCACACTATAATTACTTTATTTGAAGCCCTATCGGCCGGTGTTAAAACAAATAAGTTGTGGAAGTCTTGAATTCCCTTAAAAATTGGTTACACATTTAGTTGAAAATTCGAATGGGGACCATACTGTTTAAAGCTAAAAAACAAAAATTGATAAGAAGATTATATAAATAACATCAATTTACTTTGTTAATAAATCTAAATAGCTCACTAAATAGGTCGTTTTCAATGATATTGATGATATAAATGAAAATTAAAATCGGCAGGGATGCCTTCGTATCTAGTTATGTGTAACTTCGTATAAGCCAAAACGTCAAAAGTGCAAAGCTTCGTGATTTTATTACATTTTGCAGTATTTTTAATATTTTTTGTACTATAATATAATTGCTATTTCTTTATAAATACAAACACAATATTTAAACCTAAAAATAGAAACATAACTAAAGAAATATGAGACATTTATTATAATACGTACATTGTTTTCGAAGAAAATCAATCAGAAATGTTATTTTCTTTTTCGTTGTAGTAGTTAATTCATCACGAAGTATTTCATCACTTGCTATGACAAAAACAACACGGTCCAGTATGTCCGGTATGTCATCCAGAGTAGAATATTCTTTGAAGCTAGTATAAGTTTTGTCATCCGGACGGTGGGTTTCGAACTAGAAAGAAAAAAGAAAAGAAAGCAATGTTCTACATATCATACGATACAATAACAATGAAAGAAAACAATTCGTAATCATTGAATCTCATTTGCAACCTACCGAACTTGCGCAGTTCAAAACATTAATATTAATTAGATTCACTCATGTATCAATAGACAAATAGATTCGTATTCATCGGCTATTTAACGTAACCATTAAAAAGTCAGAAATTTAACCAAATCTTTGTCACCAACTTAGATAAGTGAGGCTTTAGGGTTTTTCAATATTATAATGTTCTTTTTTTCTTTTCTCTAGCTTTGTCTGCAAATTTTTACAATCTCTTCGGCAGATTGTTAAACATTAATTTAAATGGAGAAAAGTGAAATATGCATATCAGTACTTGTCGCATTCAGAAGATAAAGCTCGCCCCTACCACACACAGTTGGTTGACTCTAGTCTGGTATAATTATACGCATTAACTAGTGGAATAAAATATTTTTTCCTAAGTTCCCAACATATTGTATGTTCTTGAAAACATTTCTGTTAATTCGTTTCCGCTTAAGAAACGGACTTGTTTCAATGCCTGAGATTCAGATTTTGATCATCTGAGTGAACTTTAGTTGGTATACCATAATGAACGATACAATGCCTCCGTTTTTTGAACGGTTGACCAGCGTTTAGCTGTAGCATCTAATCTAGCATGCGTTAAAATATGTGTATGTGGATTTGTGTCTGCATAAATATTAAACCAATTGCCAGTGTCAAAAAAACCATTACATTTTATCAGTGATTGCCCACTTCAATTCCGAAATTCTAATTAAATTTAACAAGTAGCTAAATATATCACCGAAAGTGATGAACTTCTGCTTGTGTATGTAATACGGCAAAAGCCCGGGCGTTGCCGCTAATATGTTAAACATTTATTTATATTTAAAAACAATGTAATTTAGAAGAAAAAAAAATAATTATTTAGAGGAGTTTATACCCGTGTCGGCCATTTTTCCTGAAGTTATTATTTTTCAAGTTATTTAAATGGTCTCTACCATAAACACAACTTATAACCATTGTCGATGTTTGTCATTTATAAGCAAGCTGCTACTGAAATTAAATTATCCAGCACAAAATCTTTTTCTCGGTTAAATGTTTTTTCCTTATCAAAATGAAAGCCGGCTTTTAATAAGCATATTAGTATGGAACGCCGTTGTCGTCATGTGAAAACGGTTTTTTTAGACTGTCGCCCTGCCAGCTGGATTTCGAAAAGACACAATTTACGGCGACATGCACTTTTTATCTGTATTATTGTGCCAATAGGCGTGTTCAAGTAAGCTGGGTTCTGCCGTTACCACGAGATCTGAATCAGATGAAAAGTCTATACAGATGTTGCAAGCACAATAGTGACCTTACTGCAACCTTAGAAATATTTTAGAATAAAATCATTTCAATAGGAAAATCATATTTTTTCTCTAAATTTTGGTCTGTTTCGATCCAAATTACGTCTGAAATGAAAAAAAAACAACTTTGCCTTACAACCATTTTTGTATTTATTAAAATAACTTCAAAATTTTAAGTTCTTTAGCATATCCTAAACATTTTACAGTGAACAAATGACATTTAATCGAGGTGAGGGAAAACCAAAAGTCACAAAACTGACCGTATCTTTTGTATAGATCATAAACTGAAACCGGCAAAAATGCTGAAAAATTAGTAAACAGCTAAACAATCGCATTATTCCAAAATTATATAGAATTGTTCAAAATTACTTAAAAATCAATAGTTAAACAATGAAACATGAATTTTCGTTTACGGCGAATAAACCCACTATCGACAACTTTGTGACTTTTGGTTTAACACCTACCTTGATTAAATGTCAGTGGTTTCTAAACGCGTGAAGAGAATTTAATTTTTTTTTTCATGCAAAGAAGTGAATATGATGTATCTTATTATATTCCAAGTTTGCAGTTTATAACCCGAATCCTTGCTGAGAAATTTAAAAAATAAGATCGGTGTAGTTATAACATCGGTTAAATATTGATGTTAAGTGTTGCTTTTCTTGGTTTTTGCCGCAGAATGTAGGGATTTTTTAGGTCAAACTATTTTTCTTTGCTGTTCTAACTTTTCTTAAGGTATAAAAATAAGTATACATTAATAAGATTTATTTACTCAAAGTTTCATGGATCTGCTTTTTTCCGTTAGAGAGATTTTGATATTCTCCACTTTTTTATCAATCGCAGTACGATGACAACTGCCATATAGTATAACGTGACAGTCTAAAACCATTATCACGTAGAGGCAGCAACGGCGTACCATATATATTTGCATTCATTTATGTAAATGGGATAGGCAACTATTAAAACGTCAACCACATACATGTACCTGTATTTGTAGCTCGATATCATATTACCAAAATTTCATTTGCCCAGTTTGCAGTTTGGAAGAAATACGTTTAAAGCACTGTTAACTAATTTCATTAGAAATCGCGATTGAGTTTGGATTGTGCAGGTGAGTTGACGTTGACGTCAATTGATGTTGGGACGGAATTCCTTCAATGGCGTTACTATAGTGACAGTAACTATGCATGTAAATAAGTTAGAGAAATGAAAATTTGTAATCAAGTTAGAATTATTAAATTTCTCTTCTGTGCAAGTTTCTGCAGTAACAGTACTATAATAAACAATTTAGATCGAGTTTCCACGATTTTTTGTATCACCCCTCGTACATTCGCTATTCCGGCACTAGGCCACCTCTATCAAACAAGATATAGGTTAGAACAAACAAAATATAGGGATTAAATTACTTTCGTTTCTTTTCCTGACATCTTATCCCTGCAAACAAGAAGCCCTCAGATGAAGAGAAAAAGTTCTCATATTAAAACGGACTATATGGACCACTGAGGAAAACTGCGTTTTTTGTGTAATGGGACCTTTAAATACAAAAACGAATAATACAGTACGCAATGTAGTACTGATCAAGTATCATTGCATCTGTTTGTTTTACAAGCTGGCAACACAGAATGGATTTTACACTTGCTTTTTTCGTTTAAATATCTTATATCTCGACTGCTAGTTTGATTTTATCTCCAACATAAAATGAAATAATGCATCTCAAACAAAGCCAAAAAATGTACTGATTTACATTTTATATCAAAAGACTGCTGTTGAAAATGTCGCAGTTTACTATTTCACTTGGATAATATTTGGAGAAATGATGCAGACAAATACAAAAAGTATGATTAACCATATGAATTTTTCGACTGAAAGCTTTGGTGAATAACAATATCAGTTTAAACTTTAGATAACTTTAAATAATTGGGTTTCATGGTATTTATTTTCTTTGACCTGGTCTTTGGACTTAAGCATGAACTTAACCTTGACTGTCAGCAATTTATAAACTGATCTCTTAAAAAGAGGCAGTCGCATCGCCTGTCTTTTCAAGCAGGTATATGCACGTCAACTTTGATTTACCGGGGAACGGCGCGAACTGGCAAGTCCCGACTGAGCCATAAAGTATCCTCACTTTGCCGGTTATACCCATTACATAATTGATAAAATATGGAAATTTTGTAGGCTTCGCTGATATGGATTGCCGGTGGCGTCGATATATAAACGCAAATAAGACAGTTACTGTCTCGCCATTGGCAAATATTTGACTGAAATGCAAACTGTCTTCATACTGTTATGAAAGAGACTTTATGTTATCCTCTTCTACTGAACATCAATATGAGATTATTACAGCTTTTAACAACACCTTGAGGTACCTTGATGATTTATTAAATATAGATAAGAACCATTTTCCATTACTTGTTAATAAGATCTACCCTAAAGAACTACAACTTAATAAAGCGAACACTTCAGAAAAGCAAGCAAACTTTCTCGATCTAAGTCTGTCAATTGAAAATGGTTACGTCACTACTAAAATATATGATAAAAGAGATTTTAATTATAATTAAGTAAATATTCCGTTTTTAGACGGCGATGTTTCCCGTGCAACATCTTACGTGGTTTATATTTCACAGCTTATTCGCTTTTCAAGAGCTTGCAAAGAGGTAAATGATTTCAATGAACGTAATCTTTGCATTACAGAAAAACATTTAAAACAAGGTTATCAGTATCACAAATAAAGGAAACCATTTTGCAAGTTTTATCGTCGCTACCCAGATCTAATTCCTAAATAAAGGTGCAGTTTAAAATCCTTACTGCAACAAGGTATTTCACAGCCAGTTATTTTATGTAGATTCAATTTATAAACTTAAGAAGATAAAGGGCAATGTTAATTTCTCCCGGTTATTCGTAAAAACCATCTGTAAATTAAAAAAAAATTACCAACATGATATTTTACAGCGCTCTGAATGCCTGGTGATAAACCCTTCTACAGTTGATCATTATGCTTACCTCTTTGGTTGCACGACGGTGGCAGGGGTTTAAGAGTTTATGAAGGTTTATGGGGAAATCTTTTCTTAAAAGAACCTAGAAGCTCGATTTGTTTCTTTTATCCCTGTCATCGTGTTCTAGCTGATTTTACTACAGGAGCTCAGGTCTCGGTAAGATCATCGAGTACCCGCCGTTTGGCTTTGCAATGCTATTAGAGATTCTTATGTTTTATATGTTTTTGTGCTTTTGCCTGCAACATTATTGAGCCGATAATTGGGTTGGAGTGATTTCACCAAGACAACTTGTATTTGTTTTATGATATGAGAACCTGTTGGGGCAAGTGTGAAGTTGGTGCACCCTAGAACCTGCTTTAAACCCCCAGTGTCAATTTGATTCGCCACTGACCGTTCCCTCGGGTTCTCATTTTTGTTAATTGTTAGTGGTGTCTCTTTTGAAACTGATCATTCTATTAATTTTGCACTCTCCCTCTCTTCGTCTTAACTGTGTGGGGAGACTGTTTTTCTGAATGTGGCAATTCCTGATGTACATATTTCACCTTTTTGCAAACAATAATGTTTTATCTCAGGTTTCTGTTTGAATTATTGTTTGTCAGCTTGTAAAGAAGCTCAATCACCTTTATACTTCAAATATTTTTTCATTTACCCTTGTTACACGAACCTAACATGATAGTTGTGTTATTCGTGAATAGTTAGATCGTCTATTACTGCGAATTACATGAACGTTCCCATAAATTAAATCAAAATTGAGCATCAACGTGTAAAACATTCTCCGCGAAACCCCTAACACCTAATGTCTGACACCACGTACACACACTATGTCACTGATCTTGTTCGGTCTTAAGTTAAGGCTAAAACAATAGCATTATTTTTACGAGTACACTAATGTAGACAACACAAGCAATACCAGTTTATGTACATGGCGATCGTTTAGAATAAACTATAAGATCACCACCCTTTGAAGTCATTTTCCGGCTGAGAAGAGGTTCTTGTAAAACGCCTTTGAAACAGTGACAAAATGCCAATAGTTTTGTCATATAATTAATTAAAAACATATAGTTTTTCGTTGTAACAGAAAAATCGTCTTAACAATGAAAAACAATTAATGTGATCAGCACAAGTTTCAAGTGACATTAAAAAAGTGCATCAACATACGAATGATTTTCTTACCGTCTCCTAACGGTCACTGACCTGATTTGACCTGATTTACCTACCTATTAAGAACTACACTAAAAGTAAATGAACGTTGCTAATTCATAATGACTATGTAAATACACTGGTCAAGAGTTCTAAGTGCACACTTTTTAATTTTGAATATCTTCGAGTAAACTTATTCAAATTTAATGAAAGTTTGACTTAATGATCAAACAATCACAATTGTTTGAAAACCGTGCATATGTTTTACGTTTTACATCATCCACGTCGGCATACGCTATTTATGCATTATTCCGTGCGGCAAGCGAAATTAATTTTTTTACAATCGTTTCCGTTTTTCACATGTTCACCGACTCCAGACAAACACGAAAAACACACTAACAAATTCAAAACATGGAACGGTTGACGTCAGCAGACAACGACATTGCCGTCAAAATTCTTTTTTTACAGGCACAACTTCAAATTTGTTGTAAAAAATCTTGACGCTTTTCGTAAATGCAAAAGACATACCTTATTTTTGCATATTTTATTAATTTAAGAAGAAAATCAAACGATAGTATTTTCTACATTGATTACGTTGTTTACGTTGAACGCTGATGTTACTCAATTACGTCATTAAATATTTACGTAAAACAACGTAAAGACGAAAATATTAGTGCCACATTTGTTGGATAAGTGTCCAATAAATAAAAATTTAAAACTAAAATTTATAGAAATTCAATAAACTTCAAAATCGAATTATTCGAAAATGACGCTTATTCGAGAAAAAGCGTGTCCGAAAACTGGTCAATTTTATCGAAATGAATATATTATTTTGTTTGGAAAGGCTGGTTCACATCTGTCATAGAGAATTGTATCATCCCAAACTGCTAGACGATTAAAAAACTTTTGGCACAAAACATTGTACAAAACATGGAAATTTCTCCTTGAAATCCTGTAAAAACGTTCTTGCTAAAGTAGAGTTGAGTGTGTTGGCTCGTCGTGCCAGACCATTACAAAACTACAGAAAGCTATTTCAGTGCAATGGAATGGCAAACTACAGTATTTTCTTTAAATTTGCATGAAATTTAAATTTTACAGAGATGAGAAAACGATCACAAATGAAAGCCGATGCAATGATAATTAACTTGAGAATTGCTCTCTGAAAACAAGTGAGCTAAAATATTATTATTTTTTAATCTGATTAAGCAGACTTAATATTGTTGGTGTGTTTCAATAGAATATTGATTCTTCTTCATTGTAATTTGAAAGATTCAATCAAATTGTTGGGAAAATTAACATTTATCAAGTGTGCACTTAGAACTTTTGACTAGTGTAAGCGTCGCTTGTCTGCTAAGTGTACAAATACGCATCAACAGTGGAAAATTCTATGGTTCCGGTATAACCTACTAGAGGTCATTCATGGTAGTACATATTCACGCAGTTTGACAAAGCTTAAGCAACACGTCCTGAATATAATTATAAATTAAGTAAACAAGAAACATGATTATCTACAGTGATGTCTTTTCCGGTAAACGTCTTCTATATATATCAAGCAATCAAACGTCAGACTTTACACTATCCTTTTGCATGCGTCTTGGGAACAGGTTGCATAGTCTAAATTATCCGTTCCGTCTGCACCGTGAGTCACTGCTAATCGGTGTTTAGGCTAAAGAGCTCAAGTTTGTCGTTTTAATAAAGTTGCTTGATAAATTAAGTCTGTTTACCTGGTAATTTGATTTAACGTGTCCTCGCAACAAGTAGATATCATCAACATTACAACCCGCATCTCCATATAGCCACTCTTCAATTCCCACTGTATCCATCAAACAAAACTGGCCTGCTAATCGTGATTTTGGAAAGTATTTGTGAAGCTACAAATAAAGAGTTTCTACACTATGCTGTATATAATTCCATTATTTGTTCAATTAACTATTTTATAAGAAAAAGTAATTTTGCACGAATTTGGTGCGTAACGTGGTACGACCGTTGTTTAATGAGGCTTCGATCAATCTAACACAATGTTATCATATCAGATATTAAAGTTCTAAAAGTTGTACACGAAAACTTACACTTAAAAAATCTGAAAATAAAAAAAGCTCAACCTGATGCTAGGCGTCGTTAGCAGTAATGCATATTACTGGGCAATATATTACTGGGCTCAAGCAAACTGAGCCTGCAATGTTTTCATATTTGTCGTGTTTGGTGGCTTCAAAGTTCCCTTTTCATCTATTTCAATATCACAGTAGCGTTGCTTGTGCCATGTGGCGGCTGTTAAAAGTATCCCCCTACGTTCAATCAGGGCTGTTATCAGTTATGTCCCTTGAAGGTCGTTGAGCACGATAACTATGTACTTTGCCAACAGTATTTTTTAAATGCTTTTGTTTCAGCCAGTGTAAATATGATTGGTTTCAATATCACATCCAATCAATCACCCCATGGATATACTTCCTGCGTTTTAATTTTTGCCTTTGGTGTTGTCTGTGATATGCAGGATTAATATTCTCAGATCCCTTGTCTTAATTCTATTTTGTTTTGTTCCGCCCATTGTTTTTTTTGTTTAGGGCAAACCCATTTTCTTATCTGGGGACCAAACGCCTCTGAACATGAATGTTATTAATCTGAAATCACCGCATTGAAGGTTCCATGTTCTCTGCAACATGCATAAAATCATTTGGGATGGTCGAAATTGTACTGTTTTGGGGTGAAAATAATGAGTTGTACTCAACCCGGGGCAAGGCGGTGTGGGCCGTAATATGCATTTTAATTACTGCCCATGAACAGGCTAAAGCAAACAACCTGCAACTTTGTCATTTTTGTCGTATTCGGTGGCCTTTAAAGTTTCCGTTTCATCTATTTCGAAAATGTTTTGTGACAAGAACCGTTCATGGTATTTTTTAGTTGAATAACTAATGATAAGAATAGAACGAGTCAACAAATTACAGCTGGAATTGAAGGGACAAACTCTGCATGGCCTCAGGGTTGACTCTGCGCCCATTTCTAGCCGGGACACTACAAGGCCTGGTGAAGGGTACTTTAGTAGTAGAGTAGTATCATATTAATCATAATGCTTTTTACCTAGAACACATGTTTGGAATTGAAGCCTAAAACACTAACAACAAAGTATATCTTGCATTTTCTTCAGGGCTGACATCTACGCGAAAACACCTAATCATAGAGTCGGCTAAGCAAAAATAAGAAATTCTTTATTATGATTTTTATGCGACAGAAAGAATTATACAAAGTAAAAACGATATCTACACAATTCTGCACTCAAACGTAATCAAAACTATTCCAACCATTGGAACACTTAGTAATAGTGCTTATAAATACCTTGGTCAATGAACGCCAATTTGCAGCCGCCGTTATTATTACCTCCATTGCTATTCTGTCTTTGTCAATACTTGCAATTGAATTCACAAATGATGACTTTCCAGCGTTGACCGGCCCCATTATAAAGATTTTCGAGTATTCTGTATCTCCGAATGGCTGAAACGACTTGACATAGTCCGTCAGCGTTCTTAGGTACTGAAAAACAATAAGACAAACCTCTAGAAACAGTTGGACTTTTGTATTAAGTATGTAGCCATACATGTTTATGTTTATTGTGGGCTTGAGGAATACTTTCCAGTGAAGTTCTCTAAGCCGTCATTTCACCTAGTTTCGAGACCTATGAACTATTTTAAATAAAAAGCGAATTATATCTTTTATTTGATAAAAATAAGTCGGCAATGTTTAATAATATTTTAAATTAATTGTTGTTGCATAAAAAGCATAAATCTCCCAAAACATGTCCAATCAGCCGGGTGGTCTAAAGCGCAGTCAATGAATCTTAGAAATGGCAATTCTAACAACGATGTTATAGGTTGTAGTTTCGGAACATGGTTTTGTATACATTGTTTACCCACTAATTATTTCCAAAAGGTCCTGGAGAAAAAAGAAAACCTCGTGTTCATTAGTTCCTGCATAAAATAAGGCAAGTAACAGCAGAAAGAAGTTACTTATGTGATCTCTCTGAAGATACAGAAGCAGTAAAAATGGTTCATGAATATTGTGAGGAGGAAGCAGTCTCCAAGACAATTAAAAATGAAATAAATTGAAGTTATACGCTGACCTAACTACAATACAAAAACACATATCTCAAATATATCTCTTACAGTCCCGAGTCAGTGATAAATAAATCGTATCGGATAAAAGTGAGGCAAGTGCTAGCTGGCAGCATTAACCCATGCTCTATCGAGACGATGCGATATGGAGTTGGCAAAATAAAACTTTTAATACGTAAATGAGCCTTTACCCGTGTTTACATCGCATTATTTTAAGAGGTCACTAACATTGCAAATAACGAAAACTGGCTATAATTTCAAAAACGAATTTTTGGGGAATTATTGCCACCTAGATGTTAGTAAAGAAATGTATTTAGCTTAGTATGTACTAATGTTTGTAAGCTCAATTCATATTCAAATTACTAAACACTTACTAACAACTAAACAAAAGAAAACCCATTTGCAAGAGAACTCTGAAATTCATAGACAATATACCAAAATCAACAGATTTTGTAGTACTTTAAACATGCATAGGAATCGTGCTCAGCGACCTTAAGAGGTCGCAAACATTGCAAATGGCGAAAACTAGCTAAAATTTCAAAAATGAATTTTGGGGGAAATACTTATTGCCACCTAGATTTTAGTAAATAAATGGATTTAGTATGGATGTAGTAAATGTTTGCAAGCTCAATTTAGTCTAATTCATTTTCTAATTACCAAGCACATACTAAAACAAAAGAAAAACCGTTTGCATGAGAACTCTGAAATTCATGAACAATATACCTAAGCAACTCATACTTGAAATAAGTATATGCTAGTCTACAATGTTTAGTGCCAATTCGTCAAAAATCGTTAGGGGTTTCAAAAAATTCAAGGAAATCTTACTTCCTGGTTCAAAGTGAAAGTAAAAGTGAAAGTAGGAAGAAAGTTTTCCTTCAATTTCTTGAAAACCCTAACATTATTTTGACGAATTGGCACTAATCATTGTAGACCAGCATATACTTATTTAAGGAATAAATTTCGTGTTTGATAAGTTCACCGAGTCTTGAACGTCATTAGGGCTGGTTAAAGTGTGTGGAGTCCGAAGGACTCCACGCGTGCTTTAACCAGCCCTAATGAAGTTCAAGACTCGGTGAACTTATCAAACACGAAATTTATTACTTATATTTACACCTCATTATATCATTTTGTTTATAAATTTAATATAAAATATATACTTTTTACTAATTTCGAAATGTTGTTTAAAACATTTCTTACCCCGGGTTTGGCATTTGGACTGGTCCGCCTATTTACTCAAATAAAAAAAATCATACTACGACCAAAAATAGTTCCATGTTTATTGAACACTTTCATCCGTTTTTTCAAACATTTATATACGGAAAAACCTAATATTTCACAACAAACATCAAATTTGTATCACAGCAAGTACTATCTATGCGAGTAAATGATAGTCTAAGTAAAAACCGTTATTTTGGCGGGAAGTTAGAAAAGGCTAATGCGTTATTTTCAACCAATGATAATTCTAGAAAATGGAACGTGCTTATTGATGATGTCATATAAGTAAACTTGTTTACTTCCGGTTTGAGGGGTATAAAAGCAACTAAAAATAAAAGTAATCTAAAAATAGCAACATTCCAGGAAGAGCTATCTAAAATTAGCAACAATTATAAAAATAGCGGGGATTTCATGACGTCACCAGGGCATTTCTTTAACATTGCGCGGTGATAAGGCTAACGGTGTTCACTGAAGATTGACCTTCACTCGTCCGGTAAAGGATATTGAAACAGTGGAAATAAAGGTGTAAATATTTCAGGTATGAGTTGCTTTGGTATATTGTTCATTGATTTCAGAGTTCTCATGCAAATGGTTTTTCTTTTGTTTTAGTATGTGCTTGGTAATTAGAACATGAATTAGACTAAACTGAGCTTGCATACATTTACTACATCCATAGCTAAATCCATTTATTTACTAAAATCTAGGTGACAATAAGTATTTCCCCCAAAATACATTTTTTGAAATTTTAGCCTGTCTTCGCCATTTGCAATCTTTGCGATACCTTAAAATATGTAACTGATCAGAACACTTAATAACTAAACTACGTCTTTTTCATCTCACGTTATTTATTTTTATTTATTTATTTATTTACTTTTTTTATTTAAATCTTTTCTATTTTATCTTTTTTATGATTTTTTGACTGAGAAATGAACTTGAAATGACAAATACACATATGATTTTAACAAGACCCCCCCCCTAAAAAAAATCGAGACAAAATATGTATTCGTCCTTTTGCAAAAACATATTTCTCTCTGTTACAGAAGCTCGTAAATGTCTTTATATGGTCATTATAAATCCGAACATCTACTGTACACTGACCTAAAACATCAACCAATAAGTGGCTTCAAGGACTAACTATAAAGAGAAAACGGCTTTTTTGCGCTTCTCACCTGAAAGAGGTGCTGTTTTTAAGTATAATTCAATTACGGTTAATCTTTTATCCGTAGTGGAAAAATATATCTAAACAATAATGTGATTTTTTTGTTTAATAGTATGCAAGATGTCATATCAAAATATGTTACAATTATTTATTCTCCGCATGTGCTTACTTTCACAAATGTAATTGATTTAATCATTTGAAACAATTCCGTTTGGTTTATTTTAAACTCCTTTTATTGTCTTCGCTGTCACTCGTGAAAGTTTAGATATTTTCAAAAAGTGAAATATGAAAAGTGAGATTCGATGGGATACCGCCTTGCGCGTTAAGTGGCATGGTCATTGGGATTGAACCAGGTTCTAATGATCACTAACCTTAAACCTGCTTCAAAATGTTCTTCACTTTTCACAGTTTTTCTGGTTAGCTCAGTTGGTTGCGTCGCAGCAATTGCAGGGCTAGGCGCTGTCGCCGTGACGGTGCGGGTTCGCTCCCAGCCAGAGACACAATCATTTGAAATTCACAGTAGCGCTATTTGTGCAGTGTGGCGGCCGTAAAAAGTCTCCCCGTACATTTATTCAGTACTGTTATCAGTAAAATCGACCCGTTACCGATGTCATGCAGTGATTGTTACGTATATCAGGGCTATCCGATCAACGTTTTTTGGCGTTGTCCCGGTTAGCTCAGTTGGTTGCGTCGCAGGAATTGCAGGGCTAGGCGCTGTCGCCGTGACGGTGCGGGTTCGCTCCCAGCCAGAGATACTATCATTTTATTTAGGATAATTTAAATGACAATTCAAATGTAAAACATTTCATATCAACAACCTTTTCTTTTCTTGTTTCCGTTTTTTTTATTTTTATTTAAAGCTTCACTTTAAAAATTGTTATTAGTTTTTACACACCTCTTCGTTCCATCCTCCATTTGGATCAAACTTTCTCCACGGTTCCTCAATTTTTTCTTCAGCGGCTGAAAGCAAAGTAAATATCAAGATGCATAAGTATGAACGTAAAAGCTTGATTTCTCTCAGTCAAATCGATTAATAGGTTTCTTGGATATAAAATATTACTTTTTAAGGGACATGTGTTAAATAAAAGTATAAAAACGTTCGTCCAAGTTAAAATTAGTACATACGATCGAGCAAAAAATAGTGTTGATGAACAGTTTACATCTTCAAGTGATCAAGAAAAAAATAGTGCAAATTGGGACTGCTTTCGAGACTATATTGCGATCGATATAAAGAAAAGAGCGTCCGGCACAGGACACAATCCGAGTTGCGACATGAAAGACCAGTGCATGGTGATATCCCACAAATATAAATCTGATCTTACAGTCCAGTCGCGATTTTACGAATAGGCACCGGACCAAGTCGATTATTCGTAAAATCGAATTGTTCGTAGAATCGCATGCCGTTATATGACGGAATGTGTTATTGTTATGATATGTCAATGTCAAATAATCAATCAATCAATCAATCAATCAGTCCATCAATCAATCAATCAATCAATCAATATCTAATCTTATATAATCTATTCTAGTCAGTCAGTCAATCAATCAATCAGTCCATTAATCAGTGCATCAATAAGTCAATCAATCAATACATCAATCAATACATCTAAAGAAATTTCACATATTCAAATTACATAGAAACACACTGGATTACTAGGAAATCGTAAATTCATAAAATTCTGATTCAGCTATCCTCCCAGAAAAACCGGGCCCTTCAATGAATTGCTCAGAATGCCGATATCAATTTACTGAATTAATACTTAGATAATACTCAGATACGCCGAAATAATATGATTATACAGAATTAAATGGCAGAAGTAGAATGACAAGCAATGGAATTATTCAGATTTTAAAAAATTTTAAACATTTGACATGTAATCATTCAAACTGTTTGTTATAAGCAAACACGCCCGCTGGTTGTTTGCAGAGTATATCGTGTCACAACTGCTTAGGTCGGTAATTGCTCAACAATACAAACAAGAAATATCTTTTAAAAAAGATTAACGACGTATTTGGTATTTGAAAAGATGCAGTTTATAGACCTTGAGCTGCCAATAGACCCCCCCCCCTTGGGAAATTTTGAAGGGTGGGTTTTTCTGAAAGCCTATACCATACTACGCATTTTGCAATTTGTTTGCACTCTGGCGAGTGGGGCGTTTTTCCGTAACGCCTGTTTGAATATGTTATCTTTGAAAAAAGCTTGTGTAAGAATGAAATATTGGACAATTGTAAAAGTTCTAAAAGAAACCTATTTATTCTACACCAGGAAGCTCTAATCTATTTACTAATGCAATAAGGCATCTGTAACCTAAGGTATTGGTCTAAAATAGTGATTAAGTTATGTTACTTAACATAAAAACCTACTTAAATAAGATGTAAGAAACATTTCTTACGTGCAGTAGCAAGTAATTGGTGCTTATAAGTAAAATATAGTAAGATAAATGAGAATTCAGGACAAATATAATACAGTGATATACATTAGGACAAAAGCCCGTAATGCTTTATTGAAATATGTTACCGAAAGAAAAGAAAATGGGAAAACAAGCCATACATGTTTTAGACCTTGAGCTGCCAATAGACCCCCCTCCCCCATGGGGGAATTTTGAAGGGTATGTTTTTCTGAAAGCTCATCCCATTCTTTGCATTTTGCAATTTGTTATCTTTCTGGCAATTAGGGCGTTTTATCGTAACGCCTGTTTGAATATGTGACCTTTGAGAAAACTTTATGCTTTGAAGAAATAATTGGCAATTATAAAAGTTCTGAAATAAAACTATTTTTTCTACACCAAGAAGATGTTTTTTTAATTTTTAATGCAATAAAACATCTGCAATCTACGGTACAGGTCTATAAATAGTCATTAAGATATGTTACATAACATCAAAACATAGTTTTAAAAATGGTATGAAACATTTCTTACTTACATTAGCAAGTAATTTCTGTTTTATTTGCTTAATTCATTAATATAAATAAGAATGCAGTATTTAAATGTAATAAAGTCAGATTGAGACACACTTCTTGTTTAATGTATGTAAATAAATACATATATTTGTAAATTCCAAAAACAAAAATATTTATAAAAAAAAAACAATGGAAAAAACATCTCAAAGATAGCAAATAAATTTTTTATAAATAAGATAAATTATGAAGAAATAAACTTTGAAAGACATATTGTGTGATTTAAATGTAAACTGTGTTAAACACTTTGTTAATATTATCTTTAACTTTAGTTATATGTGACTTTAATATTATGATATATCATATACTTATGCCTATGGTTAATAGATTTGAAGTTTATGTGTAATTGTTTTTGTTTAAATACACCTCTTCATGAGTTTTAACGATTAGTTAGCTTTATATCATAATAAAAATAAAAACCATATCATAAATCACCATTTTTAATATGTTACCCAAAAGAACGTATTTTAGTTACCAACCTTCCTGCACTTTATGCATCTTGCAATCAAATAGGTAATATATATTAAGAATTATGTTACAAAAGGAAATTAAGGTATTGATGCTGGTGATATTAAACAGAAAATGTATTTTTTAATTTAAATGTAGTTAAACTTTAGAGGTTAATGATCTGTGTACTGCTCAATATGTCTTGAAACAAATGTGTTGTATGAAGTAGATTGTTCAAGTTCGTCCAATTTTAAATCTTTTTAAATTAACAATAAACCTATCAATATGGCTCAGTGACAACATTAAAATACAGCTTACGTTTGCACTAATCATGGGCTGTTGCATCCAGTCTAAAGCTTAGTCCAGATACTCTCGATTGAGACAGAAAACATTAATTTGTTCTAACAAAATGTAGAAAAGAAAGAATAAACAAAATTAACATTTTTTATCATTTTATTGTTCTATTTATGTCTTTAGTCATCCTATAATATGTTACCAATTTTTACTTTAA
The DNA here is from genome assembly GCA_038501625.1 of Corbicula japonica. Lineage (NCBI taxonomy): Eukaryota > Metazoa > Mollusca > Bivalvia > Venerida > Cyrenidae > Corbicula > Corbicula japonica. Next base: position 66,735 of record JAZAYU010000635.1, on the reverse strand, counting down.
TAATCAGCAAATACAATAAGAAAAGAAAAGCAAGAAACTGCAAATGATTAGTTAAATAACATTTTAATTAATTTTTTTATATAATATTATATTATGTTAAAGTTGATCTATAACAAATTTAAAAGCTACTTAATTTTAACTTTACACCAATTAGCTGATTAAATTATCGGATGTTTGAAATGTTTTTAAAAGTAGTTTTATTCAACTAAAATACAAAGGTTCAGTGTACAAATTGTCAAACATTGAAACAGCATGAGCATTATATAGAAATTTTTGGACTCAAGTAAAAGAATTTTTACATAAAAAAATTATTATACATAAGTCAACGTTAACTTGTTTATTAGCTTACCATCACCTGCATTACACAGATGGTCTTTCAAATTAGGATGTTTCTCTTTAACACTGATTTGTCTTTTAAAAAAATAACATTCTACAAAGATCTTAAGGAATTCTTAACAAATTCTTAAGCTTTCTTTGAACAATAGAAAAAATAATGTTTCATTTAGGACAATTTATTTTTCGTATTTCACATGTTTTATTTAACAGCACTGTCAGTTATTATTGCTCTAAAAGACCAGAACTGGTGCTTTCAACCTTGTTTTTAGTAAATATAGTTTATACTACGGTAATCAAGATACAAACTATCGGGTAAAACACGGTTTAAAACTTTATTTCTTTATTCTAAGTGATCTTTCTAAAAAACATTATTCATATAATTAGGTAACATATAATTAGTTTTAATTAGTTTTATTTGTAACACTTTTTTCATAGCAATATTTTTATCTCTTGTCTTTTTACTTTTTTGGAACCAATTCTAAAAACTATTTTTTTAGAATTAAATTCATAAATGCATTGTACTTTGGCAATATGGTAACTTCGGAATTATATGTTACGGAGATTTGAAGGTTTACAATTAACAAGCTTAAACACTTTAACATTTTAACCACATAACATAACATAACATAGTATACACTATAAACTTCTTACTATTATTATTTTATAGTTCAATCTAAAATGATTGCATAGTCATGATACATTTTTGTAAATGTAATCAGTTCTTTGTACAACAATATCAGTTTTAGAGAAAATACTTCATTCAATCAGTAGTTAAAAAACGTCTGTGAATGTAATTAGAAATCTACACAGGGCTAACAAACATCAGGACATTGCACAGAGCACACATAGTTAATTTCTTCAAATAGATATCAGCTAACACCATTAAAAATAAATAAAAACAAGGAAACAGACCTTATTTTAATAAGTAACATATGTTATGTATGTTGAAAATTTGAAGTCATGAAAGTTTCAAGAACACTTACATATATAAAGCTAAATAATTTAATTAAACTCTATATTTTATGCTTGTTTATCCCAAAACAAGAATATAATGTTTGAATTAGCGATATGGTAACATATAAGATTATGGAAAAATTATTACAATTTCCAGTGTGATTTTTATGAAAATCACACTGGGTTATAATGTTTGATCATGCAGCTTTCAAAAACATGTATTATTGCCAAAGTTTGATTACAAATAAAAATCCTACAGGTAAGTTTCTGACTTAAATTTCCTCGTTTAGGGTTTTGTATGTTATACACAAAATATGTTACCTAAGTGCAAAAATTTTGAAATGAAAACTACATCAATCAACAGATAATACTTCATCCTTATATAAAAATATAAGTTTCATTAAATCGTATCTGGAATAGAGCAGAATTGAAGATTCAAAATCCATATATTTTTTCTACAAATTTTAGGGGTAACATATTAAAACCTCCGTAACACCCTTATGCCCCACTCGCCAGAGTGCAAACAAACTGCAAAATATCCAGGACATAACAGGCTTTCAGAAAAATCATGTCTACAAAATTCCCCAAGGGTGGGGGGAGCAAACATGTTCCTGACCACCGGCCTATTATAGCTGCTTTTATTCCCTTCATCTTGATTAACGTGTAAATTAAATCATTTCATTGAGAATCCTACAAAAGTACTTTTTTTATTACAATTACTTAAATTTTAATGTAAAATTACATACCGCACATAATAAGGATCGGATAGATTTTTTTTATTTTTGTTTATAAATGTTAATCTAATAATTCTGGAAAACGTATTTTAAAAATATCAAATGTTTACTAAGTAATTGAAACGTTTCATGAAAAAAATAAAGAATATGTTTTACCAAACAACGACTTTCTTTTCTCTGAAGCAGGTTGTAAGACGAGAGTTTGTTCTGATAAATTTACATAAGGCGGTGATTCTTCCTTTTCGGAGATGAGAAATCTTTCAAATTTTTAATAAACGTTTACATGAAGTCACTTGCAAACATTCACTTGAATGTATTTAAGAGGACTTAATTTTAGAATTAAATTTGTGGTTACACTTAGTCAAGCGAATTCAAATTAAGGTTACATGATGTATGTTAAAGCATCATTGATCATTAAAATGCCGACATGGTATATATTTAAATGGTTATCAAAATACAGTTAATGAGTACATTTGAGATGTAAAATGAAAATGATATGAGAACGCAATTCCCGCGTATACTATGATATTTATGATGATTAATTAACTCACCGAATCGGTGTCTTACAAAATGGCACGTTGATGGTTAGGTTGTTTTTCCAACAAAACGAATTTTTACTTTTTTTACACGAGAACCTGGAGCAAGTGTGAGGTGCACCCTTTTATCTGGTTTTAAATCCCTAGACGAAGATTATTTTTCACTTGCTGTAATTCCTTGCGTTCCCATTGTGTTTGTTGTTTGCAATGTCATTTTTAATTTATTTAACATATTCGCTGGTTTAACTTTCCACATTGTGCATTTGTTTAGATGCTGTATCTTACACTTTCTGCTTTGTTGATGGGGTATTGTTAGATCTTGAGATGACAAAAACTTACTAGCAGAGCTTGGTTTCCTTGGTTGCAGAAATCCGCTTATCGCCGACCACGCCCACTCTAGAATATATAGAATATAAAATTATCGTGTGTGCTTTAAGTATTTGACACAATATTATCACTTGCTCTTTTTACTATGCATATTTCACTTTTTGTGAAGTCCTTTGACCAGTTGCTGCATCATTTTTGACGCTCCAGTCAAACAACAAAAACAAACAAACAACAAATCCCATGGTGTAACAATGTCTGTGATTTTTATATATACAACAAACAGTCCTTGATTTAAGATTCAGTCTCAAACAATCAACTATGTACGATGTCTAAATGAGAAAAACGTAGAAAAATTGAACGAAATAAAAGGCATAACATGGGTTTGTCCATACGCTATCTGGAAAGAATTACAGGGCTGTCAAAGGTTATCCTAGGGTAACAATTACACGTTAGTACGACTGAAACTGTAACTTGAAATAATTTATAAACTTTAGCCAAACTTTAGCTTCATCTAATTTTACACTGCTTAAATGTTGATGTTGGAGTCGGCGAAAACAGAATATCAAATAGTATATCCTTTTATATTTATTCACAGATTATAATATTGTTGCAATAGGAGAAATTTCTTCTTCTCTGCATGCCTTTAGTTGTTGTTAATATATGTAGCAATATTTCCATAATTATTCTTTAATCAGCATCACTAAATTCAGACCCTGAATTAAATTGAAGTGACATTTCAGGTAATATCCTTGAAGGTCAAATTTTAAAAATCTTTTCAGCGCCAGAAATTTATAAATTAAGATTTTTCTGACATTGAATTATGTTAAAAACTGTACCCGGAATTTCGTCTTACAAAATAAACCAAAAATGGCTCTTTTCTAAAGTATCTGGTTTTAAGATCACTTTATAATATACTGCGCATAAACGTAAACCTAACAGTTTTAAAATTTAAAAAAAAGTTCAGTAATGATAACTTTGATCTTTTATTTAATTTTTGGTACGTAAACGTATCTCATAAAGCGGGACAATTGTGTTGTTGTTTTTTTCACAGATTTCCATGTTACTCCTCTTTCTAAACCGATGATGAGAAAAATATGTTTTAACATAAATTCTCAAACATATTATGTGTCTGCCAATTTCAGAAGTAACTGTAATAAAAGAAAGGATTATTAGCACATACATGTATGAGCATATACATAAAGCATTCAGAAGACATATACATACTGCAAAAACTACCTCACTGGACTATTGGCCCCCAGAAAACCAATAACTCTTGATAAGATCTTCGCACACCGTTCAACCCGATAAGATGAATGCCGTGGGTAAGACGACGGCAGTTGCTTGTGTACATGAACGTTTTTCGGCGAAACTGAGTATTGGCCAGATTTTTACATTTTCCGGCTATATCTTAGCAGACAAAAATATACATATTGATTCCCTGTTTGTTAAGGACTCTACTGACGAAATCTTGACGCACACAGGATATTATTTACCAAGAAATTGCAGAAAAAGTGTGCAATTTTTTGACAAAAAATGTCATTTGACGAATCGGTCGCAAATATTCTTTTTCATTACCAAATATAAAATATTGTAAATATACCATGATAAAGTTCAATTATTTCCCTGTAATTATTTGAAACGACAGCTTCCAATTCGCTTTCTCTAGAAAGATATTTACTTTTAAACTTGGTACGTCGTGGAGATTTTGGTAACGACAACGGCCGTTAACACTAAAATATTGGTACAGTTGAATGCAGTTTCGTCAGTGGATTGGATAACGTAAACGGCTGTCAAGTAAAAATTAGCTTTGTCTCTACAATAATTAACACTGGTCCTGAGAACATAATTAAATGTTTTTATTGCATCGTGATTTGACCGATGTTTTTTAATGCGCACATTGCCATTTTTACTCCTTGTTGTGTATAAATCAAGATAATTATTGAAAAGTATGTTTACCTAAAGAAAAACATTTAAAAGAAAAATTTCAAAAATGAATTTTGGGGGAAATACTTACTGCCACCTAGATTTTAGTAAAGAAATTTATTTAGCTATTGATGTTGTAAATGTTTGCAAGCTCAATTTAGTCTAATTCCTTTTCTAATTACCAAGGAAGAAATTTAAGGAAATCTTACTTCCTGGTTCAAAGTGAAAGTAGAAATTGAAAGTAGGAAGTAAGTTTTCCTTGAATTTCTCGAAAACCCTAACATGATTTTGACGAATTGGCACTAAAAATTGTAGGCCAGCATATACTTATTTCAGGTATGAGTTGCTTTGGTATACTGTTCATGAATTTCAGAGTTTTCATACAAATGGTTTTTTCTTTTGTTTTAGTATGTGCTGGGTAATTAGAACATGAATTAGACTAAACTTAGCTTGCAAACATTTAATACATCCATAGCTAAATCTATTTATTTACTAAAATCTAGGTGGCAATAAGTATTTCCCCCAAAACTCATTTTTTGAAATTTTAGCCTGTCTTCGCCATTTGCAATGTTTGCGATACCTTAATGATCATCGCTGTATCGTCTTCTGCTTCATATTACTTAGAGTAAAATCAGCAACACTAAGATGGTTTACAGGAATATACACGAAATTTATCTAGCTTTTTCAACACTTACATACTAACTTCATTAAGTCTCAAACTACAGCTATTGTCGTGCAACAAAAGGGTTAATCATCTATCAGCCTATGATAGCTCTAAAAGTGATACAAGTCCTAAGGATTTAGATTAGGTCTTGAGCATAGGTTCATATGGAAAGCATTTTGGTGCGGTTCATGCAGATTGGACGTGCACGCGAGAGCTGGCAAATCCATAAAGCGCGCTAGCGCTTTATGGTAAATTTGCCAGCTCTCGCGTGCACGTCCAATCTGCATGAACCGCACCAAAATAAGAATCATTCCTTATATTTACATTTTATTCATTTTTTTTCTTTAAATAAACTCAAGTCGAACGCTTTCAAAAATTAGTATTAAGTGAAAAAGGGGGAGTAATACGTGGGAGTTTTCAATAGTAACTAACAGCCATTATTCCCCCTGACCGCATTACACACACCGTCGTTTGGAAAATAGTCCTACCGAGAGATTACACTATTCACCAAGTTTTTGTTAATGTATCTAATTTAATGTACATTTATGTACTTTTTAAACTTTCTATTTTTAGATTTCACCAAATAAACTATATTTTCGGTTTTTAGAGTGTTTGTTTTCATTCTGTGTTTTAAATATGCACGACTAAAGTGTCAGGGCGAAAATGTACAGTGTTGTAGAACGTGGGATTGATATTTTTGTGTTGTTTGGATTTTAACTGTGATTATCCGCTGTAAGTGCTTTTATCGTTTGTCTGGAATATCCTTGCATCACTTATTAATATTATTGTTGTGTGGTTGACACTTTTATGGACATTAAAATTGTCATTGTTCTCATTTTCCTGATTCGCGAAAATGGATTGCATTTACAACTGTCAACAAGTACTTGATGAAGGATTGATAGAGAGTAAGGCAAGTGTTTTTAAGCTCTGTTTATTGAATTCAATACATATTGTGTATTATCTTTATAGATTAACAGTTGTATTACATAACAAATTAAACAAGTTGATTTTATAGTGCAGAAATGTCAGTGTAAAATTAGCAATAAATCCAACAGTGAAAACATCAGTTACAGTACATTTCACAAATGTGATGTATAACAATGACAAACTGAACATTAACATGTTATATTGTTGATTTACATTTTCATTTTCTATGCCATTCTACTTGTGAATGTTTATTGTGCAATTTGAGAATGAGGCTGATCTGAAGAAATCAATGTTCTCATGGCTGAAATTTTGCCTGTTTGAATTGTTCTGATGAACATGTTGTGTTCTGGAGACATTTTCAGAGACATCTGTATAATGCTCGGGCTGGATATACTGTTGGATAGCACTTGACGCATTGCTGCTTCCTGTTTCATCTGAAAAGGTACCTTCTGTTATTGCTGACATTGTGTTGCTGATCTGCTTCTTCTGTTTTGTACTTGCACCACGACTGTATGAGCGAATTGATCCCTCCTGCTTATGTCCAGTCCAGAACATTATGTGTCGTACTTCTATCCCAGCATCACTCATAGCTGTAATTGCAGTTGCTCGTAAGCAATGAGCGGTGAATCTCTGGCTCAATCCTGCTGCCACACTGATATCTCTCATAAATGTTTCAAAAGTCCTTTTAGCAAGAGCCTTGTCAACATACCATGGATGTGTTGTGTCAGGATTTGTGAGGGCCTTTTCATCGTACTGATTGAACATCATTGTCGCATTTGGATTCTGTTTGCTAATGAACAATTTCAAAATTTTGACTGGGCAGAGTGGACCTCCAGTTGCATAAACTCTCTTTTCATTCACTGAACTCTTATGTCCTACACCACCCTGATGATTTTTCTCTTTCATTTCTTGGTTCAAGACCATATACTCCTCACCACTGGGGTCTTCCTTGAAATCAAAGCTGTTGTTTCTGAGTTGGTAGTGAAACTCCATACCTCTGGTGACATAATGAACAGCTATTATGTACCATGCTGCCTGTCGTAATACAATTGGGCTCTGTATGTATCCTTTCAGGTATTCAGAAATCTTCTGGAGGTCATCAACAGACAAAATGTCCTTGTGTTTGGTTGGCCTTGATGTGCCCATTTCTGTTCTGGATTTTAAGAAGCCTTCAAATGTTCTATTTGCCTTTGTGAATTCGATATCTCTCACAATATCAAACCTTCTGTCAAGGTCCTTGAGATGTCGGTTAATAGCGCTCCTTATGTTTGTCATAGAGTTTCTGTGATACTCATTCACTTGATGTTGCGGCAATGTTTTGGTCCTATGTTCTGCTGGTTTCGGGGTAGCCTCGCAGTAGAACTTTCGTAACTTCTCTGCAAGCTCATCCTTGCTGACCTCTTCAAAGTTGAGCATTTGTTGGTTAAATGTCTCCTTGTGCCATTCTAAAAAATACAATTTAAGATGTTGTTTTAAATGAAACATTGTTCATGCATATATTTTAACTTTTTTATGATTTTTAAAAAATATTTTATCTAATGTTTATTCATGTTCTCTAAATAGAAAATAATAAGCCATCATTACTAGTATTATACTTCTTCTTTTATTATTATTATTATTATTATTATATTTACATTCCTATTGATTTCTTCGTTTAAAAAAATTCGGTTAATTTTCCATGAATCGCATGACCTGTAATGAACTCAGTAACGTCATGGCTGTTACTATTGAAAAATCCCACGTATTACTCCCCCTTTTTACGTAATACTAATTTTTGAAAGCGTTCGACTTAAGTTTATTTAAAGAAAAAAATGAATAAAATGTAAATATAAGTAATGATTCTTATTTTGGTGCGGTTCATGCAGGTTGGACATGCACGCTTCATGGTAAATTTGCCAGCTCTCACATGCACGTCAAATCTGCATGAACTGCACCAAAATAAGAATCATTCCTTAAATTATTATTATAATACATTTATTTTTGTTATTACTTTATTATTTTTTATAACAGGCACTCAAAATTACCTTGAAAAATATTCACTCCCCACTTAGTGTTCTTTTTTGTTGAGGAAGACTGATTTTTCCCTTCAATCTTGTTGATATCTTCTTCTTCTAAAGACTTGAAGCGTTTTGGGGCTTGGAAGTTATGAAGGTCATTCACAAAGTCTTCAATTAGATCTTCTGCTTGTTCAGCTGCAAGTTTGGAATCTTCAGGTTCTTGTTTTGCACTTCCATCTTCTAATCTAACAGTTGCAGTTGGTTTAATTTGCTGATTTTCATTAACCAATTCGTTTAAATTGATGGTAGAAAGAAAATCATTTTCGCCATCAGATAAATCGTCGAAAAGCTCTCCCAACAGAAAGTCTCCAAAAAGAAATTCATTTCTGTGACTGCGACTCGCCATTGTTTTGTTGAGATCTACATGTACAGGAAGTACTGTATGCAGACGACGAAATGTCAACTTGCGGGCATTTTTTTATCTGTATTTGTTTTGGATTTATGTTATGTTTTGATGTTTTCGTGAAAAATAAAAGTTATTGTTTCAATTGTTGTAGATTTTCAGGCTAAAACTAATCAACAGACGCAAAACAATCAAACGAAAATGTTTGTAAACAAGCCGAAGGTAATGTACAATGTGCGTAACCATATTTGGTAATAATAGTAAGTCTGCGCGCATTAATATCTTAATTAGCTAATAGATTGGCGGTATGCAAATTAGCCCCGCCTCTCAAAGGTCATTACGGGTCATGCGGTTCATGCAAAATGAACCGAATTTTTTTAAACGAAGAAATCAATAGGAATGTAAATATTTGAAAATGGTTACGCCACTACTAAAATATATGATAAAAGAGATGATTTTAACTTTAATATAGTAAATTTTCCGTTTTTAGACGGCGACGTTCCCCGTGCAAAATCTTACGGGGTTAATATTTCACAGCTTACAGTTCGCTTTTCAAGAGATTGCAGGTTATCAGTATCACATATTAAGGAAAATATTTTGCAAGTTTAATCGTCGATACCCAGATCTAATTCATAAATACAGGTTCAGTGTAAAATTACTGTTGCAACTAGGTATTTCACAGCCAGTTTTTATGGAGATTTAATTTTCAAACTTAAGACGATAAAGGGAAATGGTAATTTCTCCCGGTTATTCGTAAAAACCATCTGTCAATGTAAAAGGAAAGGTTACCAACATGATATTTTAAGCGCTCTGCATGCCTGGTGATTAACCCTTCTACAGTTGATCATTATGCTTAACTCTTTGATTGCACGACGGTGGCAGGGGTTAAAGAGTTTATGAAGGTTTATGTGGAAATTTTGTCTTAAAAGAACCTTGAAGCTCGATGTGTTTCTTTGATCCCTGTGATTGTGTTCTTGCTGTTTTTACTCCAAGAGCTCTGGTCTTGGTAAGATCATCGAGTACCCACCCTTTGGCTTTGCAATGCTATTAGATTCTTATGTTTGATATGTTTGTGTGTTTTTGCATGCTTGTTTTATATTGTTGAGCCGATAAGTGATTTCAGCAAGACAACTTGTATTTGTTTTTTAATATGAGAACCTGTTGGGGCAAGTGTAAGGTTGGTGCACCCTAGAACCTGGTTTAACCCCCCCCCCCCCCCCCAGTGGCAATTTGATTTGCCACTGACCGCTCCAAGGCGGTAACTCATCGGGTCTCATTTTTGTTAATTGTTAGTGGTGTCTCTTTTGAAACTGATCATTTTATTAACCATGCTCTCTCCCTCTTTTCTTCTTGACTGTGTGGGGAGGCTGTTTTTCCTGAATGACATGAAAATTAACATTTCAAAAAGTAATATAGTTTTATGTTGTAGAATGAATTGATCTTTTCACAAATTATGCATTCTGTTTGAGTGTCAGAAAAAGCATTGTTACATGCATGTCTGTGAAAAACATACACAGTATGTTGAAAGCAAAACGAAAAAATATTCAACATTTAATCGCTTGCATCAACTTTAAACATAATGCTGACAAATTTATCAACAGTTTACTAAGTAATTGAAATTTTTCATGAACAAATAATAAAGAATTTGTTTACCAAATAACGGCTTTCTTTTCTCTGAAGCAGGCTGTAAGACGGGAGTTTGTTCTGATAAATTTACATCATTCGGTGCTTCTTCCTTTTCGGAGGTGAGAAATCTTTCAAATTCTGAAATAAACATTTACATCAAGTCATTTGCAAACATTCACTTGAAGAAAACTAAATTTTTGAATTAAATATTTTGTGGTGGGGCGGTGTTACACTAGCGAATTCAAACTAAGGTTACATGATGTATGTAAAAACATCATTGATCATTAAAATGCCGACATGATTTATATTTAAATGATTATCAAAAATATAGTTTACGAGCACATTTGAGATGTAAAATGAAAATGATATGAGAACGCAATTTCCATTCATGATAAATTAACTAATCGAAGCAGTGTCTTCAAAATGGCACGTTGATGGTAAGGTTTTTTTCCAAGAAAACGTATTTTTACTTATTTGTTACATGAGAACCTAGAGCAAGTATGAGGTAAGTGTACCCTATTATCTGGTTTAAAATCCCTAGACGCAGATTGTTCTTTCACTTACTGTAACTCCTCATGTTCCTATTTTGTTAGTTATTTGCATTTTTTTTTGAATTTAACATTTTATAATTTGCTCTTTTAACTTTCCACATCGTGCCTTTGTTTGGATGCTGTATCTTACACTTTCTGCTTTGTTGATGGGGTATTGTTAGATCTTGAGATGACAAAAACTTACTAGCAGAGCTTGGTTTCCTTGGTTGCAGAAATCCGCTTATCGCCGACCACGCCCACTCTAGAATATATAGAATATAAAATTATCGTGTGTGCTTTAAGTATTTGACACACTATTGTCACTTGCTTTTTTGGTATGCATATTTCACTTTTTGTGAAGTTGATGCATCATTTATGAAGGTCCAGTCAAGCAAAAAAAAACAAATCCCACGGTGTAACATGTATCTGATTATTAAATATACAACAAACAGTCCTTGATCTAAGATTCAGTCTCGAAGAATCAACCATGTACGATGTCTGAATAAGAAATAAGTAGAAATACGACGAAATACAAGGCCTAAAGTGGGTTTGTCCATACGCTATCTGGAAACAAATACAGGGCTGTCAAAAGTTACAGCAGGGTCACAACTACAAGTTAGTACGACTGAAACTGTAACTTGAAAAAATTTAAAAACTTTATTTAAGCTAACCTTTAGGTTTATCTAATTTTACACTGATAAAATGTTGATGTTGGAGTCGGCGTAAACAGAATATCAAATATCCTCTTATGTTTATTCACATGATTATAATATTGTTACTCTAGGAGGAATTTCTTCTTCTCTGTATGCCTTTAGTTGTTGTTAATATGTGTAGCAATATTTCCATTATTTTTCTTTAATCAGCATCGCTTAATTCAGACCCTGAATTAATTTGAAGTGACATTTCAGGAAATATCTTTGAATGTCAAATTTTAAAGCGGCATAACTTCAATTTAACCCGCTCTTACATGTATTTGGAACTATAGGCACAAATTTGCAGCATTAGTTCGGGATAATAAAATTTTAATTTACTAAAATAAATTTGGTCCGCGCGACTAAAAGCGAAAGTAGGATTTCCGAAACGTCACAAAAATCGAGATTGCGCGTGAAGTGGTCTCTTCGTCGGTGCTGCATTTGTTGTACAGACACATTTTTATGATGATTATGCAAGATTATGATAAAATGGTAGCAGTTTTCCTCAATAATTGAAGCTCTAAAAGAGACACGTGTCTTAATTATTTAGATTTATAATTAAGCAAAGGTTAATATTATAATCGTGTTTACTTGAAATAGATGAAAGGGGAACTTTGAAAGTCATCATACACGACAAATACGAAAATACTGCTGATTCGTCGGTTTTATTGAGCCTGTTCATGGAGAGTAATGGAAATGCATATTACAGACCACGCCGCCTAGCCCCATGCGATATTTTCAGATTAATATAATTCAATGTTCAGCGGCGTATGGCCCTAGATAAAAGAATATGTTACCCCTAAACGAGAAAACAAACAGAACTAAACAGAATAAATTGTGACAGGGAATCTTAGAATATTAATCTTGTGTATCACAGACAACGCCAAAGGCAAAATTTAAAAAGCAGGAAGTATATCCTTGGGGGTGATTAAACAATATCCGAATCAATATCGGCTGGGAAATTGAAACCACCCATCTCACAACGGGCCGAAATATTCAAACAAAGACAATTTTAGAAATATTGTTAACAAAGTTTAAGGTTCGTGCTTAACGACCTTCAAAGGACGTAATTGATAACAACAATGATTGAATGTATGAACGAATGAAAGAAACTGTCAAATGGAAATGCATTCAATGTATTTACTAGCAGCAACGACATGAAACATTTTAAGAGTTTTCAATATTTCAAAATGAGTTTGTGAATAATGAGTTTGTTTATCGAAAGTATCACAAATTGTACTCACCCTGTGCTGCTGAAATATTTGACTATGAGAAAAAGTTATGTATGTGTCTGTTGCTTTTCCTGATAAATTATGCACTTTTATTCTTTTAGAAAATCAGAAATACACACCAAATTCTAGTATTTTGCAAACGATACAATATTTACACAAAGGTAACATTTTATCGCATACATCAATCTTTGACATAATGCTGACAAAAAATGTGCACTAAGTTATTGAAACTTAAAAAAAATACAATTATTTTACCAAACAACGACTTTTCTTTCTCTGAAGCACATTGTAAGGTGGAAGATGCTTCTGGTAAATTTTCATCAGGCGACGATTCTTCATTTGCGGAGATGCGAAATTGCTCAAAATCTGAAATAATCTTCTACACATGCACAACTTGTCACTTAGATAAGTAAATAACTATTAAAGTTGCAAGTGGTTTCTTGTTATTTTTACATTTGTAAGAATGAGTTTGATAATGATCAACGGTTTTTTCGACTTATTAGAAAATTCTTACTTGTTGTTAGCTGATTATTATAAGCGTTCGTTTTGCAATTACCTCAAAAATGCGACCTCAAGACTATATTAAGTATGGCTATGATTATACAGTGTCGTTTTTTAAATATTAATATTGTCTGATCTCTTCATTAAATATTTTGTTTTGTGTTCATCAATAAAATTGGTCGCAGTGGTCGTTGTTATTCTCATTGTTTAAGATATGTCATTGATTGAAAGTGATATTCATCTTTACTGGATAAATAAATCCACTGCTACGCTTTTTAGGGTAAGTTCAGCATAATACAAGCTTTATAAACTTAGTACGGTAACCATATACATTTCTAAATTTTCTTTATAGAGTGATGCCCCTTTATAAAAACAACAGTATCATGGTCAATATCTGTATCAGACATAAACATGATAAATACATCAGAAAAAAGACATAGGGCGTTCACGGGCAGTAATGGAATTTATGCTTTTACTGTCTATGCTGCCTAGCGCCGAGATGAGTGCAGCGCAATATCTACACCATTATACAGTACAATTTCGATCAATTCTTAACAAAGGTGTGAATATGGCGGTAAACACGGAACCTAAAAATTGGTATTTTCAGATCAATTCCACTCTGTGTAAAACTGACGACAGAAGACCAACATTCGAACTTTTGGCTAGAAATCATCAATACAAACTATCTGACATATTTCCGGGATATTTGGGCTGAAAATGTTACCTCTGAAGTGTTAACAAGGTGTTTCCATATTTCGGCTCTATGACCTAGTTTTTGACCCCACATGACCCATATTCGAATATGGAACAGTAATTATCGAAACAACCTCTCTGGCATATTTCCAGGATATTTAGGCTGAAAATGTTACCTCGGCAGAAGAAGCTTTCTGACATATTGTCAGGATCATCGTCGGACACCCACGACCGATCCATTCCGTTACTCTTCATTCATCGACGAGTGTAGTAAAACGGAATAAAGTCGAGTGTGGGTATCCGACGATGTGTCAGGATATTTGGGCTGGCCTGTAGAGTGTTAACACTGTTTTTCCATATAAGGCTAAATGACCTAGTTTTTACACCACATGACACATATTCGAACTTACGCCAGAAATTATCGAAACAACTTTTCTACAATATTTGAGCAGAAAATGTTACCTTTATAGTTTTAACAAGGTTTTTCCATATTTTTGACCCCATGTTACCGGTATTAAAACTTAAGATAGAAATCAACTTGACAGCTTTCCTGATTGCCAGGATATTTGAAATGAAACAAGAGCCTCTAGAGTCATAAAAAGATTTTTCTATTTGTTTGGCTCTGTGACATAGCTTTTGACCCAACATGACCAATATTCGAATTTGACCTGAAAATCATCGAAACAGCCTTTCTGACATACTTCCAGAATATTTGGGCGGAAAATGTTACCTGTAGGGTGTTAACAAGGTTTTTCCAAATTTTTGGCTCTGTGAACTCGTTTTAACTCCAGGTGACCCATATTCGAACTTCTGCTAGAAATCATCAAAACAACCTTTCTGTCATATTTCTAGGATATTTCGGCTGAAAATGTTACCTTTAGAGTGTTAACAAAAAAGTGAAATATGCATATCCGGAATCGCCACACTCCCAGCCTCCCCACGCAGCGAAAAAGAAGAGAGGAAGATAGAGCATATTATTTATAAGTGTGTCAATTCAAGTATGACGCCACAAACAATAAACGAAAATAAAAACCTTGGGGATACCGCCTTGGAACAGTTTATGGCAAAACAAATCGCCACTGGGTGTTTAAAACAGGTTCTAGGGTTCCACCGTCGTGTAACCAAAGAGGTAAGCATAATGATCAACTGTAGATGGGTTACAATGTAATAACCAGGCCTGCAGAGCGCTGCTGAATATCATGTTGGTAACCTTTCTTTTTGAAATTACAGTCGGTTTTTACGAATAACCGTCAGAAATTAACATTGCCTTTTACTTTCTGAAGTTCATAAATTAAATCTCCATAAAAACTGGCTGTGAAGTACCTTGTTGCAAAAGTGATTTAAAACTGCAACTGTATTTTTGAATTAAATCTGAATATCGGCGATAAAACTTGAAAAGGTATTTCCTCTATTTGTGATACCGATAACCTTGTTTTAAAAGTTTTTTCTGTTATGCAAAGATTGCGTTCATTGAAATCATTAACATCATTTCACGATCTAGAAACTTAAAGCGAACAATCTGTGAGATATAAACCTCGTAAGATGTTGCACTACGAACATCGCCGTCTAAAAACGAAAAATGTACTATATTAAAATTAAAATCATCTCTTTTATCAAATATTTTAGCAGTGACGAATTGCCAGGATATTTTGGACTGAAACAGTAGCCTCTAGAGCCTTTACATGTTTCTATTTTTAGGTCATGTTATCTAGTTTTTGACCCAAGATGACCAAAAGTCCGAGTAAAACTTGGTCAGGACGTATCTACCAGTAATAACTTAAACTTGGTCAGGACGTATCTCCCAGTAATTAATTGGACTAGTTCCAATATGGGTCATCTGGGGTAAAAACTAGGTCACTGTTACTAAAAATAGAAAAATCTTGTCTTGGCTGTCAAATTATTATTTCTCATTGGATTCCAAAAAAACTTGGCACAAATGTTCACCATGACAAGGGGCTGTGTCTAGACCGATACCCATGCCTGTTGGTCCAAGGTCAAGCTCACTGTTACTAAAAATAGAATTTTCTTGTTAACACTCTAGCGGTCGCACTTTTGCTCTGATTGTCATGAAACTTGGTCAGGACGTATGTCCCAGTAATTACTTGAAACAGTTTGAATATGGGTCATCTGGGGTCAAACGCTAGGTCACTGTTACTAAAATAGAAAAATCTTGCCTTGGCTGTAAAATTGTTATTTCTCATTGGATTTCAAAATAACTTGGCACAAATGTTAACTATGACAAGGCAGTGTGTAGAGTATAATACCCATGCCTGTTAGTCCAAGGTCAAGGTCACTGTTTCTAAAAATAGAATTTTCATGTTAACACTTTAGTGGTCACATTTTTGCTCTGATTGTTCGATTGTAAATAAACTTTGTCAGGATGTCTGTCCCAGTTATTAATTGGACGAGTTTGAATATGGGTCATTTGGGGTCAAAAACTAGGTCACCGTTACTAAAAATAGAAAAATCTTGTCCAGGCTGTAAATTTGTTATTCCTTGTTGGATTTTAAAATAACTTGGCTTAAATGTTTTCCATGACAAGATGTTGTTTCGCGTACAATACCCATGCCTGTTTGTCCAAGGTCAAGGTCACTGTTACTAAAAATAAAATTTTCTTGTCTGGGCTGTAACTTCCTAATGAATGGAATGATTTCAAAACAACTTTACATAAATGTTCACCATGACAAGGGGGTGAGTTGCCTACAATAACCATGCCTGTAAGTCCAAGGTCAAGGTCACTGTTACTGAAAATAGCATTTTCTTTTCGAAGCTGTAAATTTGTTGTTTCTTATTGGATTTTAAAATAAGTTGGTGTAAATGTTCACCATATCGAGACGTTGGGTCACATACATTACAATTTTGTTGTACTCAGGTGAGCGATAAAGGGCCATCATGGCCCTCTTGTTTATTTCTTGTTGTTATATGTTGTGTTTATTTTTTTCCCATTTGGCAACTCTTAAAGTATACAAGGCACAGGGTTGAAAGTATTATAGATTTTGGTAGAACGCTGCACAACTTGTGAATTATTTCGTCCTTTTTTATTGTTCTTGCCCAAGGTATAATTTAATAAAAATAACAGAGACCTACACAGATACAGATACAGGGGCATTGTCATTGGTCAGAATATTATTCGGGGATCATCCATCATTTACAATAATATCTTGTCCGTTAGTTGTTGCTGTAGTCTTAATTTTTAAAATTGGTCATAATTTTAAATATTGTCATCTCTTGTTCCACTATTGTTTAACTGTGCGGAGAGTGTGCATTCCATGAGGTGGACAATTAACATTTTACAAAATCTTAAAGTGGTGTGTACATTTATAGACATTTAGTCTGTTTTGTGGATTGAATTTCGAGAAAACTGTAGTGCGCAGTTACTCTTAAATAACTTTATTTTGCAATTTAGACGTTTAAATATTTAAAACTTCACGATAAGAACATCCTGTTCGTGCATATGATGATTTCATTGATGACATCTCATCAAGAAAAATAATAAAAACAGCAAGAACGAGTCTGATTATTATATTTTAGACAAATGTTTTGTACTTCATATCCTAAATTGAACCCAAAAGGGAAATTATACTATCAGAACTATTATTCGTTTTTGAAATGATCATGGAAATTCATTTTTTCATGATAATTTTCAGTGAAACTATCCATAATGTTCTTCGTAAAGATGACTTTATAAGTTTTTTTCTTTATTTGTAAATGTACTTCTTTGTAGACAAATATAATTGTGCAAAACTGCCAACATCTTTCTGTGAACACCAAATATACGTGCTTCTCGATAGCAATTTATAAAATATTAAACTTGTATTTTCTAACTGTAGCGCTGGAAACTGTTCGGACGAAAATATACATCATTCTGTAAGTATTGAAAACATTCGGAAAAAAAACAACAAAATTCTTACTAATTTACCTGACCGTGAATCATCTAATTTTTCTTTTGATTTGTTTTGATCAGTTGATGATTCTTTCATTACGGCGGGAAAACGGAGAAATTGGTTAAAATCTGAAACAAAAAAGTGCATCTTGTTACTAAAAATAAATCAAAATAAAAAATTGCGAACTGAGTTCAACAGTTGCATGTAACTTTTTTTGACCAAATTGTGTAAATAAATACTATGGAAAAATATAATCAACTTCCTAGATAGTACATTATTTGACAAACGTATTTACTAAATTGATAGAAACTATATCTGTTTGTTTCAGTAAACATATCGATTTTATTTCACGAGTGAATCCAGTAACTGATATTTTCACGCATGGCGTAATCTTTAGTGAATATATTAGTTTCTGGTATGCACAAGTGAAATAAAATCGATATTTTAATGAAACAAACACATATCCTTTATGTTTTCTTGACAAAGTAATCGGTTAAGAACTGGAAACTCAGACTTTCTTATTGCCCACCTCCCCCCCCCCCCCCCCCAAACAAAAATGACTTCCAATTTAAACTGATGAATAAAAAGCAAATATTTATAAAATTTATTTCACATATATGAAATTCAAACAGATAACCTATCAATATTATCAAAAGAAACAGAAAAACAACAGTAATTTATTGAAGATTACATGAAACTAACATCACACCAAGAATGACGTACCAAAATGGAGGTCATACGCTAAAACGTAGTTTTTACTTTTTTCACTGAGAACACTATAAACATATAGGGGAAAATATGCAATAAAAATATATCATTTTCAATGTTATATTAATCCTATAAAAATTTATCTCGCAGGTAAAACCCGTATAAACAACATGTTTAATAAAAGGCAGTATGAAAATCATTTGTAAATGCCAGATAAAATTGTCGGGAGCAAAGATTTATTGCCAACTCTAGTTCTTGCACAATTACCGAATTATCCGTGCTCTTAACATCTTGTCTTAAAGCTATAAAAAAAACAAACATGTTATTAGGTACTGCAAAAGGCTTTTGAAAACACTGGCAAAAAATTAGTTTGGTCCATTAATAATTGAATAATTGAAGATGACGTTTAAAAGACACTTCGTTGTGTTCAACATTTACTGTCTTGTGCTAAATTTGCTTTTGATTTCCTCCGTACTTGCTCGCACTATATACTTGACCTGTTTAACTTACAACTAAAAACTTTAATCGGTGACTTGTCCATGCTCTCCTTTCCTTTCTGTTTGTGGAGGCTCTTTTCTGAGTTTGGCTATTCCCGATAAGTATTTTTTTTACTTTTTCCAGTATTGAGAAACCATATTATATTCTGTGAAATTGAGTGTATTGTATTTGCTTGGGAATTACAGTTATAAAATGTATATAGCTTTAACAGGCGATTTTGTTGCGACTTAAGATTTAGGTTTAGAATTAAAATCCGTCGTATAGAAAAATATATTAAGCGATACACACCACGGTCGTTCGATTTTTAAAATACACTGTTTTTAAATATGAAATAGGGATGACAACGAATATTCGAATATTCGAATGCCGACGGGACATTCGAATACTTTTTTAATATTCGAATATTAAATTTTGTAAAATGAAATATAAAGAAAATCAAATAAATTTGAATTATTTCGTGCAAGGACTTTTTGTTTTCCCACTAAACATGCTACATTCGATGTGCAATTAACAGAACACCTGGTGTTATTATAAGACGTGTCATAGTCAATTTATAGGCCCCCAATAAACAGCATTTGGCAGTTTGAGTGACCCGTTAACGTCAATTATCGGCGATTCTGGAGAACAATACCAATCGGCATTTCATAAAGAATTCTGCACAAGGGTGCGAAATGAATAACGCGCGTGCATATTTTAATTAAAATAGAAAACAATTATCATTGGATGACGCAAAAAATAAGCCGATTCATAAGATTTTCATAATAAAGATAATTTGCTTAATCGCTAACACGCGCATCCAATCACGACTGCTATTGCAGTCATAGGCAAACTCAAACTTGAGTCAATTGCTGTTGATACCAGGAAGAAACCTATATCACACCATAAAGCTTACGTAAGAAGTAATGATATGAAATAATTAAAATAAAATTAAAATGATAAACAATGTATGTAATATTTAATCGATCGGCGTTAAGACCGTGACGACAACGATATTACCATAAAATAACTCTGTCCCGGAAATACACGTACAAAGAAAACGAAAGTAGACTGACCTCTTTTATAGTAATTTCATGTTATTAATCTGCAAGCGGACATCACATGAACATTAAACGTTAGAAATTTTGTCCAAATTTTAGCTTGACCTGATGACAACTTTGAGCGTTATTTCTTATTGGAATGCCGTTATACAACCGGAAGTGCCTGTTTATTACTGACTTGTACAGCGAACTCCATGATACTATGTTCAAAGAGATCGCAAATAAACATAATAACTATCGAATATTCGAATATTCGAATACTTTCACAACCGAATATTCGAATGCCAAATTGCTATTCGTTGCCATCCCTATGAAAGAATAACAAAGTTGTGATTCAAGAACAATGATAAAGAAAGCATGATTTTTAGTCTAGGGATGTCATTTTACCATTCGAATGTTAGGATTATTGAAAAAACACTTAATCAGTTTGCATTTAAACTTTCGAACTTTCGAATTATTCACAATCAACACTCAACTATGAAACCACCTGTCTTTTTCAGTAGACCCTACAGTATCCCAGATACAATGAAATTGTCATACAAAAAGATTTAGCTTATAATATCCGAGTATTCCAATATTGTTGGACCATGAGCATGTCTATGGATCTACTTCTATTACTGTTTTTAGGTAAAACAAACTATCAAAGAAAAAAGTGGTACGTTACAAATATTGCCACTTAACTTGCATTGCATGTTTCACATATCAAACACTTTCATAGAGTAACTGATATTACGGTGGTATCATTTGTTATGGAATAGCTGAAGTGAGTTGGGTGTGTCAGATACTAATTTCATGACAGTAAATTTGTTTTTCAGACTTCAAAGATTCTTTCAGCTTGAAGTATCATTGTGAAGCACGTGAATGTTAAATGTCATGCAAAAGTCCAAATATAAGAGAAATATATAGCAAATTCTTACCTTGATAAAAGACTTTCTATGGGAGTCCAAACTTCCAATACTTCAACTGTTGTAAACAATTAATACCACAGGAAGACTGTCCATCACAAGGTCAACAATGTCTTAGAAGATAATTCATTAAAGAACAGTAGAAATGCACGAAAACAGCATTCTCCAAGTGACTGTTCAAAAAATCTTACATCCATATTTGTTTACAAGTTTATAAAGTAGGACTTCCCAAAATGCACTTGGTAATTGAATGTATGGTGTACAATATAGGACATCACTTTCGAGGTTTCTGATAACATTCCAAATAATATTTACTAAAGAAAACGTATTTTCTACTAGTTTTAGAAGTGTTTTTAAAATGTTGGAAGGCTAATAATTACATATTATTAGGTAAATTATGTAAACAGTCTTATGCATTGTAAAAAATACTTCTCATCAATGTTTTAAACCCACCTTCTAGGTACCTGTTTCACTTGTGATCACATATTGAACATTTATTTATTACAGGACACAGTTTTCAACATAGTATTGTATTGGAATGTTTTGTCAATAATAATACATGTTATTTTTTCAGTCTAAATAAACCTAATCGATTTTGCTATAGTTGGATAGAAATAAGGTATAAGAGGGCGTTCAAAAAGTTTGCAAAAAGTGCTATAATTTGTTTTTAAATTGTACAATTTGAAAAAGCAAATTATCTTTCTGATTTCGCAGATTTGGCTATATTGCATAATACTAAATTATTTTACAAAACTTATTGCTATTCATATTTTCATAAGAAACGGCAGTCTCTATGGCAACATCGCTCAACGTAAATGGGACCAATTTGTAAAGAATTCCAGTGCAATTTCGTATGGAAAATGATGCGCCATTGCATTGTTTGTCATGCTTGAATACATTGCTTCTTTTATTATACTAATAAAATATATAACCATAACCAGCACAAGCAGCAATAACAGTAATGCAATTAAACAACGTTTCTTGAATTTGAACGCAAAGTTTAAGGTTACCCGTGAAAAGTCTCCGTAGAGCTGAATTTAAACTACCCGCACGAGTATTTATACCCAAAAACCGGACCAACCGATTTTGTATATTGATCCGTTGAGACAATAATTATCTGCTTTACGTTGTAGCGTGGAGAATTTAAATACATTAGACTTGTTTATTTATACTAATTATGTTATTATTTGTCTTTTTACATATTTCAAAAACACTCGTTTTCATTAAAAACATTTCATTGAGTCATAAATATTACATTTGTTAAAAGATAAGTACTATTTAACCTTCACTTTAAAAGGCAGATAATTCAATAATAACATTGAAAGTTATGTCCTACATTGTACACCATACCTTGCATTTTGAGAAATTTGTAAACAATCATGGATGCCAAATTTTAGTGTGAAGTCACTTTAAGAATGTTGATTTTGTGCATTTCAGCTGTTGCTTAGTGAATAAGATTCTAAGACATTGTTGTCCTTATTATGGACTGTCTTTGTGCATCAATAATTTTTGACAAAAGTGGAAGTATAGGAAGTTCGGACTCCCACATAGAGTCTGTTTTCAAGGTAAGAAATTGCTACCAATTACACTTTTATTTAGTTTTTGCATGACTTTAAACATTCATATGCTCAGTAAATGATATGCGAAGCCACAAGAACTTTACAAGTCAGAAAACAAATGAACATATATGAAATCATGATTTCACACACCCATTTCAATTCAGCTCTTTGATATAACCTTACAACAGGTGTGAATAACTTGATTTTCATTTCTGAATGGCTCTATTGATTTACTTTTTTAAAAGTGAATCATCATTACATCATAAACAATACAATATGTGTTTAATATTACTTTATATTTTATCACATTCGTATTCTAGTATTGTGTACTAGCTTTCGAATTTGATTATGCGCGAGTACCACACTTTTTAATCCGCATTTTACAGTTTGGCCTTTTGATACAATTAAAACGCGCACGTACTTAGAAGTCAATATACAGACACGTCATCTACACACTATTACCAAGTAATAAACGGTATGATGAAAGGTAATTTGGAACAGTTGTTAAACGCAGTCATTTCTTATGTTATTGAAGCACACCAAACCGAGTGCTAGAAAACAAAATTGAAAGTTTAATCATAAAAAGATGAGTAAGTATCTTGAGCAATCAACAATGCCAAAAGTTGAGGGGAGAAAAAAAAATGTTTATAACAAACAACATTTCAAAATACAAAAGCTAAGAAATATATACTTCACTGCCAAATTTTCACAAAGAACCCAATATATACTTCACTGCCAAATTTTCACAAAGAACCCGAATGTATTGCATGAAATGCATTTTCACCTGTTTTAATAATGTCTTTAACGAATGAACTACGAAAAACTAAATAATCTTATTTATAGATAGATATTTGAAAGATGACTTTTCGTTCTACAATTCCTAAATATATTATTTTTATTTGTAAAAGTCATTGGAATCAATAACGAGAGTCATAGGAGTCAACAAATCAAAATTTGTGAAATTATCGCGGTTTGAAATCGGCCATTTTGGAGAGTAGAAACTATCGGAAACTGCAAGAATACAGAATCGGACAACGGCACTGTCCAATGCCGATTAATTTATCTGACGAGTTGTATCAATCCAATCTTGCGGAATGACGCTGCACT
Organism: Corbicula japonica; assembly: GCA_038501625.1. Taxonomy (NCBI): domain Eukaryota; kingdom Metazoa; phylum Mollusca; class Bivalvia; order Venerida; family Cyrenidae; genus Corbicula; species Corbicula japonica. The sequence continues at coordinate 42,962 of JAZAYU010000635.1, read as the reverse complement.
AAAATCATTCATGGGTATATAATAAAATAGATAAAACACTTTGAAAGCCACCAGCGCGACAAATATTAAAATATTGCAGTCGATTTTAGCCTGTTCTTTTTCCCTTTTGATCTATTTTTACAGCACTTCTTGATATATTTTAAATTTATTTATTTAACAGAAAATAAATTTGGTAAGATTATTTAGTACATACTCTTAACTAAATATTTGAGTCATGCTCAGGAGTTGCCATTGGACCCTACTCTAGGGGGTTTTTATGTTATGTTTTCAATTAAATTCTGTAATATAACTTGGTGCACTCTAGAACCTGCTTTAAACCCCGGTGTCAAATAGTTTTGTCACTGACCGTTCCAAGGCGGTAAGCCTCGCATTCTTTTTCTTGTTAATTATTTGTGTTGTCTATTCTAACATTAATACTTTATTCTTCTCTTCTTGTAGGCTGGGTGGAGAGGCTGTGTCTTCTGGATGTGGCTTTAACTGATATGCATATTTAACTTTTTAACATTGTCTACAGTTATTAATTTGAGTTTTACACAAACTTTACACCATCCGAAAAGTCTTTTCTGAAAATTTTATTAATTAGTTGTGTAACGAACCTTGCATTCTTACTTGTTTGGGAAATCAGCTGTAGAAATTGATGTTTACTGTCATGTTAATTATAACTTAATTATGCCTACCTTCTTGAGATAAAGTTTATTGAGATAAAGTTGTAATTGTAACATTGTACTTGTAGGTTTTCCCCATCCAAGTCGTTTAATTGCCGTGTTGAAACGTGAAACCGTTTGAATTATTGTTATGCAAAATAATGATTTTTACCATTTATCGGAAAATTTTGTTTAATACATGTTACTGTGCTTCGCTGAAAATGGAAGTATCTATATTTTTATTTACATGGAATTTCCGAAACTGTATATTTATCCGGTACATAATAACGTTATCCGTCATATAAAAAATCCAGTTTTGATCACTAACTTACTCTGCAGGCCTGGTGATTAACCCATCTACAGTTGATTATTATGCTAACCTCTTTGGTTGCACGACGGTGGCAGGGGTTTAAGAGTTTATGAAGGTTTATGGGGAAATCTTTTCTTAAAAGAACCTAGATCCTCGATTCGTTTCTTTTATCCCTGTCATCGTGTTCTTGCTGATTTAACTCCAAGTGCTCTGGTCTCGGTAAGATTATTGAGTACCTACGAATTGGCTTTACAATGCTATTAGCTTCTTATGTTTTATAGTTTGTGTGCTTTTGCATGCAACATTGTTGAGCCGATGGGTGGTTGGAGTTATTTCACCAAGACAACTTGTACTTGTTTTGTGATACGAGAACCTGTTGGGGCAAGTGTGAGGTTGGTGCACCCTAGAACCTGGTTTAAACCCCCAGTCGCAAATTATTTTGTCACTGACCGTTCCAAGGCGATAACCCCTCGGGTTCTCACTTTCGTTAAATGTTTGTGGCGTCCATTTTGAAACTGATTATTGTAAAACCATGCTCTATTTGCCTCTCTACCTTTTGGCTGTTTTAGGAGGCTGTGTCTTCTGGATGTGGCCATCCCTGATATGCATATTTCACTTTTTTTGTATTTATTACAGATTATTACTGTATTGTTGTGAAATCATTAAACTTATTACAAAGTCCCAAGCACACTCATGTTCGCAATATATGCACGCAATTTTTGTATAACGTCAAAAGGTCATATAAAAACAGCTTATGTGGGAAATTCCAATGGTGTTGCATTGGACACCGTATACAATTTTTTTCTTATCAATGAAGTTATTTACAAGCATATATTATTAAAAATCATTTAATCAGCAAGCATTAAGGAAACTGGTTGTTGAACCCCTTATTTCGTTTCATGACATCTCCGTAAATCTTTATCTCTTGCAACATAGGAGGTAATAAAAAAGCGATCATGTGTTAATGAATATCAATGCAGAATATCCTTGTTCCTTTTAAAAAATCTGATACTTAAATGCGTGCGCCTGCGAATGAAAGAAGCACGGTAACGTATATTCGAACGACACAATTGAATGATTAATAAAGCTAATATGCAAATGTGTTGTATATCATAAAAAGTAGCTTACTAAGAACCGACAAAACTCTGTTGAACTCGTCTTCGTATATAATTGTTTCCAGGCGTAAATTCTCACAGCCGTTTAAAGATCGCGCTGCCTCTTCTAGCTTCTTCATAGATTTATCCAGATTTCCATTGACGTAATCTTTTAGTAGATTGAGCAAAGAAAGTGTCGATGAACATTGAATATATAAAACAATACATCCGACCTCGGCCTTTGTTATAGCAGATTCTCTTTCCTTAAACTCCCTACACACATCATTGACAGCGTGGTTCAGTTCTATCGTATTTTTTGTAGACGCGGATAGCTCTGAGTCATTATCAATACTTGTACATGTAAGTTGCTTGGAAATACCGCCTATCTCCTTATTGAACATGTCCACAATCTCTTCAGATGCTGATCTTTCTACTTGAGGAGAACAGTGAGACGTTCTTAATTCCATCATTATTTCTAAAATAGAATAAAATGGTGTAACTAAAAATTAATATAAATAAATAATGATTTCAAAATAATATCTCGTTTTTATAAATACACTGATATTTTCTTAAACCTGTGTCTTCAGCTTTCGGTTGAAATTATTTTAGATGTCGAAAATTTCTCCTGAGATAAAACGTTTGAAATATTGGTTTCAACTTATTTGTTATATCTTATTGAAACATTTGTAATGCGCTTATTATACTTACCTTGTGGAGGATTTTCAACCTCTTCTTTTGATTCAAATCGTCTCAACAGTTCCTGTTGATTTCTTAGAATTTCTTGTTGACAGCTGAACATCATCTCCAAGGTACTTGTCAGTTTTTCATCCCCTGAAAACAAAAGCATTTCTAATGTTATCTGATGTTTTCCTTGACCGCTATTAACCAATTTAAAGTTAAAAGAACATTATCTGAAAATACATAAACGTTAAATTTTCTAGGCATGAAACTTTTGTTCTTAAAAAGTGTTAAGGATTTATTTCGGACGGTGTACTTATTTCACTTATGCCGTTTGGCTGTGCCTGCTAATTTTCATTTTTTATCAACGCTGTCTGGATGAGCGCAACTTAATTTTACTCCCCGGCAGAGTTATCTTTACTAAATCGATAGTAAATAGGTGCTAGTAATCGATGCATTAAAGTATGGCGAATCGTTTTAGAATACCGGAAGGAATAAACCACGAAGAAATGTTTTGAAATTAAACGAACTAATGATTAAATGTTGGTTTGTGACTGGTGTTTCTATCCAAAAGTCCCAAATGAATCTTAAATGCAAACACAAAAGCTGAGCTTAAGTAAACACTCTTTATATATAAATAACATTTCAAGTAATATTTACAAACATTATTTATCGTGCTGGGTGACCTTAAAAGATTAAAATATTAGCATATTTGACGCATGCTTTTTAAAGCGTCTGATATATATTACGCAACATGAAAAAACTGGAGATATTATAATTATGTGCTTAGCATATGCCCTCAGTGTTGAACACACTCTCTGAACATTGTTCACCATTCAGTTAGCGAGGCAGTCTTAAATTTAATGTATCTCGAAAACATTTTTAAAGCTTTTAGAACATTGTAAATTCGCAACTTAATATTCGTCTACACTTATCGCTTAGTCAATAAGCCACATTTTAATGTTGCGTCTCATAATTATGATGTACTGACGCTACATGATAAACTAACTAATACCAGTTTAAACAATGCTGATATAAACATATCAAAAATCATCAAGACAATGTAAATTATAAATTGATTTAATTGATAGTTATTGTTATTTAAAAAAGTCTACAAAACTAAACTGTAGTACTATATAAATAGATATTACGAGGGTTGATCAATAAATTCGTGGACACTATCAATAACTTAATAATGAAACGAGGTATTGTAAAGATTTTCCGCTATTTAGTAGAAGAATTGAATACAATTACGAATATATTGTGATTTTTAAAAAACTTTTCTCATTTATTGATTAAACGTATCGCCATAGCAACCCTATGCCGTAAGAACGCCGCAGCTTAAAAAAGTAATATTTATCATTGTAGAATACTTAAATTTTGTCATTATTTTGGCGCGCTTCTTTATAATACGAACATGACGTCAACGTTTATTCATAACGTTTATAGAGCAAACAAAAAAAAACAAGCGTCGCTACCATTTATCTTGTTTGTTAGAGATGTCAATGGAGACAGGGGTGTGTACGCCAGAGAGGAGCGCGACGTTGTTGGAGCAGAGGGCAGTAATTAAGTTCTGTGTAAATCTTGGTATGACGCCACAGCAGACTAAAGAAAGCATGGAAATTGCATCTGGAACAAAAAATGTGTCTCGTTCTTTAGTTTACAAGTGGCACAAACGCTTCCGTGAGGGTAGAGAAGAACTTCAAGATGACAAAAGATGCGGCAGATCAACAGAAGTTTGTTGCGATGCGAACGTTATGCAAGTGAAGTCGGCCGTCAATGAGGATAGGAGGAGAACAATTAGAGAAATGAGCGATATGCTATGCCTAAGTTATGGATCCGTTCAGAAGATATTGACTGTAGACCTAGCTATGAGACGATTGTGTGCGAGATGGGTGCCGCGTTTATTAACGGAGGAAGAGATGGCGACAAGAGTTGCTCAAAGTGAGAGGTTTCTGAAACGGTACAGACGGCAAGGACAGCAATTCCTTGATAGAATTATAACAACTGACGAGACTTGGCTGTATTATTACGATCCAGAAACGAAGCAACAGAGTAGCCAGTGGAAGAACACAGATTCCCCGCCGCCGAAGAAAGCTCGTGCCAGCCGATCGATGGGCAAACACATGTTTATTGTGTTTTTTGACAGTCAAGGTCTTCTTCTGTGCCATGCAGTACCTTTAGGAGTGACCGTCAATGCAGATTATTACTCGAAGGTAAGAAGAAAAAATATATTTTTTTAAAGAAAAATTGAGGTTATAATATAAATAATAATTATAAATAATACAAATGTAACAATAATTTAGAATGTGAAAACGTATAGCAAATCACGCAACATTTGTGTAAACGATTGGTGTTTTGCCATTTCAGGTTATCCGCCGGAACCTGCTTACGGCGATACGGAAAAAACGCCCGGATGTGTACGCGGACTTGGAAAATATTATTCTTCACCAAGATAATGCTCCAAGCCATCGAGCCGTGGAGACCCAGACCACCATCACCATCCAGCTAGGGGCCGAAGTCTTGGAACATCCGCCTTACTCTCCGGATCTCGCCCCTTGCGATTTTGGGTTATTTCCGAAATTGAAGGCCGAGTTAAAGGGACACAGGTTTACCGGATTTCATGATTTACAATCCAGGGCACTGTCTGTGTTGCGTTCATTTGATAAATCATTTTACAAGGACATTTTTAGTCAGTGGGTGCACAGGCATGAACGATGTGTAGAAGCTGGTGGTGCGTTTTTTGAGAAGATGTAACGCCGACGTCACGACGCAACGTACGTTCCGGATAAGCTGCGGCGATCAGCTATACATGTATGTCTAAAAACTGTCATTTCGGGTACAATTTAAGGATTATCTATCTGAAACTTTCAAATCATATTGGTGAATCATTGAATAAATGTCAAATATAAGTATATCTATTTTTCTTCTTTAAAACAATAATTTATGGAGTGTGTCCACGAATATATTGATCAACCCTCGTAAAGTATGACAATTTTGCCTAGTGGTTTGATAAACAACATTTTACGTGTTGGAACTATAAAGTGAAACAATGTTATGTATATAAAGTATAAAATGGTACATGTATATGAAATGTTACCTTTTTCGATAACTTTCCGTGTTTCTTTATGCTCATTTCTGACTTCCTGTTTGATGTCTTCACTGGACATGCAAATAGTCTGCTCCACTTTTAGCAGCTCGTCGTTTGGTATTAGCCCGGCTTCCAGTTGGGTTATCATATCTTGAATGGTAATTTTTAATGCTTCGTCTTCTGTTTCAGACAGCACATTCTTAATACACTCCTTGAGTTTTTCAAATCTGTACTCATATTCAATATCATCGATTTCTTTATCATTCAAATGAGCAATTTTATTTCTTTGCTTTCGAAGTTGTTCTAAGTACATTCGCAATGTAGGGATAAGGCCACATGATTCCCTGAGAATGAAACAAAGAAGCGAAACATCCCATAAGTTTATATCTGCGGTTCTTGGTGCCAGGGGATAAACAATGGTTAACTTTGACTTGTGTTCTCTTCTCAGTTTTGACTCTAAATTTGTCCTATTCAACTGTAAAAATTTATCCACTGTCCATGTCATAGGATCTTCATTGTTTGGCTTGAGGTCGTTGACTCTCTTTTCAAAAAGCGCTCTACATACCTTTGTTCCTCCATAAAGTAACAAGTAGCAAAGGTTAGACTTTTTGGAGCGATCAGACATCGCCATTCTAGAAAGAACTCCTGAAATGATAAAACATACAATTTTGTCACAAACTGAGTTATTTACTAGTTGACAACAAGGATTGAAAAATAAGTTTTCCTTTTAAGTAATCCGAAAATTCGAAAAAAATGATTTGGGGTATTATGTACATGTACAAGTCGGCGCTTCCAATTCATACGGAGGACAACTTACATATATACATCATCATTACCTGTTGAAAATTTCAGTATACACATGTAATAATATGCAATAAATTATTATAAAGGACCAGTTTTATAACAAAACACCAGGAGGAACATTGGGCTAGGAATATGGATGTCGGGTTCTAGATCAGAAGATATCTGGATAAAACACCTTGAGAATGATATTTGTACGCAATTTTCAAAATCAAAATAAGACTGGGTGCTATTAAGAAATCAACAATGTAATTTGAAACTTAACTGAAACGGCTCTGTTCCCATACAGATTAAATACACACATATATAATGTTTATATAACACAGAAGCCATACAAATAAGGCGGCAGTGCCTAAAAGCCCAGTTACACAGAGCCATCTGTGATCGATCGGTAGATTTTTTTGACAAATTATGGAGTGTACCAGCTACCCATGAACTACTTGTTTAACCTATTGAACACTCGTCAATAACCAATGACTGTTTACACTTAAGCATTGAATCGATATTTGATGGTTTTTATTTGGGTATGGAAAACAGTTGGGTTCAACTTGCTTAGTGTATGAAATCCGGAGGACTTCACGCGTACTTTAAACAACCCAACTGTATCCAAACCTAAATGAAAACCATTAAATATTGATTCAATCCATATATTTACACTCATAAATACTCTCATTAATGCAGATGTTATGGAAAGAATTCGTGATACCACGACTTATTCGAAAGGCTGTTGGAACAGCAACGTTGACGACACGGTGAATGACGGCACGCTTTTTCGTAGCTACTCGTGGCACAACGTGCGTGCTCGGTGACGTCACACGACAAAATAGTGTGCAACGTCCAATAAATTATGAACGGCTCTACTGTAGCTTCGCCTTTTGAAATAATGCGTCACACTGTTTACCAACAGAAAATAAGATCCGTTTGATAAATACGACTTTATATATTTACAGCTTGATCATCGTTGCTTTCTAACACTTTGTGACATAAAATAGTGTTTGATAAACTTTTCAATTTCGGTTTACCTTCAGGTGAATTATTTTGTTTGCAAACAGGGTTAGTTTTATCACCTGCTTAAATACATCTCATTCGAAAGAAGAAATACCTATGAATAAACTTACATTTTTGTATGACATCAAATAAATATAAAGCGCTTTAATTTCAAGTAGCTTAAAGTTTAAACTTTTGTGCCGTCTTTCTAAAAGGTTGTGCTAACGACCGACTAGCTTTTTAGAAAGCTAAAACTTGTAAGTTACTTATTCCAAGCTGCCTCTTGATATAAGCAAGACTGGCGCAGAAGGCCTATGCAAACTCAAGTTATTGAGCGAAAACTGAAATTCTATTTCAGCAAAGCGACCTAAATCTTGACCACAGACACATGGGTAGCGAATAGTTACCCATTAATATAAGCAACCCATACGCCAAGTTTGGCGTCAATAGGCCAAAGCAAGTTCAAGTTATTTAGCGGAAACTGAATTTCTTTCTTAGGAACAGGGACCTTGACCTAAATCACGGACACCCGAGTGGCAATCCTGACTAGCGTATTGAAATAAGCTACAATTAAACCAAGTTTGGTGTCAAAAGGTCACGGCAAACTTAAGTTATTACGCGGAAACTGAATTTCTATTTCTAGCAATAATCACTTTGACCTTGATCACAGACACATGGGTAGCAAACGTAAGCTGCCCCTTGAAATAAGCTACCCGCAAACCAACTTTTGCGTTAAAAGGCAAAAGCAATCCCAAGTTGCTTCTTTATATAAGCTACAATCACACCAAGTTTGGCGTCAATAGGCCAAAGACAAATCATGTTATTGAGCGCACATTGAATTTCTATTTTAAACCATAAGCTTCCAAAAAACCAATTTGGTGTCAAAAGGACCCAGCAAACTCAAGTTAAATATAATAAGGAATCTTAATATTTTTTAAGCAACAGTGACCTTGTCCTTGATCACAGACACATTGGAAGTTACCCCAAACATCCTCTTTTTATAAGCTACCCAAACACGAACTTTTGCACAAAAAGGCCGAAGAAAACTGAAGTTATTGAGCGGAAACAGAATTTCTAATTATTGTAGCAAAGTAACATTGGCCTTTATCTCCAACACTTTGGGTAGCAATCCCAAGTTGCCCCTTGATATAATCTACACACACATCAAGTTTGGCGTCAATTGGCCAAAGCAAAAAGGCATGTGGATGGAAACTGAATTTCTATTTTTAACAACGGTGACCTTGATCACAAACACTTGGATAGCAAATTAGCAATCCTGAGTAGCGTCTTGATATAAGTTAACCACCAACCAAGATTAGTGTCGAAAGCTCACAGCAAACTCAAGTTATTACGCAGAAACTGAATTTATTATTCAGCATCAGTGACCTTGATCTCCATCACAGACAATAGATGAAATGAAAAGTAATTGAGCTGAAACTGCATTGCTATTTTAAGCAAAAGTGGCCTTGACTTTGACCTTGGTCACAGACACCTAAAAATTCATAGTAAAGTCTTGATTTTAACTACCCACACATCAAGTTTGTTCTCATGACCCCACAGCAAACTGATTGTGAGGAAACCAAAGTTGACGTCCGCCGGCCTGCCCGCCGACTTCAGCATAAAAATAACCGGTTTTCTTTGAAAACCTGGTAAATTACAACTGAACTGAATAATAGGAAAACGTTTAACGGTTCGAAGACTGTCTGATAGTAAGCAGCCCATAGATTTTGTTCACAGTTTTTTCTCACAATGTGTTACTGTATCTGATGGTGTACCTCAATAGTCTTCTCTTAGTTCTTTGTTCTTTATGTGTAGGTTATTGTTCATTTGAATGCTTCTATGGAAATTAAACGGTCAGACCCTGCACAGCTTGGCGACCGTTTAATTTTTTATACAGGCATTAATAATACATATATTTTGTCAAGTAATGCCTGTAATTAATAATTTTACAATGTTAGCACTATCAATAATGATAAGGTAATGCCATTTTTGATAATGCTTAAGATAATTCATACCCCCAGTTAGCACGGATGCACTAATGATGAGCTGTGAAAATTAAATTATCATTTTTTCAACAATTTCCAAACAAACTGTTATTATATTGTTACAAACAGATGAATATGATCATAACAGGAGACAATTGTTGAAAAAAAAAAGAATTTTGTTAGAAAAGTAATAAAATGTGGTACCTGCTATATTGTTTAATCCGGGTGTCAAAATAAAGCACTTTCCGCTCAAATATATCAAAAATAATTAATCACAATATCCAGTCTAATGTTCCATCTAGGGTCAACCAGTGTTACTTTTTCAAAATAACTTGAAAATATTGCTCTAATAAATCAAAATCCAAACGCATCATCCTTTGTCCCATGAGGTCACTCACCCATGCAAAAAGCATGCAAATCATGCCCACTTGTGTTTACCTGTAGAACAGTTTAATCTCTACACTGGTTATTGTGGTATTTTTGCCGACGATATGTTATCGTGATATGATTTTCAAATACCGGTATTTGTGATGTACAAAGCAAGATTTATTGCTAACTCTAGTTGTTGCACTACTACAAAATTATCCGTGCTCTTAACATCTTTTCTTACAGCTATTAAAGAACATGTAATTAGGTATTGCGATAAGGTTTTTGAAACTTCTGGAAAAAATTTATTTTGGTCGATAAAAATTTAAATGACGTTTTGAAAAAGCTTAAATCAAATAATTTTCAGGCGTTCTGTTTGTCTTCTTATGATTTCTCAACGTTATACACTTCGCTCCCTCATAATTTAATAAGAGACAAGCTAACTAGTCTGATTGAAAAAAAAACGTTTGCTAGAAAAAATAAAACGTTCATCGCTTTTAATGAACATAGGGCATTTTTTACAGATGGTTCTCATGATAATTATACTTTATGGACTTGTAAAGACCAAATAGAGTCGCTAACTTTCTTACTGGATAATATTTATGTTAGATTCGATACCTCTATTTATAAACAAGTAATAGGCTTACAAATGGGTACTAATTGTGCACCCTTTGTTGCTGATCTGTTTTATACTGTTATGAAAGAGACTGTATGTTTTTTTTTCAACTGAACATCAAGATGATATTATAGCAGCTTTTAACAACACCTCGAGATACCTTGATGATTTATTAAATATATATAATAACCATTTTCCATTACTGGTTAATAAGATTTACCCTAAAGAACTACAATTTAATAAAGCGAACACTTCAGAAAAGCAAGCAAACTTTCTCGATCTAAATCATTCAATTGAAAATGGTTACATCATTACTAAAATATATGATAAAAGAGCTAATTTTAATTTTACAGTAGTAAATTTTCCGTTTTTAGACGGCAATGTTCCCCGTGCAACATCTTACGGGGTTTATATCTCACAGCTTGTTCGCTTTTCAAGAGCTTGCAACAATGTTAATGATTTCAATGAACGTAATCTTTGAATTTCGGAAAAACTTTTAAAACAAGGTTATCGGTATCACAAATTAAGAAAAACATTTTGCAAGTTTTATCGCCGATACCCAGATCTAATACATAAATACAGGTGCATTTTAAAATCACTATTGCAACAAGGTATTTCACAGCCAGTTTTTTTTATGGATATTTAATTTATAAACTTAAGAAGATAAAGGGCAATGTTAATTTCTCCCGGTTACTCGTAAAAACATCTGTAAATTTAAAAAGAAAGGTTACTAACATGATATTTTACAGCGCTCTGCATGCCTGGTGATTAACCCTTCTACATTTGATCATTATGCTTACCTCTTTGGTTGCACGACGGTGGCAGGAGTTTATGAAGGTTTATGTGGAAATCTTTTCTTATAAGAACCTAGAAGCTCGATTTGTTTCTTTTATCCATGTCATCGTGTCCTTGCTGATTTTACTCCAGGAGCTCTGGTCTCGGTAAGATCATCGAGTACCCGCCCGTTTGCTTTGCAATGCTATTAGATTCTTATGTTTTATACGTTTGCGTGCTTTTGCATGCAACATTGTTGAGCCGATAAGTGGGTTGGAGTTGTTTGACCAAGACAACTTGTATTTGTTTTGTGATATGAGAACCTGTTGGGGCAAGTGGGAGGTTGGTGCACCATAGAACCTGGTTTAAATCGCCAGTGGCAATTTGATTTGCCACTGACCGTTCAAAGGAGGTAACGTCTCGGATTCTCATTTTTGTTTATTGTTAGTGGTGTCTTTTTTAACTAATCATTTTATTAACCATGCTCTCTCTCTCTCTCTTCTTCTTTTCTTCTTGACTGTGTGGAGAGGCTGTGTTTTCTGAATGTGGCGATTCCAGATATGCTTATTTCACCTACTTAAAACAAGTCAATTTAGCACTCCTCGCAATCAAATTTTTACAAGTATATTGATCAGTTTCTGGTATATAAGTAGAATTGTTGTGACTTACAGCTATACTGTAGGTTACGTGTACATTCCGATGAATATTAGCGACATTCTTCGTGCTTCCGTCAGTATCATGCAATCATACATCCAATAAATTCGTCCAAATGCAATGTTTTTGCATGATATTTTATAAGTAATAATTAATTGTAATATACTGAAATATATTGCGATATGTAAGTAAACTTTCGCAATATATCAGAATTTTTCCTGGCGATACCCCCATCCCTATTGAATTTTATATTAAAAAATAATTTTATTTTTCTAATCAATTTTCACTACCATTGTTCATCCATTAAAGGTTTCATAATTATTGTTAACTTCAAATAATTGTAAAACATTAACCGTCTTACTTTGACAAACTTCTTAAAAGAACCTAGAAGCTCGATTTGTTTCTTTTATCCCTGTCATCGTGTTCTTGCTGATTTTATTCCAGGAGCTCTGGTCTCGGTAAGATCATTGAGTACCCGCCCCTTCGGCTTTGCAATGCTCTTAGCTTCTTATGTTTTATATGTTTGTGTGCTTTTGCATGCAACATTGTTAAGCCGATAAGTGGGTTGGAGTTTTTTCACCAAGATAACTTGTACTTGTTTTGTGATATGAGAACCTGTTGGAGCAAGTGTGAGGTTGGTGCAGCCTAGAACCTGGTTTAAACCCCCAGTGGCAATTTGATTTGCCACTGACCGTTCCAAGGCGGTAACCCCTTGGGTTCTCATTTTTGTTTATTGTTAGTGGTGTCTTTTTTAAAAACTGATCATTTTATTAACCATGCTCTCTCCCCCTCTCTTCTTCTTGACTGTGTGGGGAGGCTGTTTTTCTGAATGTGGCGATTCCTGATATGCATATTTCACAATTTTTTCTCATTGTCTTTTTCTTGTACAGATGTGAAGGGTGCGATGCTTCTTAAATATGGAAATGAAATATAATAGAATGCTCAATAATTGATAACATCTTTGTGTAAAAATACAAGCGTATTATGTATAGCATGAATCTAAAGTCTTCTTTAGTTTCATACTGATAAAAATAACGTTTTATGCAAGCAACACAACTCAGTTAGCTTGTAAATAATGGAAGGATCAATAATAAACATATTTAGCATGAGTTACGGATCCGATGTACTTGTTTAATGAAATTTATTGTAGAAAATGCCTGTATGAAATAACAACAGGACACAAATATGAATACAACTGAGGGCTGTCAAACGGGATCAAGTTTCTTTCAATAAAATAGATTAACTATTTCAGTAACACTATTTAAACTTCCAGTTCCTTTTGGACTCAAGTTCTGTGTTTATATTGCAGTATTTTACTTATTAAACAAATCATTTCATAAACCTCTTTTTAGTTCAAAGTCAGTCTATGCGATATGGAAAACTTGGAAGGTTTTAATTTATAAAAAACATTTTACTTATTATCAGAGACAAAATTGACGCCAGAAGTTTACCTTTAGCACCTATTTTAAATTGTATATTCAGTTTTTATTGATAAATTGGTTTTCGTGGTGGTTCACTCAGCCAATGGATCTTGTTTATCATTTTTTATAGACCATCCTACTGAATACATACGTTTTTTTCTAAAATAATGCTTATAGCTAATGCTACTTCATCCAATAAAATGCTAATTTAATGCATTACTTTTGAAAAATTGAGTTATGCTAATGCTCCATAAATGCCCACTTTGGCTATACATTATGCTTATTTAATGCATAACGTTTATAAGTAATTGACCCCGATCCTGATTAGTACACGTAAATACCTGTGTGTAACTACATGCATTGTTTTAAAATTCAACAACCCAACACCACTTTAATAGAGGCGTTAAGTTTATAGGCAGAATGATTAGTAGCCAAGCATTTATGGTGTTTTGATTTCATCTGACCTTTATGAAAATGTTGAAAAATAAATGTTGTTTTTTTACGTAATATATGCATATCAGGAATCGCCACACTCACAAAACACAGACTCCCCGCGCAGCGAATAAGAAGAAGGGAAGAGAGAGAGAGCATGTTTGTTATAAGTATAATGTCAATACAAATAAGACACCACAAACAATTAACGAAAAAGAGAACCCTTGGGATATCGCCTTGGAACGGTCAGTAGCAAAACAAATTGCCAGTGGGATTTTAAACCAGGTTCTAGGGTGCATCAACCTCACACTTGCCTCTCATATCACAAAACAAGCATAAGTTGTCTTAGTGAAGTAACTCCAACCCACCCACCAGCCTAACAAAGTTGCATGCAAAAACACACAAACATATAAAACATAAGAAGCTAATAGCATTGCAAAGCCGAAGGGGCGGGTACTCTCAATGACCTTACCGAGACTAGAGCACCCGGAGTCAAATCAGCAAGAATACGATGACAGGGATAAAAGAAACAAATCGAGCTTCTAGGTTCTTTCAAAGAAAATTTCCCTATAAACCTTCATAAACTCTCAAAGCCCTGCCAACGTCGTGCAATCAAAGAGGTAAGCATAATGAACAACTGTAGATTGGTTAATCACCAGGCTTGCAGAGCGCTGCAGAAAAACTATCCTCATTGTTAAATAAATTGCCATACAACCTTGAGCCGGAATGTATTAAACTACAACCATGACAACTGCGTTCATTATTTTTATTTTTATTTATGCGAAAGAACTAAAAAACATACATGTACGAGTAATTATATAAATGTGGCAGCCTTGTTTAAAAAAATAAGTTTTGAAGTTGTTGACTTTTTATCAACGTCTAGAACAGTAAACAAGCTTTGGCTTTGAAATAAGCTGTACGATTTTTTCTAGCGAAATTTCGTCATTTAAAGAAGAAACTTTGCAATTAGAATTTAAAAAAAAAAATCAGTTTTCTTTTCATAAAAATTAGTTGTTAAACTTATTGAATAAATTCTCTTTTTATAACAATAAGTTACACTGACGTAATCGTACTTTATTCAAGGAAAGGAAAAAGTGTTCTGAATCTTCTGTTTTATTTAATCACTACCCATTAATCTCTACTTACTATGTATCAAATAACGATAATAATATTATTTTTTAAAACAAAATGGCTGCTAGTAAAACATACACACTGTAATACAAGAATACATTCAATGTAGTGTGGATCCTCTTACTGGCAGCCATTTTATTTTGACAAATTTACCTTAACTTATTATAACTGACACATTGACGGCAGCACTGTTTATCTTACATTTAATACTTAGACGAGTATTTTATAAAGCAACATACAAGATATGATGAAACTATTTTTAGGTAGAAAATAGAAATACCTGTAGCCTTCACTTTCGATTTGCCATGACGAATTTCGCATAATCTGTAAATACACTGATCGGACTCGTTCTTCTACATAACTATTTGACAATTGTTCATAAATTTACAATTTATTGATCTACTTCAATACTTGTTCAATAGAAATAACGTATAAGCAAATGCTATCATTGAAATTGATTTAAATCCACGTATTACTACATTAACAAAACATTTTAAAAGGGTGGTATTTTGTGTAATATTATCAGTATAAGAAAAGTCACGCTCTAATAAATTAATAAAATAAGCAAGGTGGATAGTTTAAACTATAATTGGACAGAGGTAATTTGGCAATGTTTACATTGGTTTGTTTACATAAGCGTTACATGTAAACAATGAATTTATATTTTAATCGTTGATTAATACAAAGCGCAAATATCCCAGTACTTGCACACTTAGTGGTCTAAGACGCAGTCAATAAAATACTTTGAAATGCAAGTGTAGCAACGCTGTTTTAGGTTGTAGGTTCGAAACATATCTTTTTTACGTTTTTTTTAATTATTATTATTTTACGCAATAATTATTTCCGCGATAAAATAAACTGACGCAAAATACATTCAATACTTTGAAATAACTGCAATAAAACTTAAAAATATATATCTAAAATATTTCCTTAAAAGCCGCGTGTCTGTGTGATTCGAACCCGTGCCGAAAAAAATTATAACCCTATGCAAGCCGGACATGTAAACCACTACGCTACCGAGGCGATTTGACATATATATAGGAAAAATAGTACTTTGAACGTGTAAGTTTGCCTTAACCCGTGTTTACATTCTTTTAATAATTGTAAACATCGCCAATTTAGCTTGGTCGACCTATACCATTATGATAGTTAGTTTAACAGGGTTCATTCCGACAGGAAGCCGAAAGACATGTCAGCGTTTTGAGGAAACCTCGAAAAACGGCCGCTTTAATACATGTCAGCGATTTTGTATTTAAACGGAGATACAATAGGAGTATAAACATATGTCCTGATACTTTATTGAAATATTAACATGTAGAACTGGTAACTCAGCAGTAGTCATGGCAGAGTATTGATGTCTATAGGTGAACAGGACGTTTCATTAACATAAAAAAATGAAGTAAAACTCTCGAAAAGGGTAGATATTAAACAGTATTCGAATTAATAATGATACCACAAAAAATCGTATTGTTTTGTAGCCGTTAACAGGGACGGATAATCAATTCCCTTTGCAGGGGGGGGGGGGGGCACACATTTTAACTATCGAGCCATTTTCACAATACTGAAAGGGGTGGGAAAAAAAGATGGTTAAACGCGCTCTGAAACCAAACCTGCACTTCTCTTCTCAACCCTACCAATTTCTTATCACTGTTTGAGTTGCTTAACTTGACTTAAACAAGCTTATGTGTGTAAAAAGAGAATGTAAATCAAAGATCTTATGTATGTTTTCCTTGGGGAACCGCACCCTCCCGCCACCCCAACCTCCTTTGAGCTGTACGCTTTTCACTCTAATAGCAGAAATCGAGATTTGTATATTTTATCTGAATTGTGCCTTGATTTTAATCTCCGAATATAGATCATACAGCTTAACGTTGACTACATTAGCACCTGTCCCCAGTGTCCCTCTCGCTGGGTCAGCCACTGGTTAATATAATAAATGATTACAGACGAACCCAATTGAAAGACCAGTCTAAATATCTATGTGCCTGTTAAATTCAGAGAAAAAATGCCGAGCATCTCATGACGTGAGATAGAAAGTAAGACCTTCAATTAAGCATTCAATTTTATAAACAGTATAACATTGAATGATAATTATGAAATTATTTAACAGCCTTCGTCATGCCAGTTTTATATGATCAATGATTTATACTAAACCGATTTTCCCAAATATCTTATCGTCCTGCGGATAAAACTAATATCTTTAATAATTAAGGCAGTTTGAAATTATTGTTCTTTCATTACACTGCCCAACAAAGAAATGGACTCAGTCATTTTAAAGAGAACAGTTTTGCAGAACAATGTCAACTAGAAAATATTTAACTTTCCGAAACTTCTAAAAACTATTTTACCTAGAAATGTTCCCTTATACTGCTCACTGTTCAGGGTGGTAGCAGAACAAGCTGGGTAAAGGAATGAATCTCCTCGTCTAATAGCTCTAACTGGTGAACAGAATGAGAGGTGAACCCACCCATTACATTTGTCACATTGCTCCCATGAAACAATGATAACATGAGGCCTCTTGCTAGTGTCTGGGCTGAATCTTCCACACACAACACACTTTTCATTGTCAAGAATTTCATCATCATCAGAACTGTCTGTGTTGACAGGAAGAGAGGAGACAATTTTCCTCTTCTTTACTGGCAAACCTGATTAGCTGGTCACTGGAAATTTGGTTTTTGCTTTCTGTCTTTGATTGAAATTGACTTTTGTTTGATTTTTTCTTTCTTTTTGGGGGGATATTTGGAAACATGTTCTTGGATTTTAGAGACAATGTCATCTTCTGTTATCACTTTCCCACCTATGATTTAACTCAGTGTTTTTCTTTTTTTGTGCAGCTTGGGCGTTCTCTTGAACTTTTCCACCTTTGGCAAGCAGGAAACTTTCAGCATTTATGGTTGGGGAAAAAGTTTGTAAAAGTGGGAAAAAATGGTTATTCTACTGATGGTACACTGAAGTTTGTGGAAGGAGCAACTTGGCAGTCATTGACCACATCTGGATTAAATAGAGCCACATTTCCAGAAAGCAGACTGAACATTGGTGGGGGTCAGTGTATTTGCGTACACTTTACAGGATATGCGGCATACATCATAGCGTGTAACGAGGCATCCACCCGATTCCCTCATGTAATAGTGACAGGCAGCATTCCATGCAACCTCGATACGCCCAAAGCAGCTCACATCAAGGGGCTGAAGAATATGACTGCAGTGAGGTGGATGTACAAAGAGAACGATATTCCTGGATTGAGCCCATTCTATCAATCCCAGCGAGACATGGCTCTTGTGACCATCATAAAGCACTAAGATGTATGTGTTGTCATCTCTGGATGAAAGATACTTTATCAAGTGATTCTGAATGTAGCCAGCAAATATTTCTGTATTTGACCATCCGCTTTCTGAAACCGTGCCATCAGCCCCAGCAGATGCACCATCCATGAGACCTGCTACCATCCTTGCACCAGGAAAAACAAAATATTGTGGCACTTGTTGCCCAATGCCATTCACACTGCCAATAATAGTGACTGTTTTGGATTTGCCTGATGTTATAGCCTGGGTTTTGTTGAACTTACTTGCGATTATCTTTGGAGGTTTGTGTGCAGTGCTTAAACCCTTCTCGTCAAGCTCATACTTTGTTAGTATTGTTTTTAATTGAACAAAGTAACTGTCCACTGCATTTTTGGTTGCAAACTTAGCTCGAGCAACTTCAAGGCTGCGAGGTTTTTTTTTACTTTAAGTTCTGACCAGCGCCCTAAAAACTTGTAGAACCACTTGTCAGTCAAAGGATGTTCCTTTTCTCTCAGCCCTAAATGAATTGCATAATCTGTTGCCAGATTATTTGTTTCTTTCTTTAGCCACAGCCTACCTCAGACATAGTTTTCAAATGACCAGTCAACAGAGTTTCTTGATCTTGCGAAAAGAGTAGCTGGGTCACTGACCTTACAACATCTATGGCTGTCCTACCACGAACTCTATCAGCCAGTGTTGTTTTAGGCACCCCAAAGGCAAGAAGGGCTTTTCCCAAACTCATTCTTTTGCTTTTTACAGCTTCATATGCATTGCTTAGTCTGTCAGAATCATATGGCCTGTATAGACCCCTCACTGTTGACTTTTGCTGAAAGAAATATAAAAAAGTGACAAAAACTCATTCAATACACAATATTTTAAGTTTTTGCGAAAATCAAGACAACCAAAAATGTTTTAAAGCCAGTTACATTTTTTACGTAACTTTTTTCGTGAAGTATACTACGATACTACTTGAGCGTATTGATAGGCCCTGGAATTTATTCATATATTAGTAGACGAGCACTTTTACACGGCGGTTAAATAAGGATTTTTTTTAAGAAATTCGGTCGGTCTAATAATGTCTTATAAGTTTTTCTGCTTTAACCTACCTGCCGAATCTCTATTTGGCTTTAGATAACATGCTGTAACAACAGTCAGGGCCGATGTCAACAAAAACGACGCGCGCACACGGATGTGACGTAAGTTCATTGAAAAACTAAAATTTTCCGGGGCCGTACGAATATTGGCGGTTTGCGAATACAGGCAGCTTTGGTATACCAAAAATGGACATAATATTCCGAATGAGAACGTTTAGAAAACGGGCTCAATGGGTAAATGACGTCATGACGTCACGTCATTAACAAACGTTTTTGCGCCTTTTCATTTAAGTTTTTTGTCACACAAATTGTGCACTAAAGGCATAAAATAAAAATAAAATTTGTTTTTAACCAGGGAAAGAAAGAAAGAAATTTCACTCGTGAACTCCAGAATTATGTATTTTAACGAGTGGCGAAATAACTCGTGAAAATACAAATTCCGTAGCTCACTCGGTGAAATACATTATTTTCTGTTTTTCACTGGTAAAACAAATATCCTCTATTTCTGTATTTGGTGAATAGAGTTCTTTCACATTGTTACTTTCACTTAGCGCTCTCTAAAATTAAAGAGCATAATTAGTCGATAACTGCAAGCGATGGGGGCATTGTTTACTATTGTTAACATGACTAAAAGATTATGAAATTAAGAACATGATGATTAATTATTTCAAATTTATAAATAAGTGAGTTCAGTCAAATAAAGAAGAATATACAAAAATGTTATGATCATTTAAAAGAACATCAAGAAAGGTTATGCGCATTTTAACAGTGTTTATCGCGATGTTTTCAGGATGCGAGTATCCAACGGATTTATTTGATTTTTTTAATGAAAATAATCACGTGAATCTTGTTTACTGAATATGAATATGATGTGTATAATTGCAATTCAGACGAACACTATCGGACATTTTACCGTTTTACGTCATTTTTTTTGGTAACGCTTTAATTATTTGTGGAATGAGACACATATTTCTTATCTCGCTCGTCGGCGACTTGATGCGCGTTTTTGCGTCTTTTGTTTTTTGATATATTTATGATATATTAATTAAACTAATGTCTTATTTACTATGGCTGACGATTTTAAAAAGTGATTTTTATAATTACACGAATAAGACATACACTACTACATGATCGGCCATGTCAACGCTACAAAATATAATTATAGAAATACAGGACAGAACTCATGGCAATTTTTAGGTATTCGAAAAGTTAGCTAGAAGCGACAATAACAGTTTTTTTCAATTTGATGATTTGAGATAATTAATTTCATTTGGAAGTAAAATAGAATTATGTCTCCTCAAATGTCAGATGCCAAACAAGTTTTCGCACCTCAATATGTCACCATCGTTTTCTGGTCAGAATGGGAAATGGGAAATTGCGTCAAATATATAGGGACAATAAACAGTAACACGGTCGTGTTCAAAGTATGAATTCTAATTCTTAAACATAAACATTTAAATCAAGGACTGATAAAAGAAATATACGAAATATAACAGTAAATGTTAGTTTTAAACATATGTTTGGACGAATAAAAAATGTAAACACAATTAGAAAGCTTAACTGGCGTTGAATACAACGACGATACATTGCTGAATTCATATGTTTACCTCCAATTTAGAGAGATCATGTAACATAAAATATATTTCTTGAAGTAAACGCATTTTGTCAGAAAAACTCGATACGCTTATATATGTGTCTGTGGAAAATATACAGTAACGTGTAATCCACAATGTATTTGTTTTCATACAAGACTTCCTGATTCAAAGTGGCAACCACGTCTTTGATTGTTTTACGCTTTTCACAGTCAAATCTTGCCGACCAGACGTTTTAAGCCTATTATATTAGGAAATTCTAAAACTCGAATTAATTATGCTTTATCATAATTATTATTATATTTTATCATTAGCTTTAAGACGACACCGTGATAATGTCTGTTCATTCTGTTAGAAATGACACAGTTAAATGCCCCCTCAGTTGTCGGTTTAGGATTAAACCAATATTTACCGCACCTAACGTGGCGTACGACGCATGCGCACAACAATGTGAAAGACCTCTATTGAGTGAATTGAGAAAATCATTTTAATACATCGAGTGCAAGTATTCATTTTTTTGTAAAAGTTGCTTGCATTTTATGTCAAATTTTATTGTCCCAGGTTGGTGAATTTCTATATTGCTCTTTCGTGTCGTTATAATATTTCTTAGCTTGATTACATTTACTGCTTATCGTAAAAATATATTCACATGATACAGTAGTAACAAAAAGTACATTCACGTAGTCTTATTTAAGAAACAGCTTAAGGGTGTAGGATATGAATACATAAACTTATTCCATCCTTTCAAAATTCGCTTATATTAATCATTTTACTTTTACTTTTTGAAGACATGATACTATCAAATCTAGGTAATTAAGCCCATGAACAGTTCTTTAAGTATTTGGATCTTAAGTCAGCATACTTGTGAGAGCATAGAAGAAAGAGGTACTGAGATGTAATGGCATTTTGGTTGCAGTTTGGTTACTTTAGGTCAGCATACACTATTGCGTTTCCCTATATAATTTTCTATATAGAGTATTGGGATTCTCCTTCATTCGTGTACTCTTAGACAATATCAGGCATGGTCTTCTGATGAAGTTTGAATATAAATCTACATAAAAACTTAGATTCCATGCCACCATGACCTTAGGTTTCTGTCTTAAATTTCCCTTTGAAGACTATCACCTTGCCTATTGACTAAATTTACTTGTGGCTGACCTGTTTATAGACATTAGTTTAAAGTATTTTTTCTTTTCCAAATGATCTGGATAATGATGTTTGGTTCCAACAGCTGCAGAAATACATAATTTCTGTTTTTTAGAATGAGTTTTATTTTTTCTTCAGCTATATTGGCCATTCAACTTATGTTTCTGTAGAGTCTTACCGGTTTCCCCTAACTTTTTTAACCAACCGGGAAGCAGCGTTTATAAAGTGTACACTGATCTAGAATCATAATCTATATTCTCCTTTGGTATTGTTATATCTTCCCGTTTCGATTTCCAAATTATGTGAAAGCCTAAATACTGAAAGGTTTCTACGAAGACTTTCAGAATTTAGTATTGATAAATCGAATCCAAATGATTGTAACCTTAAATCTATATAAGACCTAAAAAGGTTTGTTTCTGGTTACCAGACCGACCGTCTCTTTTTAGCGCCGACCGTAACTTTTTTCAGCCCTCCCCCAAAAATTGTATGAAAAACCGACCGGGTTTTTGACCGACGAAAAGTTCTGTTATTGTCGGACACTATGTCCGGTGCAAAATAACAGCCAGAACCGTTTCATTTTTGGAAAATTTACTTTCATTTTCTTCTCCGGTGCTATTTTTAACTGTTAAACGCGTGATTTTTTTCCATGTATCACTATATGTAAACCCCGTTCCGTGTGCTTTCGGGTCAAGGTTGCTAATTCCATAATTGAATTCGCCGAGGTAAACAATCATGGCTGTCAACGTTCGTCGAGCCATTAAAATATTCTTTTTAATCCACCGACGACTTCATTAAAGAATTAAGGAAGCAAATAGATTAAGATTTCTGTTCGAAGTGCATACTTGATACGACGTAAATGCAGAAACGTTGAATAATGGCTTTATGAGTGAACAATTATGTACTGATATTTGTTTCGTAAAATGAGTGAACGAAACAGCACTGATCAAATTATTTATCCTGCTTTGGTGGTAGTGATAGAACTTTTAGCATCATTTACGGGATATGTATATATTTGATCATGTGTTAATTGCAACAATATCACGAATGTAAAGCTAAAAACGACTTAATACGATTTAAAGTGAGACCCAGTGGTTGTAAGAAGTGGTAGGTATTAGCATATTTTTTAACAAAAATAGCCATGAACAAATCAACAGTATCCATGCATTAAACCACATTACGGCATTACGCATCTAATTGTAATTAAAAGAATAATTATTAATATTACATTTTAAGCAAAACAATTCAACTTTAACTTGAAACTCTGGTTTATTGGTTTAAATGGAATTTCAGTATAAAATGAAGTGAGTTTTCCCTTTTCTACACTTCAAAAAAAAACTTCAATACCTTAAAAGATATCTCTTAAAAAGATAGATAATAATTTAACAATTTTAATCGCTGATGTACTTACTTACACCCAAGAAGTTTTTGTACAAACTGGTCCCGAATACGTTGCTTTTATGATGTAAAATAGTTAATTTCAGTATCAAAATGTTCGTAAAGATATGAGAATCCCAATTTATCCATACCTTTTTTCATTGTATTAGCCCAGCTCGTATTATTTGAGCAATTCAGGTGTTCGGTGTAAAAATGAAATGTTGGAGAATTTAGGTTTTTATTTAGTTTCAAACAATAGTTTAATGTTTTTTTACATAAAAATGAAAGCGGGTACCTTCCTAATTCTCCATATACTGCATAATTTGGGGTTTGATTTTTCACCCATAAAAAGGCATGCAGTGCGCATTAAGTATAGCAGCTAATGGCAGTATTAATTATAAGTGTTGGTGGGTGTTTAATGACTTTCCAGACCAGTGTATCACAAGAAATCGCTTGAACTCAATAGTTCTTTTCCAAGTTTTCAGAATTTTGCACAAACACCTAAACTCCTGCCAGAGTAATGAGAACAAAACATTTAGCATTGTGATCAGCTAAAATGGGGTGTGTAATCATCAAAATAAATGCTGTAGAATATCTTGTTGTTTACCATTTTCTATTCTCTAAGTCAATGTAAATATAAGCGTTTTCACTTGTTCTCTAATCCATAACATGACATTATTTTCATTGTATTACATTATTATATGTGCATTTACTTGAATAAATACTGTTTAAACCAATGTAAACTTCCTGTAGCAAGCAAAAAAATAAATATTAACATGTTTCGGCATACACTCAACCAAAGTACTAATTGGTCATCAATTGTATATGTTTACAATGTATGCTAGTTTCGTTTCTTCCCTACGTCAAGACAGGTTGTGGAAAGAACTGTTTTGTCTTGAAATCAATTATCTAACGTCTTTTTTAATCTTTATTGATTGTTTTCTTCAATGAATCCAACACCATTTACTTACACTGCCGGGTCAAAATTAGAACAGTCTTTAATTAAAAGGGAGGTAATTCAAAAATCGGATACTTTGAAAGGGATTTATTTAAACAAATGTACTGTTGATTTATAAGTTTTAATGTTTTTCCTACTAATGAGGGGTCCTATTAAAACAAAACAAGAAATTAAGAGCAAATTTCTATTTGGTTGACCTTTTTATGCAAGAAATGCATTTTTAGCAAAATTAAGGATAACTCTCGCCAAACAGTTTCGAAGTCAATTATTACAAGATTAAAAGTTAAGTTGAAGACTGTTATTGGCATATGATCATAAATAAACAGTGAATTCAGTGCCTTTCTAATAAAATGACACGGACAAAAAGTGACCAATTAGAACTTTGGTTGAGTGTATATTTGCAGCCTTCATCGCATGGACAAGCTAACAATACTTGTGTTTGACTACTGGTAGAGATTGAACGTTTATATAATGAGAAAGACTGAGTTACTTTCAAACTGATAATTTAAATATAATAACTCTCAATTTAAGGATTAAATATACCTTTGTTCTAAATATGGAATCTATGGTTAAATGAAATATATGCAATGCCATTTTCTGGTCGTTTAACCAACTACATGTATTAAACTATTAATAGTTCTAGATGTAGATGCTTCATCATAAAAGTAACACTGTTCCGAATTTGTTACGAACTAAATTTTCACAAGATCTAGTTATCTGCCATTTATGTCGTACACTATCAAAATTTTCACGTTTTCATAATTACTCTTACTAAAAATACAACATATTTTATTTCCAGCTCGACCTAGTTTTAACTTTGAAATTCGTCATTTAACAAGAGCTGTCAGAGGAGACAGCATGCTCGACTATTCGAATCATTTGAAACAAATGCAATTTGAAGATTAAAACAATAACAACTATGGCCATATATTGGTGTGAAATCAGGAAAAATATTAACAAGTGAATGGTAAGGGAGAAATTCATTTCAAATAACAGAAATAATTCCTTAATGTACCATAAATATTAAACTGAATAGGGGAATAACTATGAAATATTTCTGAATTTGTTAGAAAACATGTTAGTAATTTTTAATGAGAGACATTTACTTTTAGTCAAATATCAATCACTTCAGTAATGTTAAAGAAAAGAACTGAAATGAAAATATAATGGAAGTTTGAAGTTGATACCTTAAGTATTTTGTGCAAAGTTATCGATGAGGTGCACTTAAGTGAAAATATAAGTGAAACTAGAAATGTGTCCATAGGACACAGATGCCCCTGCTATGCATCATTTTCAGACACTCAAGTGAAATGATGGGAATAATAGCATTACAACGACAGTGATGTTGGAGGAATTATAAGAATATGCATAAACTTGAAGATAAGTAAATTATTTGTATTTGTGGCACTGTTGTCTTCACATTACGGAAATGTCTGCGAAGAAGTTGGTGGTAATGCAATGCAATATCATAGCGAACATTTGTGCCAAGTTATTTTGAAATTCCTTCATTCATAAAAGAGTTATAGCCTGAACAAGTAAATTCAATTTAAGTAACTGTGACCTTGACCTTGGACTTACAGGCATGGGTAATGTACGCAACACACCGCCTTGTCATGGTGAACATTTGTGCCAAGTTATTTTAAACCCTCCATTCAAAACAAAGTTATAGCCCTTACAATAAAATTCTATTTTTAGTAACAGTGACCTTGACCTTCGACCTACAGGCATGGGCATGGTACGCGAGACACCGCCCTGTCATGGTGAACATTTGTGTCAAGTTATTTTGAAATCCCTCCATTTATAACAAAGTTACAGCCTGGACAAGAAAATGCTATTTTTAGTAACAGTGACCTTGACCTTGGATCTACAGGCATGGGTATTGTGTGGACACACCGCCTTGTCATGGTGAACATTTGTGCCAAGTTATTTTGAAATCCCTCCATTCATAACAAAGTAACAGCCTGGACAAGAAAATTCTATTTTTAGTAACAGTGACCTTGACCTTCGACTTACAGGCATGGGCTTGTACTTGACACACCATCTTGATATGGTGAACAATTATACCAAGTTATTTAAAAATCCAATAAGAAATAACTAAGTTAGAGCGGAGAAGATTTTGCAAGAAAATTCTATTTTTAGTAACAGTGACCTTGACCTTGGACCTACAGGCATGGGTATTGAACGCGACACACCGCATTGTCATGGTGAACATTTGTGCCAAGTTATTTTGAAATCCCTCCATTCAAAACGAAGTTAAGGGCCAAGTGTATATTTTGCTTAACACTAAATGTAAGTGAAAAAGGGGCATAATTTGAAAAATATTGGAAGCAGGGTTATGGGTCTTGTTGGTTATGATGTAGATTTTGGTGGTGAAAATATATTTCAAGTTTCAAGGCAATATCTCAAGTAGTTTTAAAGTTATGGGCAAAATGCATATTTTGCTTAACACAAAATAGAAGAAAAAAGGGGCATAACTTGAAATATATTGACAGCAGAGTTATGGGTCTTGTTGGTAATGATGTAGAATTTGAAGGTGAATATATATTCCAAATTTCAAGTTGATATCTCAAGCAGTTTATAAGTTATGGACCAAAGTGCATATTTTCCTTAACGCAAAATTTAAGTGAAAAAGGGGCATAACTTGAAAAATATTTGTAGCAGAGTTATGGGTCTTGTTGGTAATGATGTAGAATTTGATGGTGAATATATATTCCAAGTTTCAAGTTGATATCATAAGTAGTTTTCAAGTTATGGACCAAAGTGCATATTTTGTTTAACGGACGCCGACGCCGACGCCGACACCGGGGCGAGTAGGATAGCTCCCCTATTCTTCGAATAGTCGAGCTAAAAAAGGATTCCAATACTTTTATAACAGATTAATTGTATTGAGCCAAATGATGAGGCTTCAAATAATAACAACGTAATTTCATTGGGACCGATACACCAAAAACAGTTAAACTGATGAGCTTCGTACAGTACTTCAAATGATTATCATAAATTCATTTACATCTTTTTATCTTAATATGAACTAAGGCACTGCCTCTTATCGAGCTCTAGCTGTAATAATTTCGGATAATGTTTTATTTTGTCATGTATTTGGCCAAAATATCAAAAAATAAATTGTGTCTAACAATTGTTAGTCTACTCATGCATGATATAATTATGTGATTTTTAGAAAGAATTAAGTCTGCATCAACTTTCTCTGAATTCAGCTGCACAACTTGCAATCTAACTTTTACTAAACGTTTGGGTTTTTAATGTGTAAAACATACTAGTAATGGCTTCTTGCTAAAATTTTACAACCCAAATGTTTTCCTCGATTAACGCAATATTGAATATTGATAAATTATTTATTGATACATGTAATTTCTAATAATTATGTCACATTGTGTGTGATTTATTATTGACTGAAATATAAATTTTATTTTTTAGAATGTTGCCTTGATGAAACTTCAATTTGTAACTTGTAATTGCACAAAATTGTGCCATGCTATTCGAAAATATATATGCATGTATATGCATTAAGTTATAATCTAGACCTAAAAAGTACTGTTTTTATAGACATCACATTAACACCACATTGAGTCTTCAATATATAGTGTAATACATCATCTAGATTTTGGGGCATATTTGTGCAAAGTCACTTGAAAATATCTGCAGGAATGACAATGCCATAGGAATTTTCAGTTATTAACAACAGTGATATTGAAGCTATAGATGCTGTGTGAAAAATATTGTGACAATATGGTACATAATTGAGCCAAGTTACTTGAATGTGCATGATAGAGTTACTCATTTAAGTTGAAAAATAGTTCAGCTATTGTGCCAAAATAGATGAAATAATCTAAATCAATTAAAAATAAACATGTACAATGTCATGTAGACTGATTATCCATATGTAACACTCCTTTACAGGTCTTAGTAACTGATTTGAAACAAAATTCTTCTTTATATCTATTTTCTTTACCAAATGAATTGCTGTTGCCAATCAAATCATGCATTAAAAATGTTGTTGGTCCATTTTTTAAAATGTATAACAATGTTAAGAGAACTCAGATTATTGTAAAAAATGTAAACCTGGGAACACATCAATTGGAAATAAAAATGCTCATACATGATATAATAATGTGATTTTTGAGATATCATGTCATAACCACTTTTGGATCTCTGTCTGGTAAGTATTTTATACATGTAATATTTATACTGGAAAATGTGAATTTCAAGTTCTGAAGCTCATTCCAGTTGGTATTTTCTTGATTTTGTATTTTTTATTGCAGAAAATTAGGCATCACTACTATAAATAGGTAAAGTTCTCTGAAAAAAAAGTTTTCTGTGTAAAAGTCCAGCTTAAGCAGATCCAAGAACCAGTATTTTCAGATTTTCACATGTATTTAAAGAGGCCTAAAACCCACTGACACGGCAAGAAATGTTTTTCTTCCTCTTCCTCTTCACAGCAATCTACATTTTTGTTTTAACAATTTTAATGATTATAAAAGCTTTACTTTTTTTATTTTCTAAAACACAACTTTTTGATGCAGAGCAAATTTAGTGACACCATGCGTATTAAAAAAAAATGCAAAAAACACACAACAAAACAAAACAGACACCTTGTAAATAGTGTATTTGATTATACATGTACCTCACATACATATTTTGATTATGAAATCATGTTGAAATGTGCACATGACAGAAAAAAATGGTAATAATAGAACACTTTTAATTCCCAAAATGAGCACTAACTTAATATTTGATACACATGTAGTCTGCTTTCTGGTAAAACATTTTGGTCCAACTGATAACTGAGAATATTATGTGTAGATTAACCCTTTCCTCCATGTTCACACCTTTATGGCATGGAAGAACTGTGTAGATTTAGATCAGCCAGCACATCCATGGTGTCTGATCAGGATCTGCAATGTTCACTTGTTAAAATCATTAGGTTATTTCTGACCAAAAAGTGAACAGTGCGGATCCTGATCAGATTGCACAGATGTGCCAGCTGATCTGGATCTACACTGGTCTCATATGGGTAAAAAGGCATGTCTGTGGAGTAAAAGGGTAAATTTCTCTTTTATTTAAAATCTCATATTACTGTGTATTAAAATTTAAATGGTTTTAATCAGTAGTTACTTTCAGCAAATTATTGGCTAAAAAATTTATAAAACCTGCAAGTTCATACATTTAGGACAATCTGTCATGTATTTGGCCAAATATATATAAAAAGTGTGTCTAACATTTGATTGCATACTCATACATGATATAATAATGTGATTTTTGAGATATCATGTCAAATAGGCCACAAATCATTTCAGGTAGTACTTGTAAGTCAAGTGTATATGACAATCACTGTAAAGAGTTAGTTTTGTTTTTAGATTTAAATCAGCTTTTAAAAAATAATATCATTGTTAAATTGATATCTAAAATATTGTGCTTGTCATCCTGAAACTCAATAACAAATAAAAAACATCATCTGATTGTCAATTTTTGCTTTAAAATTTGGACTGTCATAAAAATTGGACTGTCATCAAAAAGTAAATCAATTTCTGTTATAGTTATAATCTGTTCCCTACACCTACCCAAGGTGTTGATTCTATAATTTTTGTCAGGGTGTCACATTGTTATATAAGATAACAATTTACAACACTTCCAGTAACAGTCAGAGATGCTTATGCAAAATCAAAGGTGTCAAATTTATTTCTAAACCTATTTCCATGTTGGACAAAGCAAAATAAACAGCTTGTGTTGCAACTGCATCAATATAAGATTCTGTGCTAGTGTTGAGCAAGACTTAGTGACTTGTGTAGACTAAGGTCATAGATCAAACGAGCATATATAAATGATGTAGATTGTAGTTTTGATAGAACTTATTTTGTTCATATAAAACATTTTTATATTTATCTATGTTAATTTTTTTTGTTTAAATTGCTATCACAAAAAAGAAATAATTATAATGTTCTTTTCTTTTGTTGCAACATTTTGTCAATTGTTTTCCCTGCAGTTAAGTCATGATAGTCTTGGACAGAAATCTGGATAAAGTACATGTATGTTGCTTTGTACAAAATGTCTGATCAATTAAGCAACTTGTTGAAAAATATGATAATAAAATCTTTATAAATAAAATGAAAATGTGGCCTATTTTTGTGGCCTGTTTGAGCTTTTCAAAATAAAGTGTGGCCCATTTGACTTGTTTGTGGCCTATTGACTGTAATCCATATACCAAATCAATGGTATTTGATCGTAAATTTGGGACTGATAACGATCCCAATCTATCAACCAAAACAATAAACATAAACATTATGTTTATGCAGTGTAGACCCACAGTAGACCCTCATTTTTTTTTTTGGGGGGGGGGGGTAGGGAGGGGGAGGCCAGTTTCTTCAATGTGTTTAGAGAACAGTATCAGACTTCAAAGACTCTGTGGTGTAGGTTTGCTCTTGTGTTATGTGTTTTATAAAAATTATAAAAGAAATCTCATAGGCCTACAGCTTGTGCTTATCCCTCTACCTCATGTTCAGTTTTCAGCTATTTCACAAACAATTTCTTCGACTACCATGGGCTCACATGTCTGAATGACGAACATGACCAGTAACAAAAAACTCATATACAAAACTGAATTGTGGCGCTGGTCTACGCTAAGCTTTGTCACTGTGTGTCTCACACTGTGAGTGACTGAACATTGCGAGCAGCGAGGTCCATTTCACAATTCAACTTCACATAAAAGTTGGTTCTCACCAGCCTTACATCTTGTTTTCAAGAAAAACTCCATGCATCTGATTTTTCCGTCACTGGGCGTTATGCTCCATTGAATTAAAAGGCCTAAGAATCCACTGACAAGCTACCATTCAGTAGTTTTCAACTTGATTTCCCTAGTCTAAAAATGGCCGATTGCTAGTAACTATTGGTTACAACGAACGACAACCTACTCTCTAAACTAACGATTTATGTTTTTGCTTTCCAAAATGCTAGTCCGATATAATGCTAACGAATAATAAATTTTAATTTTTAAAGATATTTTGCAATTAGCGATTTATAAAAATAAAGCCAATAAACAAAATTTGTCAAAACAATACTTTGCCGTAAGTTTTTACCGGTCAGTTTTTTCCCGTGTTTACATTGCCTTATGCTTTGCACAGCCGGTAACCGGAGCAAACTTCCGTGACATCGAAAAAAACTTGTTAGTGAATGGGCATTCCTGCGACCTTAAGACGAGCTTAACGCTCGGGTCGCTTCGCGACCAGAGCTAGACCTCGATATTAATATTTTTTATAATAGGAGGATAATAACCTTGTTTTAAATCAAGGCAGCTTGTTTTTTCTCAAAAGTTTTATGTTTTGCACCATAAAATCTTATTATATGCCAAAAGAACAAAATGTTTGTCACATACTGTTCTAAGGTGGAAAACCTATTGTACATTGTTTGTGATTTCTTCATTTAGAGTTTACATCGTATAAATGTATTTTCTTTCTCTTTCGCTGTTTTGCCAGTGAAGCCAGGCTATATTTTATGTCTGTTGATGTTCATTTATATTGGTTTGTGAGTATATGTGTCTGTATGTTTCTGGGTGTTCGCTACAAACATACGGTTATGTGTTTACCATATGTGCGTGATATTGCTATAGGTGAATAGGGAAACACACCAAACACGATAAATATGAAAATACTACAGGCCCGGTTGAATTGAGCATGTTCATGTGCAGTAATGGAAATGCAAATATCTCCGCAAGGCACCTTGTCCCGGGTTGAGCGCAACTTAATATTTACTCCATTAAACAGGACATGCCTGACCCATCTGGAACGAGTGTGTGCATATGGCGATATACATAGAATCTTCGATTAAGTATTTTCAGTTAAATACCATT
Source organism: Corbicula japonica (assembly GCA_038501625.1). Taxonomy (NCBI): domain Eukaryota; kingdom Metazoa; phylum Mollusca; class Bivalvia; order Venerida; family Cyrenidae; genus Corbicula; species Corbicula japonica. The sequence continues at coordinate 10,675 of JAZAYU010000635.1, read as the reverse complement.
TCAGTAGCGAGTGTATGCAGTTTTCTAATTATTTTTTTTTTTACATTTGCCAAAAAATTAGTTCTTATACTGTTTTATTTACGCATTTTTCTTTTGATTAATATCCCTTCAGCATCAAGTATTCTTTAAAGCTGACATTTAACATATCAAATAAATATTGAACGAATGGAAACTATTATAGTTATTAATTGAATTGATTTGACATAAGATGTGAATATTCTAAAACAAAGGGCATCAGATGCTCATACATGAAATATTACAAAGTTTTATTGAAGCTTAAGTATTGGAAAGTAATCATTATGCATAAAGTTTTATTTAATTAAACAAGGTAAAATAGACATATTCAGTGCTTAAATGTTTATGACAACATTAAAAATAAACAACACTACATTATATCAACCTTAGCCACAATTGTCAATAGAAACAGTTTAAGCTATTACACGATGTGTCTTTTTATAGTCTCTATGAGTTTATCTGTAACAATATTATTACAAATCCATAGTTGATTGAACCAGACCATACGCAGTAATGGGAGTGCATGTGAATGCTCAAGCCCTAGCTCAGGGTTGTGCGAAACTGAATATTTACACATTAATGTAAGTGTCGCGCTCAAAGACCTTCACAGGGCTATGTTTTTGATAAAAGAACTGATTGACTGATAAACAACGTTAAACTTATATTATTAATAATACTCAAATTCGTTTAATTCCCTGGCGTCATTTGCCATCAAGTCTAACAGCGAGTTTAAGCATACCTCAGTTGCTGTAAATGAGACAAAGGAACTAGCTATGCTGCCAATAATCGGCAAGCTATATCGCAGAATATTTGTGATAACGTAGGATGTTCCATATACCAATCCAGATTTCTTAAGGTATGTCAACACACCGGAAGCAGAGTACTCTATCATGCTGCTTTCGAGTTTAAGAGACCTTTTCAAAATATGTAGAAGAATGCCAAGACTTCTTGCGTATGTGTCTAAAGCGTCATCATTAAGACCAAATGCATCACGGTAGTGAGAAATTTCTTCCACCAGCGCCGCCATATCAAAAGCTGCGTCGACCCCAGGGATGGGCAAAGCTCCTACAATCCCTGATGCTACGGCAATTCCGTTGATTCGTTTTTGAAGTTCTTTCTTTTTGGAAGAAATTAGTTCATCTGTTAGTTGTCTTAAAGAAGTTTTCAATGATCTCTTCTTGTTGTGCGATGCGTTGTCTACTATGTTATCCGATAACTCTTTGAAATCATATTTGGCTGTCTCATAATTATCAATCAAGTATACGTTCCGATTGTAATTGTTCTCTAATTCATGAAAAAGATTTATCTCAAGGTTTATGCGTATCTGAGTAAGAACTTGATCGGTTTGATGAGTGTTTGGGTGACTTTTCTTATCGTTTTCAATATCCTGACTTATTTTACTTCTTACAAAATAGAAGTCTTTACCAAGTCTGTGAACTTGGTTTGCCAACCACATATCGTTTTCTGTGAATCTGCTTGAAGAAATAATTACAAAACAGTCAAAATTACTTGCTTGAATTCTATCAATGTATTCATTTTTAGAAAACGTGGGTGTTCCTATACCAGGTAGATCCCAAAGAATTATTCTGTTGTTTTGAGGATGTTTGTAGGATACCATTTTCATTGTCGTTTCTATGACACCGACTTCAGCAGCACCAGCATCGTCCGCTGACATTCCTCGGATGGCATTTATATAGCTAGACTTTCCTACTCCAGAGTTTCCCGTCACGCCAATATTTATGTCTCCTTCTCTACTCCACACATCGAGGTTGTCAACTGTCAATGCCTTTACAGCTGCTACCCCGCCTCTTTCAAACTCCCTGTGAATTTTCCATTTGAATTTCCACGTACTGCTCAGAGGTCCCTCCGAGACTAAGAAATGAAAACACAAGTCATATAATATAGTTTTCCCGGCACAAATGTTTTTCTTGTTAACTTTAAAAAAATCTGTTCTGCTTCTATAATTTATATATAATTAGTGTTTGACACATTTGTCCATCCAATCAGAATATCAAATATTCTGCACCTCCTAACTGACCGAAACCATTTGATCATTCATTGTCTGGTGTGTACTTGATGTTTATTAGCTCATTCTAATCTGAACCTCTATATGACATCATGTCTTAACAGTTGTAAGGTAAATTGTGGCAAACACTTGGCTTTTTAGTGTTTTATCAATATAATTGTACCGTAATTTCGTGATAGGACTCAAAACCGACGTGATATAAACAAGTGTATAGTCATGCGTGGCTATAATTATGCCTTGATGACTGAAAGCTAAACATGGTGTTTTATATATATCCTTTGTGTTTAAAGAAGTTACGTTTCTAATTTCTTTAAGTATAGTATAATTTCCTGTCATCCCTTGATGATTTGAACGCACCATCTTACAAATACCGGTCACCTCGACACACTTTGTTTCCTTAGTGTGTTTTTATTGTAAATGCTTTACATAACGAGCACCAAATATAAACAATGTATTTCATTTATTTAATATTAACATTTGAACTTGCATTTAAAGAAAACCATTTATACTAACAATATTAGCAAGCTCATGAACTTACATGTTTGATTTGCAAGTAATGTTAAAATCAAACAGCACACATAGAACTGACGTGGGGACATCACTGCACAGTTACTTCTGTAGCCTTAGGAAAATTTCTGAAAACAACAAAAAAAATCATTGAAAGCTTCCTGATGACAAACGCCTTTTTAATTAGTTGAAAGACACCATAAACATTAACCGATTTGGGAACCTTGGAAAAGTTTGTGGCACTGAGGGTTGAAATCAGGTACTAGGCACCAGCCCCACACTTTCCTAGTCAGGTTCTTATATAAACAAAACAAAATACAGAGAAACCTGCCTTAGCAGCCACCTGCGAATGGCGACCACCTGTCCTAAACAGCCAATTTGAATATGACCTAAACTGGCATTTTGCTATACTATTTTACCGTCTTTAACAGCCACTTTTAGTCACTCCCTTGGGTGGCTGCTAAAAACAGGTTTGACTGTACAGTCGTAAAGTAAACTTAACCCACCAAATTATTGGTCGCAAAACACTCAAAAAGAAGGTAATGACACAAGAAACATGAAAAGGTACTTCGTTTCTTACTGAAATTAAAACGCCTGGATTTAAATCTGGAAGAACACGATCGCTCTAATTAAAAAATGGTCGGCATGTTCTTTTTAAGACTTCCACAGAAACCTTTATACGTAAAATCTTCGATCTCAGCCATTGTTCTGAAACCAAAATGGTAAGCCAGGCGATCGCCAATAGATAGGGTAAATCACCTAGTTTGCTGGGCGCTTCATAACACGATTTGTGTAATTTTATTATTTTATTTAGCATGACATACTATTATAGTTTACTGTTTGTAAACGGGACAGAAAATCATTGTTGTATACTAATGCTTACGGATACAATTTCATAAATATAACCTTTCCCATGTTATCATAGTTATCCTACTGCACAAAAGCATAATTATAACTTTTCTTTTCTTCTATCTTTTTCATTGAAAAACATTTATAAACATTTGCGCATACTTTAAAGTCCCTTTCTTGTATTATCTGTCAAAAGCGTTTATGACAACCTAATCTCACCCTATAAGACAAAGCAGATTACAGTTACATCCCTTATTTTTCAAATTATTAGAGCGTATACTTTCATTCTAACTCATAGAAGCATATTTGTGCCACAACTGAACCACATAAAATAACGTGAAAATTACGGGTTTTTTTTCGCGAAAACATCCATATTTTCACGATTAAACAAGTTTATTTCTGTTAGTGCTCTAAACTGCCACAACATAAAGATAAAATTTTCATGTAAATAATGGAGGATTTCACGAAAACACATAACTTTTCACGAAACCTTAAAAATTTCACGAAAGATATTTTTGCATGAAAATAATGGAAGATTTCACGAAAAACAGATAACTTTTCATGAAAGCGTAACAATTGCACGAAAGATGCCAGTTATCTAAAAATTATGGAAGCATATTTGTGCCACAACTTAACCACATAAAATAACGCGAAAATAAAAATTATCTGTTTTCGAGAAAAAAGTATGTTTTCGTGAAATCCTCCATTATTTTCATGAAAACTATATCTTTATGTTGAGGCAATTTAGAGCATTATCAGGAATAAATTCGTGTTAATTTCTTTCGTGTGTAATTTATCTTTTTTCGCGAAAAAAAAATTTTTTTTGCGAAATCCTCCATTTATTTCACGTTAATTTATATGGTTAAGTTGTGGCGCAAATATGCTTCCATACTAACTGCAAGAATGATTTATGAACGATAACTTATTTAACTTGGCTCTTTAATCTGCCAATGTTATGTAAAATTAGTGTTTGTGTATGTTAAAGAATTTAATACACTACTATAAAAAATAATACTGCAATTGATAAAAGACAAATGATCGCACCTGTAAACAAAAATTCCAGGCTTAAAATCGAAACCAAAACTAATTCGTTGGACCGGAAATACGTGTTAAATTACATCTTTGCTGATAAGAATTACAAAGTTAGCCTACATGTTCTAGATGAATATTTCAATGACATTTACAAAAATTCTTTTAATACGAACATGCGACAGCTTGGAGATGGTTCTTGTTTGGATATTGATACTTTCTACGCCAGTTGCAGGTAAAATCCTAATTACGTTCTGATTTATGTATTTCATTTCTTTGTTTCGATAATATAGATATAGTATAATTATAATAAGTCTAGATAATTATTTGTAATAAACATGCTTTTTAAATTTTAAGTTTTTTTGAATGAAGCTGTTGACTCAAAAAACGCACTTCATTTACTTGAGTTAATATACCTGTTTTGCTATCATAATGTAAAATATGGTGAAATACTCGGTTTTATCTCAGAATAATTGTTTAAACGTCAAAAAGCCTTATTTTTAAAGAGTTCACGGGATATTTTTACCGTTTATCTTGAATATTTTATTGGGGAAACACAGATATTTAACAAGAGAACATGTATATATTTAGCGAAATTTTGTGTTTTACGCAATATTTTTCGCGCAAAACTTCTTTCAATATTACGTCATCATGAACATGCTCTATAAACGTGGTGAAATGGCGGCTACATGTAGCTCTATTATTTAGAATGTTGGGACAGCCAATAGAGAGTTTTAAAAAAGCATAGTAATGTGATCGATAATTGAAACAAGAATAAAAAATGAAAAAGTAAACTTAAAGAAAATTATTTTGGTCGGGAGTATAACATTTACAACTTTTCCGTGAAGAAATAAAAAAGTAAAAAAAAAATAAATAATGGAAGGTATTTTTATACAGAGATGGTGTACATGTAGCTACCACCAACAAATATTTCTGAGGAAATGTTTGTCAGCCAGGTATCCACGCCCTAACCTCTCCCACCACTGAACTATTTTTATCTCGCTCATCAGCACTTGTTATCATTAAACAGATGCCCCTTACAACCCCTTTCCCTGCCTTAAGATTTGATTCACTACGTTTTCTGGCTGAGTCGGGGGGGGGGGGGGGCAATACCCACCCACCACCGAGAACCACGCAACCCTAAATAAATGGCTACCGATTTGACTCACGATTTAGGAATTAAAATAATGTACTTTTTGGTAGGGAAATGTGAAACTCCACCCCTGAAAAAAATTTCAGTTTGAGTGTAAAAAGTATCACAAAATGGAAAATAAAAATTTAAAAATGTGGAGGTGGGGGACATGAGGTCAGGGCAGAGCAGGGTAGACATGGGTACCACTACCTGCCCCAAACCTGAAGAATATTGTTGTCAGTCAGGTACCCACACCCTACCATCCCCACCCTTGGATAATTTATTACTCAGCCTGTCAACTTCTTATCATTACATAGAAAACATGTGACTATATAATAATTTCAGTGGAAGTAATCTTGTTACAATGATCTGACATTCTACCATCCCATGATTAGCTTTTTCACCAATCAATTTAAGGGTGATATATTGATTCTGCTTTTCAAAATTATCTCTGAACTGAAATCTATATGTGACCATGACATTTGAAGGTAGGGTCATGGTTCACTCCGTCTCGCGAAGTAGAGCATTTGTGGCAAGGCAATCTAACATTCCCGTATAAATGACTGAAAAGTGGTCAGGAAAGGATTTTTGTTAAAATTTTGAATTTGAAAGTCCTTCTGCGTCATGGCCTTTAAAAGTATGATCATGGTTCATAAACGCGACAAACCCTCTCACCAAAGGGAACATATGTAGTAAGTTATTTTAAAATCCGCGAATAAATGACTGAAAATGGTTCGGACAAGGAAAATGAACGGACAGAATGACGGACGGAAGGACGGACGGACGAAGAGCAAACCTAGAGTCATCCAACCCCATCCCCTCCCGATAAACCGGTAGGGGAATAAAAACAATTTTGAGTCAAATCATCTAGTCATTGATATTTAATATGCTGTAAATTTGAGGTTATACAACATAAAATATTGTTCTTTTCCAGAAAGTTTTGACATGGCTGAATTAATTTCGCGAAAGACATGGAAACATATCAGCTCTTTGTGCACAATTTTTCAAATCATACAAATATGTTTTGGGATTTTCAAGAGAAAAAAGTCATAATATACGTGATATTAAGGTGTTATCGCGCGTAAAAAATATCGCGATCTAAATTATCAAGGAGAACCCTATGCGTTTCCATACATAAGTCCAAGAACATTTTATCTTCATCTGCATGAAAATGTTTCTCATTTATTCAGTTTATTTACTTTAATAATTCGCCAAATTTGACTCGTCTTTCATGATACATTATTTTACATTTAATTGGAGACGGTCGTAGCTTCTAAAGTATCACTGACTTATATCGAACCGTATATTGAATCATTTTTTACTTTTAATCAAAATGAATATAAGCCATTACATAACATCTTGTCGAATTAAATTACCATGAGGTAAGAGTTGTAAAATACAACTGAAGATTGATTATGATAGTTTACGTTATTATAAAAGAGTGTGTTTTTCAGCACTAAATGACCCAGAAGACAACATACATGGGGATTATTTAGAACAACTGAAACGAGCATTTGAAAGAGGGGGATCGGTAGCAGTTAAGACTCTCGTCACCGACAAACTAGAAGAATGGAAAAATATTGATATAAACATTGCAGTTACTGGTAATTCTGGTGTTGGAAAATCCAGTTTCATCAATGCTATTCGTAATTTACAAGATGATGATGAAGGTGCAGCGGCAGTTGGCGTAGTTGAGACAACCGGAGAAGTAACACCTTATCGCCATCCACAGAACGAGAAACTTGTTTTGTGGGATCTTCCGGGTGTTGGAACCCCAAACTTTTTACGGGAAAACTATTTTGAAGCTATACATGGCAGTAGATATGATTACTTTATCATCATATCTGCTGATAGATTCACCGAAAACGATTTATGGCTTGCGGAAATAATGAGAAAGAAAAATAAAGCATATTATTTTGTTCGCAATAAAATCGGTCAAGATATAGAGAATGACAAAAGAGCCCATAAAAAATCTGCTCGTGATCCAAATCAGATTGTTCAGAAGATACGGGAAAACTGTATGAAATATATTCATGGAAAGCTGGGTAATGTAATAGAAACCCACGTATATCTAATTGATACATTTGAACTGGAGAAGTATGACTTTAATCTACTTTCTGCCCGTTTATTAGCTGATGCACCGGCACTCAAGAGGGAAGCCCTGGCTTACTCAATCCTCCTTCTTTCAGATGAATTGATCAGAACCAAAAAGGAGTATCTAGAAGATCGAATAGACAAAGTCGCAATAGCATCGGGAATAGCTGGCGCAGTTCCTATACCTGGATTGGACGTACTGGTTGACATGGCTCTAATATATCATGAAGCTCAGTTTTACCGCGAACAGTTTGGACTCGATGATGAGTCTTTATTACGATTTGCGCGTAAAGTTGGTAAATCTAAGGAGGAATTACAAACGAAATTAAGTCTTAAGACAAAAATGATTGAATTCAGTACAAAGGGTTTGCTTAATTATTTTGCCAAAATTGGATTAAAAATGGCAGCAAATAATGTTGCCGCAGGAGTTCTGAAATACATCTTGCCTCCAGTAGGAATCATCGCTGGTGCTATGACATCTTATTCTATGACACATAACTGTTTGACGCATTTATTAAATGTGATAGTTGAGGATGCTATGCAGCTGAACAGATACCCTTACGACAAACCCTAAAATATATACTGAGCCAAATAAGAATTCTCTTTTCTCATGTATTTTTATCAAGATTTGAACAAGCAATCCAAACCCAGTTTTAAGGAATTTCAAAACACCACTTTTCCAGTAAAAATATTCTGCACATCTTAACTGACCGTAAGTTCTAAACTGACACTAAGTTCTTTTGTGTTTATTCAGTATAATTTTACAGTTAAGGTGAGTCGTTCCTATCATAAAGAGCACACTATGAACTTTTTACTTTGCAAAGACTATGTACCCTCGCAGCTATTTAATATCTAAATGAAAGGCATTATTGCCACAAGTTCCTTTACCTTGCTTCAACTCTCTTTGGGTTTGAGAAAAAAACCTCCGGCGTTAGGGAGTCATGTTGTTCACCTTAAACGGAGCAGCGGACAATCCACAGTTGAAATGAATTAAGTATGATGTGCGTTAAGCATTTAACTAGAGTCGTATTGAATTCAAGTTAGGCAAAACACAGGACGGAGCTCTCTTAATTTAGTGAGTTAAAAACTTTTTTTTATTTTACATTGATTGTGAAACAAGTTATTCCAGCATATATTAATGACTGCTTCCTGGATTATATTCCTGGTTCTGTGTATATTTATTTGATTCCTTCTTACGATTCCAACTACAGAGGTCATTTCGTCTAATGTTTAGACCTTGTTGTACATTCTGGTAAGTTATAAGAAAATGAACACTAATTTTTCATTACTACAATGGCAGAATTGGAAGTCAAGAGAAAAATTATTTATCATTATTGTTGTCAGATATAAAAATATCTGATAAGTGATTTCTTCATCATAGGTTTCTTTGGGTTTAGAGTTTATGTGTAAAAAGCAATTACAGAAACAACTATTTGTATAAAACATTAGGCATATGACACATCTGTAATCTTCTTTGTATTATAGGGTCCGCTCAGGTTGTCATAGGTGCTTTTAACAGATAATACAAGAAGCACTTTAATTTGATGTGGTGCATCAAGTCGGTGCAAATGTTAATCATGTGCATAGGTAAGTTAAAAGAAAATAAACATTATAATTATGCATTTATGCAGTCGCATCGATAAGATATGAAAGATTTAATAAGAAATTGGGTCCTTAAGGATCACTCTTTCATTGATTAACTGTCCTGTTTGCAAAGTAAATTAATTATAATGTCTTGCTTAATAAAATAACTAAACTACATACTAAGTCGTGTTATGAAGTGCCCTTCATGCTTGGTGATTTACCAGTGATAAATGTGCTCGCTCGCTCTCTCTCTCTGTCTCTCTCTCTCTCCCTCTCTCTCTCTTTCTCTCTCTCTGTCTCTCTGTCTCTCTCTCTGTCTCTCTCTCTGTCTCTCTCTGTCTCTCTTTCTCTCTCTGTCTCTCTCTCTGTCTCTCTCTGTCTCTCTTTCTCTCTCTCTCTCTCTCTCTCTCTCTCTCTCTATTTTTTCGCTGTGTGGGGAGGCTGTGTTTTGTGAGTGTGGCGATTCCTGATATTCATATATATTTCTTCCTACTTGCTAACTTCCTGATTTTCAATTTTTTGCCTTTGGCGTCTCTGTGATAAGCAGGATTTATATATCTTTTGATGGACGGTGTCAAAATTCTATTCTATTCAGTTCCGTCTATTGTTTTCTGTTCTTTTTTGTCTAGAGACTATAAGCCACTGATCATGGAATGGTGTTGACATGAAAATATTTCATTGAAGGATCCATGTTCCCCGCCATAATAATGCTTACCATCGTTAGGGATGGATTAAAACTGTACTGTTTGGTCGTATAAATATTGAGTAGGCGACGTGGGCAGTAATATGCAGTTTCCATAGCTGCCCATGAACAGGCTCAATCAAACCAAACCTGTAATATTTTCATATTTGTTGTGTTCGATGGCTTTCACAGTTCCATTTTCATCTATTGTATTATTAAGAAGCGGAATTTACACCCCTTGAATGTTGGGGAATGAACTCAAGAAGATGTTCTGTAAAAGTTCCACAGCTTTATTTGTATACAAATTTCATACACATAACACATGTAAGTCAAATACACTGGAAGTCCAAGTGATTGAAGTTAAACAGATCTTATACAATAGTTTGGTAGTTCCAAATTTGTTAAGATAATTAATAATGTCAGTTGGCAATATCCACACTGTAAATTAAATGTCAAGTTGAAAAATCCAATTCTTGTTAAAGTAAAGTCTGCTGGAAGGTCCAGTAGATGCTTATTGTTTAGAAGGTAAATCCATTCTGCTGGACACTTTGAAATTAAGTTCTAACAACAACTTTGATAAGGCGGGGCTTAATGCCCATGTGATCTAATTTGCATAAAGAATCCTGCATTAATTTCTGCCTAATACATGATTTGCAGTGACAGGTAATCAATATGTAAGATAAACCATTTTAGCACCTTAATGATAATAATCTTTAACAAAGTTATATAATATTAATTGCTATGGAAACACAGTATG